>JAPDEH010000013.1:0-355854 GCA_027569075.1 Aspergillus asperescens | reverse complement strand
GTGTTTAAATTATTTCATTTGAATAAGAATTGATGGAGTTGTTCTAATTGAAAGTTTGTAGAGCAGTATAGTTGTTGGGAAAACCACCGGCCGCCCGGGATGCACCGGCCGCCCGGGAATTACGTTAGCTGTCGAAGTACTTAGTAATATTGGTAATGTTACTAGTCGTATTTAACGAATACCAGGGTGATGCCAAGAACTTGAATTTACAGTATAAGTAGTAGAGATTGATGAACCTTGCAGTAATCGCCCTCGCATGCGCCAGCAAATGCTTCTCCTTTCAGCATTCTGTGTAACACTTAGTGTGACCAGACTCCAGAGTCCAGAGGGCAAGTTGGGTGCGCACACCAGCAGTGGATATCATAGCAGGTTTTGACAACCTGTCTTGCCCTTGCACAACCTGCCTTGTAACTTACGATATTGGGCTCGACTAGCCTCGATGGACCTAAATCTCCACCCATTTATATTGGAGTCTTGGAGATGGCCTGCGCCTGCCCAAGACTCAGCGAGCCAGTGGACTACTCCGAGTCTCCGGGAGTCCGTGGTTCCCTCGATAGTGATACGTATTTAGTACATTCTCCAACAAGGCAGCGCCGCAGCATGATTCTGGTCCCTGGTGGGGATGTCTCGTGATATCAGATTCTGGAGAAGTTTTGAAATCCTTCGGCATCATCCGTCATCCGAAGAAATCGTTGTTAACTTTGTTAAGCGAGAAACGGCGCGTCGGGGACAACTATCCGCACCCCGATATCCGAGGGTGAGGTGAAGAGATGCTGCCCGCAGATTCCCACGGTCACGGTGCACTTGACTAAAGACGCGAATTTCATGTGCTGGAGCTCATTAGTCTATCAGAGGGATGCAGAATTCCGCTGGAAAGAATCTTCCCAAGGCGTACAGTGATACAATGTCATCTTCAGCAACTTGTCTGGAATCTAGACCAGAATGATGGAGTGTGATGGAGTCTTTGCCAGAATCTAAGAAGCTTAATGATCGTAACATACGCTAGCAATTACCAAATAATACCGCCGGTCAGCTGCTCTCCTAGTTTGTAATAAAAGTGCGGACGGCTCTTGCCAGTTGCCGTGGTTAACAAGAACAGCCGTCCACGCTATCCACCTTTTACTTTTGACTCTTGAGGAATCTACTGTACTCTTTAACCATTCCATCATCCCACATTGCTTTACCGCACTGCCAGCATGGAATTTCGCGACGGTCACTACCGCTAAACTCCAAGGAGATTCTCATCTCTGCTGATTGAAAAGGCTGCTGGTAAATTGTTCTTGAATGGACCGGGGGTTGTCTCTCTGACCACTACTCGACGGTCCTGCTTGCACCACTCATTCATACTACTCTACCTACGATAAAAGCGGTTTCGGAATGGAGGGTATCGAGACTGTTGATGTGAGCTGGCTCCATCATTCTCATAAAGGTACATCCCCGGTCGCTTTGGTTTTTTTAGGTTCGAGCCCTTTAACCTCTAGCAGACAACAACCTCTCTCGCTGCAAGTCCGCCTCATCGTTGTCCTGCGACCAGCGTGGTGACGATGTGGAAACGACAACGCCACGGCGCTCCAATTCCTACAAAGTTCCTCCGAGAAAAAGCTCGCCAACTCTACCGGACACCCCCGCTCCTGCAGTCCCAGCCAACTCAGACGTTCACAGCGCCAGCTCTCGGTCAGAAAGGGAAACTAGGACAGGCGATTCAACTGCAAGCAATGGAACAGACCCGACGTCAGAACCGTGCCCGAAGAGTGCACCAAAACCAGTAGGAAGGCGAGGCTCATGGATCTCAAGCATCAGTTCCAAGTTCTCCTCCGGCTCCACCCCTCCGTCGCAGTCCCACGTAAAACCTCAAGCAAGCCCGCCTGCCTCGAAACTTGACATGCATATGCATAACCCATTCGGAGCAGCATATTCGCCTAAGGATAAGGAAGAAGAGAGGAAGGATGAAAACACCCCTTTCACAACTAGCTCGCCTCGGGGCCCTTCGTTTCTGCAAAGCGCGTTCAGGAAATTGTCTTCATCCGGTTCCGGAGGGGGGAAACAGCCTCCTTGTAATGGTACTGTTTGTGAGCGTCGCACGTTGAATATTGATAAAGACCGGGATAGGTGTAAGGTTCCGGACTTGAACCAAGCCAAGTTGCGGCGGGTTGCTTTTTGTGTCGATGTCGAGATTGCGGGTATAGCCCCCCGAGACTCTGATGAGGAAAGCCCGCCTTCAAGCACAGCCCACCACCACGTTATCGAGGTGAATGGTCATAAACCGAAGCGAACAAACTCGAAATCTAAGGATAAGGACAAGGATCAGGCCGAGCCGCTGAAGCATGCGCAAAGTCCTCCAGTGGATATAGAGATGCCCCCGGCTCCGGAGAACGGCGCCCCGAAGAATAACCCTCCTATGACGCCAGCGAACGAGGTCAAATCCAACGGCGAGGCCAAGGAACCTCCTACAAGAAAGCAAGAAAAGAAAAAGCGGTCAGAAGAGGAGAGGCGGCAACGGAGGGACAGGAAACGGAGATTAGCAGAAGCGAACGGCTCCATTCCCATGCAGCTGACAGCTGATCATGATTGCGATCCTAGAAACGCTCCACCTGGAAACACTCGATCAGGAGCGCAAAGTCATCCAACAACAGATCCTATTCGAATCTATCGACGCTGCTGCCAACTGCGTGAGACTCCCGTTCTTAAACGGATAGTTGATGAAATTTCGTCGCCTTCTTCAACACTTGCGGAATCCCCTGGGACTGTCGCCGTGCTTGACCTTACCAGTTTCCCCATGACTTCTGAGGACATCACCACTTTCAGCGATTGGTTGGCTGTCGTACCGGTCCGAAAACTAATTCTCGAAAAATGCGCTTTGACCGATGATGCTGTCCGTGCTATCCTATCCGGCTTGCTTTCCACAAAAACCGTGGAACAGATGAGGCGGAGGCGCGGGAAACCCAGAAAAGCCGACATCCAAGCAACGGAGAAAATAGAGAGATTTAGCGTCGTGGAAAGGCTATCTTTGAAGGATAATCCACATATTGGCCCGGAAGGGTGGCGCCATATCAGTTTGTTTATTCATCTCTCCAAGTCCCTAAAGGCAATCGATCTCTCAGGCATCCCGCTACCAAAGGCCACTATTCCGCTGAATGACTCTACCAATTTACCTCAGAAAGGAACGAATTCTACTTGCGCTTCCGCTACTATTGATGTGACCACTGTATTCTCGAACTCTCTTTCGGAGCGTTTCGGTGGCGACCACCTCGAGGAATTGTTGCTTAGCGAATGCAAGCCTGCAATGGATGAGGTGAAGAAGATTTGTGAGGCTGCCACAGCCGTCGGCTTGAGGAGGTTAGGCTTAGCCAATAACGGACTGACTCGAGAAGGCTTGGAGCATATTGTTCGTTATTTAGAATCTGGCGACTGTGAAGGCTTGGATCTGGGCGGGAATCCCATAGGGGATGATCTAGATCTGATCACCGATGCTATTGAGTGTCATCTTCCGCTTTATGCGCTAAGTCTGGCGGACTGTTCCCTCACACCTTCTGCCATATATCCGCTGCTCCAAGCGTTGGCGCAACTGCCTAACCTTCGGTTCATTGATGTCTCCCATAACCCTGCGCTGTTCTCAACACAGCCGGATGCACTATCAACATTCAGACGTTTCCTTCCCAAAATGCCTCACTTGAAGCGCATCCACCTGGCTGATGTCAACCTTTCTTCTGACCATACGATTGCTCTTGCCGAAGTTCTTCCTGAATGTCCGAATCTAAGCCACTTGAATATATTAGAGAATCCCGCTATTATGGATCTGGCTTCGGCGACAGATCCGGAAACTCAGGAAGAAGCATGCGCTGTCTATGCGTCTTTGCTTGCTGCAGTGCGCGTATCACGGACAATCATAGCTGTGGACATTGAAGACCCAAGCACCAAAAATAACGAAGTTGTCAAAGCCTTAGCATCTCAGATAGTTGCATATTGTCTTCACAACCTCGAAGGCGGAGCTCTTGAGGCAGAACTCTCTGAGAACATCGGGCCGTCGCTGCTACGGACGGCTGTGCCGATCCCTGAGATTCTCCAACATATTGTTGGTCATAACGCTGCTGACGAATGGGCTGAGGATGATGGTGAACCAGCCCCCGATGAGGACTACGTGATCGGAGGTACCGGTGTGGTCAAAGCTCTGGGGGTATGTCTTGGTAACTTAGATCGCAATATGCCAGGAGATGTGTCCGGACCTCCAAGTGGCACAACAACACCTCGACATCGAAATTCTAGGTCATTGGCAGCTAAACGGCCCCGCGATATGTCCAAGAACCTTCTGGAGTCAGCTCGTGGTATACGTACCAGAATTGAGTCTGCCCTCGTACGTGAGGATCGCGCAGGCAATGATGCCAATTACAGTGAGTGCTTACTTCCGTCGGTTTTGCTGGGATGGTGTTAATGGGCTTTTTTTTTACCTTATTAGGGCGTCTCCAATTCCTCGATTTTACGCTACAAAAAATGATTCAGCGTTTTGAGGATGAATACCCAGAAACCCGGATCATACCACAGGTTGTGAAGCAAAATCAGGAAACAAGCTCTCAGAATTCAGGAGACGATGGCTATCTCGCCACAAGTTTCGGAAATGTACAGTCTATTGGAACTACTGCTGATAACGATAATACGGTCGATGACGACGAAGGCGACCAATATGCTGTCCGACTCTCGCGGGCCAGTTCTATTACCTCCCTTTATTCTCGCGCAATGACCTCCGAAGAAGGCCATGTCCACCGTCTTGGACAGAATATCCGGCGCGATTTCCTCAATCCTGTGGACCAGACTGAGGAAGGAGATTCGCCTGAAACGATGGACGAGTCTCATCTCACAGCTTTGCGTGAGAAACTGGATCGTTTACACGAAGAACAGACTCGCTCCCACTTTGAGGGTGTGGGGGCTGACAAGACTTTCCAGGAGCTGGGCTCAACTGTCGAAGAATTGTGGGCAATCCAACAACAGGACTCTGAAGCCTATGAAAGGTTCAAGCAAAGTCAGATCGCTGCTCACATCAACAGCGGGAGAAGGACGCCCTCTGTATCCGATACTAACAGGATCAGAGCAAGCAATCCCGGTGCTGAGCAGCCATCTGCTCCGTGATTTGGCACTCTTTCGCTGATTATCTCCGTCACGAAGGCGTAGTGCTCATATTTTACTTTTTATTAGCCGCGTGCATTGTTGATTTTTTATTATACCCATTTATCGGTACATATCTTTCGTTTCCATTGATGACAATTAGCGTGTATCTCTGCCACGGCATGGTGTTTTATCGTTGCCTCTATTTTCCTGTACCTCTATTGGCGTGGTCTTGGTCTTGTTCTCGTATTGTATGGTGTCTTATGCGTAATGTTCAAGGTCAAATATGGCCGCTTCAGGCGGCGTTTGATAGTCGCCACGTGCCTCTTGACCGCAATAAGAATATAGATGAAGTTTTGAACTTGACAACAACAACAAGAGGGATGATTCGCAGAAGTAGTAGAGCTATCTTTTATCTACTAATTAGAAGGTACTTGTAGGCTCTGCAGACAGCATACCCGACGTCATAGCGTCCCAACTGGGCGACTTCGACAGTTCGCCCTTAGTCATTCATCCTCGGCTCGTTGCGCATTCTTCAGCTCTGCGAGAGGGTCTCATTTGTATCATCACATGTCAACCATTCCATCTCTGCTTTCCCTCTTTCAACCTCACCTCCAAAACCCCTTCGTTATTCAGACTAGCATCTGGCGATCCTGTATCCTCCGGGCAAGGATTATTGACGGGCATGTCGGCTTCTGTTGACTCTGGATAAAGCCACTCTTGTCTCTCGCATGAGCGACCGTCTCTGTAGCTATGGCTGCTCAATCGAAACTACTGCCTCCTGAGCGCTCCGTACGGCAGATCTTTTCCAGCCTGGCATCATTATACCTTCGTCATCGCACAAACATCTCCCGCACAGTTTACCTAGCTCTCTTCGCAGCCCTCGCCAAGAGCATCCATAATGCCATCTCCGAGCAGAAGGCAGCCTCCGAGCACCAGGTGGATCTGCGGAGGAAACCAGGAACCAGCAGTCTCGGCGACGGCGGCGACAAACCACGGAAGAAGGTCGGCGTCAATCGTGAATTCTTCAGAAATTTGTCTCGTCTGCTGAAGATCGTGATACCAGGTTGGCGAAGTAAGGAACTACGGCTGCTTTTGAGCCACAGTGTTTTCCTAGTGCTGCGGACGTTACTCAGTTTGTATGTCGCTGAGTTGGATGGACGACTTGTTAGTAACTTGGTACGAGGGAAAGGGAAGGATTTCTTGCTGGGACTAGTGTGGTGGATGATTGTTGCGGTTCCTGCGACATTTACGAACTCCATGGTGGGCTATCCTACACCCTCGGGTTACTTGAATATAAGTGGACTAACAGGCGTGACTGCAAAATAGCTTTCTTACCATCAGTGCAAACTCGCGCTCAGCTACCGCAAGCGCCTCACTGATCACATCCATGAGAAATACCTGTCGAATATGACATTCTATGCGATTTCAGCCTTAGACGACCGAGTCAAGAATCCCGACCAGCTCATCACCGTGGATGTATCTCGATTCTCTGACAGTCTTGCGGAGCTATACTCTAATCTCGCGAAACCGATTCTGGATATGGTCATCTACAATTACTCGCTTTCGAAGAGTGTTGGTGGTGAAGGTCTCTTCATTATGTGCCTCTTGGTTCAGTTATCTGCCAACGTCATGCGCGCACTAACACCGCCGTTCGGCAAATATGTCGCCGATGAAGCTCGCCTGGAAGGAGAGTTTAGGTTCCTTCATTCGAGGCTGATCGACTATAGTGAGGAGATTGCCCTATATCATGGCCACGATGCAGAGAAGGACACACTAGATAAAGGTTATTTCACCCTCATTAAGCACGTGAATCGCATCCTGCGGCGGCGCTTATACCACGGATTCATGGAGGACTTTGTCATCAAATACTTCTGGGGCGCGCTCGGCTTGATTCTGTGCAGTGTCCCAGTTTTCTTTCGGGTTCCTGGCCAAATCACCCAGACTATGGGTGACCGTACGGAAAGTGAGTCTCTTCGCCTTCCTTATACTGAGATTCCGGTAGTTTTGAATTGGGATTAACGTTTGAACCAGATTTTGTCACCAACAGAAGAATGCTGCTTTCCTCCTCAGATGCCTTTGGTCGTTTAATGTTCTCTTACAAGGAAATTTCCCAACTAGCAGGCTTTACATCTCGTGTCTCATCGCTAATGAATGTCATGGATGACCTCTTGGCCGGACGCTTCGAGAAGAAACTAGTATCATCAGCATCAACAGAAGAAAACGCAGCCGTCCTATCCGGCCGCGGAGCAATCGAAGAAAGCGACTCAATCGAATTCACCGACGTCCCCGTCGTCTCCCCCAATGGTGATGTCCTCGTCCGAAAACTCACATTCACCGTCAACCCGGGCGACCACCTCCTAATCGTCGGCCCGAATGGGTGCGGCAAATCCTCCCTCTTCAGAATCCTAGGAGGCCTCTGGCCCGTCTACGGCGGCCGAGTCAGAAAGCCCCGCTTCGACGAAATCTTCTACATTCCCCAACGCCCTTACCTCTCCCGCGGAACACTCCGTCAACAAGTCATCTACCCGGACGGCGTGCGCGAAATGCGCGCAAAGGGCATCACCGACGCCGATCTGTACGAAATCCTCTCCATCGTTGAAATCGCCTCTGTCGTCGATCGTCCTGCAGGCTGGGACGCCGAGGAAGAGTGGCGCGATGTCCTCTCTATCGGCCTCCAGCAAAGAATCGCAATGGCGCGACTGTTCTACCATCGTCCCAAGTTTGCGATTCTAGATGAGTGCACGTCCTCGGTCACACTTGAGATCGAACGCGTCATGTATGAGACTGCGAAGAAACTAGGCACGACGCTCATGACTGTCTCGCATCGGCGCAGTCTGTGGAAGTACCACAAAATGATTCTGCAGTTTGATGGGCAGGGTGGGTATATCTTTACCGGGTTGGATTGGGAACGGAGGATGCAACTGGAGGAGTAAGTTATTCTGCCTTTCCTCTCTCTTTCGCATCTGCTTTTATTGGTGGTATACTGATCTTTTAATTTTTGCATTTTCGTAGTGAGAAGGAAGAACTCGACCTCCATCTAAGGGCTATACCAGAGCTACAGAAGCGGATGGCGGAGCTGACTTCTACGTAGATGTTATGGTATATATATACATCACTTCATATTAATGAGTGGGTATAATTTTAGCGAGTAGAGTACCTATATAGCCTTCTTATGTATTAAGATATGTACGTTTTGTAGCGCATTGAAACCCAGATAACAGTTTAATAACAGAACCACTCGAAGATCTGAGCATAGTATACACAAAAAACTAAAACTCACACACAATAAATCAAGAAAAAGGTAGCAAAGCACAGCATAGCAAAGTATCAAAGTACTAGCTTAATCCCTAACAGCCAGTGGCTCCACGTTCCAGATACTCTCCGCATACTCGCTAATAACCCGATCGGTCGAGAAGAAGCCCATCCTCGCCACACTGGTGATACTCTTCGACACCCACTCCTCACGATCCTTAAATGCCTCATCTACCATCTCTTGTGTTTTGATGTAGGAGTTAAAGTCGTCGGAAACAAGGTAGTAGTCGCCGTGTTCGGTGATGGAGGCGAGAAGGGCAGAGAAGTGTGAAGGGTCCCCGAACGTGCCGCTGCGGATGGCGTCGAAAACTTGAGCAAGATGGGGGTCGAGCTTCAAGCCGCCGTATAAATGCTTGTGGCGGATTTCTTCAACGTCTTCGGCGAGGTTGCCGAAGAGGAAGATGTTTTGTTCGCCGATTTCGCGGGTTATTTCGATCTGAGGTGGGTGTTAGTTAGGGCTGGATGGTATGGGATAATTTGGGGGGGAGGGGGGGCGCATGTACATTAGCTCCATCGCAGGTTCCGATGATGAGACCTCCATTGAGGACAAATTTCATATTGCTTGTTCCGCTTCCCTCTGTGCCGGCTGTTGATATGTGCTCGCTAATGTCGGATGCTGGGCAGATGATCTCTGCCTTGCTGACATTGTAGTCTTCGACGAAGATTACTTTGAGAAGATCACCTAACTCCGCGTCGTTGTTGATCACGGACGAGACCTTGTTGATGAGATGTATGACCGCTTTAGCCATCCAGTAGCCTGGGGCTGCTTTACCACCGAAGACAGAGACTCGTGGCGTGACGCCCTTCTTCTCTTCGGGGGACAAGGATTTGATCTTGAGGTAACGGTGAATGACGCCAAAGATGTTTAGTTGTTGACGTTTATACTCGTGGATGCGCTTCACCTGGACATCGAACAGGGAGTTCGGATTCACGCTGTACCCTGTGGTTTCCTTGATGTGTTTGGCGAGACGGAGCTTGTTCCACGTTTTGATTTCTACCCACTCCTGCTGAAATGTCTTGTCGTCTGCATAGGCTTCTAGTTGGTCCAGAAGGGTCAAGTCCGTCAGGAAATCGTGGCTTCCGAGTTTGGAAGCGATCAGATCTGACAATCTGGGGTTCGCCTGATGAAGCCAGCGACGAGGGGTAACTCCATTGGTGACATTCATGAACTTGTCGGGACCATAGATTGAAACGAAGTCTTTGAAAATGGTGGTCTGGAGAAGGTCTGAATGCAGTTCAGCGACACCGTTGACTTTGTGGGAGCCAATGACTGCTATGTGAGCCATTCTGACCATCTTAGGATGTGATTCTTCGATGATAGAAACTCTGGAGAGGATGTCCCGGTCGCCAGGAAACTTCTTTTCCACGAGCTGCAGAAAATACAAGTTGATCTCGAAGATGATTTGCATGTGTCGTGGAAGAAGGTTTTGCAATAGAGGAACTGACCATTTTTCCAAAGCTTCTGGCAAGACGGTATGGTTGGTGTAACCAAAAGTCTTGGTGATAATGTCCCAGGATTCATCCCATTGGAGGCCTTCCTGATCAGTAAGAATGCGATGCAGCTCGACTATTGCCAATGTAGGATGGGTATCATTGAGTTGGATGGCAATCTGGTCTGGGAACTCGCTCCATGCTCGGTTTGTCTTTTTGAACCTTCTGACAATATCATGTAGCGAGGCAGCGCACCAGAAGTATTGCTGCTTTAACCGCAGCTCTTTACCCCTATCCAAATTGTCATTAGGGTAAAGGACAGCTGAAATTGTCTCGGCCCGCTGCTGGTCTGCCACCGCACTCTCATAATCGCCGGCATTGAACTTCTGGAAGTCGAATTCGCCGCTAGCTGCTTTGCTTGACCAAAGACGAAGATTGTTCGTCGTACGAGTGCCGTACCCGGGAACAGGGACATCATATGCCACAGCTTGCACTGTCTCCCCGTCTTGCCAGGAGTGTATAGTGTTCCCGTTTTCATCTTTGTACGTCCTCACCCAGCCATAGAACTGGATATCGACGGTAACATCGTGCCGGGGAAATTCCCAAGGATTGAAATCGAGCCAGTAATCAGGGACTTCAACCTGGTAGCCGTCAACTATATCCTGCTTAAAGATTCCATATCGGTAGCGTAGCCCGTAACCCCAAGCAGGGTAGTTGAGAGTTGCGAGGCTGTCAAGCAGACATGCTGCCAGGCGCCCCAAGCCACCATTACCAAGAGCGGCATCATGCTCCTGGCTGATCACATCCTCAATACGAAAGCCCAGATCGCTCAGACCCTCTTATGCGAGGCTTAGCGTTGGCATTGTTATAATGAACGTTCGACTCGTACCTCTGGCAACGTCCTTCATGCCTACGTTGAGCATGGCGTTATCGAGGGCTCTGCCCATCAGGAACTCCAGAGACAGATCTATTGTTATAATCAGCTTTGAAACAGTTAGATTAACATAGGTTGGGCATTACAATAAACCCGTTTCTGGTCGTTAATGGTTTGTCTCTGCTGGGTTTTGTTCCATTCGATAATCAAACGGTCCCGGAAAGCCAAAGCGGTTCCAGAATATGCAGCCCTAGAGCTTAGGTTAGATTTGAGTGTCTAAAGGAAGAAATACGGCGGGGGGACACACAATTCATCACAATTGTACAGTGAACGCGCCAGGGTGGTCTCGACGTGGCGTACCAGTTCATGCTGTTGAGATGAGCGAGGTCCCGAAGCTCTTGGCCCAGTTGAAAGAGAAGACGTCACATACCTCGAAGTCATCTTTGTTTGTGAAACCAGAGGCAGACTGTATTGAATTAGTCTGATTTTATGGGGACACCATCGAATGCGTCGTTGAGTTATCGCTCATCTCTTACATGTTTCTTCCATCTAGGAGACAGACCGGGTTAGCCAGGCCGGCTGGTGGCCATAGAAAAGTAATATTTATGGCAAATACAGCCTACAAGAAAAGACCAAATCACTTACGCCTCTCTCAATGCGTCAGGAATACTGGCTTCGACACTCTTGATCTCCGCTTTCCCTAAGCCAGTGTAGTTCCGTTTGTGTTTCGGCCGGCTGAACCCAGGGCCAATTGGACCCTGGAGACTCGAAACGGGCGCTCCGACTGATTGCCGTCTTTCGTGGCGGCTCTCAGACATGATGGCGACAGCTAGATGATTTTACAATGGGTCTGTAGATTCGGAAGTTGCAAACGATGAAATGCAATACAGTAATTCGGGGTGTGAACGAGTTCAGAATAACAGGGACTGAAACGGGGGGTCGAAGGAGGATAATAAGAGAAGACGGGGTGGTAAGAGATGGATGAGGAGAGGGACAGAAGCAGGAGCTATGGCCTGGTGTTTGTACCTCGTGACAGCATGCTGG
This sequence comes from Aspergillus asperescens, assembly GCA_027569075.1. Lineage (NCBI taxonomy): Eukaryota > Fungi > Ascomycota > Eurotiomycetes > Eurotiales > Aspergillaceae > Aspergillus > Aspergillus asperescens. The sequence continues at coordinate 344,093 of JAPDEH010000013.1, read as the reverse complement.
GATTAAAACATGGAAGTCGCATGCGGCATGAGGGGTACTACTACCTAGTACTTAATATTCAGCACGGGGACATGAGATGCAGATAAGCGGATTCCACACTCCAGAGTCTAGACTGGATGCTACGAGTCAACGTCCAAGAACCTGGGTAGCTGACGTTATAGACTTGCTCTCCACTGCGGAGCATCAGCCATCAGGTGCTTAGGGAAACCCCTCGAATACGGGCTTACAGCAGTTCAGATGAAACGGGCATGAATACATCCCAAGCTCCTGGTGGGAGAGACGATGTACCTTTACTACAGATACTTGGTAGACTATGTGGTTCTATCTCTAACCCGTCTGTCTCTCTATGCAGGCAGCTCAGCTTGAGTCGGACTCCTCCCGCCGCAACCGGATATGCTGACGCCACCTCCCCAAGAAGCCCAGGATGGCACCGATTTTCGCCCCAGTTGAGAGAGCCCGCTTGTAACTGGTATTCAATCGTTCCTTGTCCGGTTGAAATTGAGATGGAATTATGAGGATATATATGTACTCGAAGCATTACAACTTGCAAAGTATATTCAGAGAAAACCCTGCCCACGGGCGACATGATACAAAGACACTGGCCAAAAGCGGCGGAACATATAGAGAAGGGTAAATAACAAGAAAAACGCAATCTCAGGGCACACGAGACTGGGTGGATATCAGAAGCCCTGACGCATGATATATGCAATGTATAGTACCGAGGTCTGCAACTTTTAGGTCACAATATAATGCTGCTCATGTATCCCAAAACAGCGCGAGATTCGAAGAGAAAAAGGAAAGCAAAGTGAACTCATGTCAATGACTAAATAATGCAGACAAAAAGCTTAGAAGCACCCGCCCCCCAATCTCAGAGGGAGTAAGGTAGGGGAATTAGGAGACGGGGAGAAGAAGAGAAAAAGAACACCATGCTAGAAGTACCGATGAGTATGATCCGGCCCAGCGCCAAAAAAAAAAGATGGGTAGTTGCAAAACATTGATGTCTTAACGCCGATAACTCTCCGCCAAAAACGTAGGAAGGGAAATAGAACAACGAGAAAAGAGAGAAATACAAAGCCAACTTCAAGAGCCATCAAAGCGAAGAGATAGAGTCAAGGCCAATGAACAGCGTCGAAGAAATCGGAGTTGCGTTCGATATGACGGAGCTTGTCACGCTCAAGGTGACTCGGTTGAATCTTTTTCTTTCACAGAATTCCGGAGTCTTTCAACGCATTCTGTAGAATGGTCTCCTTCACAGCAGCAAATACCAACCGGATATTCGTTGTGTCGGTAGCTTGAGTCAAGCTATATCGGGTGTCTCATGTTAGACGAGACGACGAAGCAGCCATTGTTAGGGGACTTACTGAGGATATAAATTCAGGTGCGCTCGGTTGACCTGGTTGAACCTCCAAAGCAGATATTTTGCCGCTCGGTTCACATCATTACCACCCGAGTAATCTGGAAAGTAGTTGCTCAAAGGTGAGCGAGGTAGCTTTTGCCGGAAGAGATCTACTTTGTTCAGGAAAAGAATGATGCTTGTTCGCATGAACCATCGAGAATTAACAACAGAGTCGAAGAGTACCAGACTCTCCATCATCCGATTCTACCAACCTATATTTAGCACACGAAGGTAGACTGCAAGTAATACATCTTACCTGGTTTCCCTCTTCCAATAACACTTGATCATATTCGCTCAAGGCCACACAGAAGATAATGGACGTGACGTTTTCGAAACAATGAATCCACTTTTTCCTCTCGCTGCGCTGGCCGCCGACATCGAACATGCTATACCAACTATGAATTCTGATGACAAGTTTTGGAAGGTGGGGAAGGTGTGACGCACTGTATGCTTAATTGGCCCATTGTAAATCGTGTTTCATAGATACCTGTTGTCTTGGTTCTTGCACGCAGCACATCATTAACATTTGGTATATAGTCTGGTGCCGTTATGCGCTTCGCCTCGTCGAAGAAACTAAGGCCTTGTTCAGTATGCGTGCCCAGGGATAAGTGTGGGGGATCCTCACTAAGGCGCTGAGTCCATCAGGTAGAACTCATTCTGTCGCTCCAATGCTGTTGATGTGCACGGGTCATTCCAAATGTACGTTATCGCATCCCCTACCGTGGTATCTAGTGGTATATTGGGATCCGGGTCGATATTGTAATCGGTGAGAAACTCAATATAGTCGCGAACTTTCTGGCTTGTCGGCTCGAGCGAAAATTGATGGTAGGCTCCAATAAGGGCTTTGGCGCATTCGAGGAGGTTTTTAAAGACTGTTAGGCGGTATAAAGCTAGCTCTTCAACTGTATATCCGTTCTGATGGATGATCTTCATTTGTTTGACGATTGTCGATTTACCACTCTCCCCAGACCCTATGAAAAAGAATACTGGTTAGCATGGGATATCGGGGGAATGGTTGGAAGCTGAAAGCCGCGAAAGGGGAAGGAAGCAACGGCGTACCGAGTAACAGAATCTTGCATTCTCGCCGTAGGCGCCTCGAATCCTCTTCTAGTTTCCGATCGATTGCCTGGCTTCTCTTCTTCTGTTCCGCACCCCCTGTCGACTCTGAGCTAAAACACGAGCCCATTTTCAAGATGTTATCGTTGACGGCGTGGGAACCGACCATAAGCTGTTCACCGAATGAACGGCGTCAGCCGGTCAGACACGGCAAGACCAACTAACTCAAAGCCGCTGAGGAAAAAGCCACCCCCTACAACCTAGAAACGTCGCTTCCTTGAGAGAGGGTATTGGCGCGATGGAGGGGCAACGACAGACCGGTCAGAAGCAAGTATAACGGAGGGACCGGGAACGAAGGGTAGGTTTCAGGAACAGGACGACAGGGATGGATTAGGGATCGGACGAAGGCCTGAGCAACGACTGCAGGCTGCCGAGGACGGAGATGGTGGCCAAAACTAGGGAGACGACGGCGAGGAGTTGCGAGCAGAATCCAGCGGTAGGAGTTATGTCTCGCCAGGACAGGTTGATTGGAGTGAGGGGCGACGGACTGACAGGATACAAACTGCGGAGCAAGAAGACGTGAGAGATGAGCCGACGCTAAAAAGGGTAGCAGAGGTCGATCGGGGGGATGATGTGGGAGAGGGATGGATCGGGGCACGGATCTCGAGTCAGAGTAAGATAATGTAAGCAAGCAACAATTGCAACTGAGAGCCAGCAGAAACCGGGCAGCACGGGGTTATGCACGTAATACTGGACAATTACTCTGGCCTTATTGTTGAGGGTTGACTGTTGACACGTTGTGCAATAATCATGATCGTATTCGTGTTGCAACCAAACGCCGAAGAATAATGAGATAATCCGCCAGTCATGCCAGGAAATTAGCGACGGCTAAGAGGAGACTTGACGTCGTGGGATTAGTCGTTGTACTATTTTTTATTATTATCGCTTCCAACTACCTCCTAGTGGCCACATTGTTCTTAGTTCAAGGATGCTCTGCTCTGTGGATGTCGATTTTCGTCATCCCAGCCGCCTCCATCAACGAGGTGGAGTTGAGCTGAGAAGAGAACCCTTTCCGTACGTAACTGTGTAGTCTATCTACTCCGGAGTTAGGCAAGTGATTAGTGAATAGGTTCTCCATGATCCATCTCCATCAAGAGCTGTGGGACAGGGAAAATTTGTGGACCGGCACAGTTAGCCGCAAATAAAGACACCCTGAGTCCCTATCTCCAAATCAGTTCCCTCAACCTGGCTGTGAACCAGACAGCAGGGAGCACTGCTAAGCAATAAATTATGAAAATCTGGGGGTCTCGACTCCTTTGGCGGCGGCTGGTGCGACTGCTCTGAAGTTCTCTGTTACACATACCTCATGGCTTTGTTTCGTCTCCGCTCTATGCGTCTGCGGGTGCGATGGATTCCAACATGCAGCTCGCTGCCGACCACCATATTTCGACATCAATTATAATGGGACCCTCTACCACCTCATCCAGAAGCTGTAGAAAGTCTAAAATATTTAAGTTGATGCTACCACTAGCCAAATTGCCCCGCCCTAGCACTTTCTCTTAGATCTCAGGGTGATGCTACACGTGATCAACATGATGGCTGTGCGACGATAGCAACAGATCACCAATCGCAGATCCGGCCGCTGATGCTTTGCACGATTTCGAAGCCTTACGAGCCTCCTCGGTTGGTGCCTGAGACAACTCGATAATTGAAGAGCATGCTGGGCAATCCATTTGTCACCTTTTCGAATATTTCGGGGCGATACGCCGCCCAGACTCCAGTAAAACACTGAGACTCGAAAGTGAGGCCGGCGCTGCCCGCGCCCGAAGGCCTGACTTTTCTGAGAGAATGGAGTCATGCTCCCTTGGCATCAAATTGATTTTGGAGCCCGCCTTCCTTTCGAGACTATGTTTCTTCGAACCATGATGCGATACAAGATTCCGGTCCTTATGGTTTTACCTACCTGGCGAAACGCGCTAAACGATGCACAGAAAGAAGAAATAGATGCGAATTAAGTATCTACAGCTCCTGATCTAGGGCGTGACGATCGATACTCGGTACATTTCCAAATTTGCCCCAGGGCGCCCTGAAGGACATGGTTCCCACATCTATTTACAGAGATCATCCTCTTGCCCGTTCGAGTGTAAAGGATACCCGGGCGAACATTCCGGACTCAAGGTAGTATTCCAGTTCACCCCACGCGCCCAACCTCGTGCTTAAAGGGGCACTTCTATCGGATTAAAAGGTGGTAGACGGAGCCTTTCGAACCGAAGCCAAGCGAACTTGCAGGCTGTGTTACAACTAGAGGTCTTAATATACATGGTATTATCCTTGGACCTTCGCTCGTTTTAAGATCTCACAAGATCCACTTTCTACTTCGATTTACATGTCCATCCGTCGTGGCGCGTTATGGCGACCTTGATGCGAACCTCAATGATCCAGCCGGGGTAACAGTGCTTTGCTCTGGCAACCACTAGACGCCAGGGCATTGAGAGGATCTACTCCAGCCCTACTATCATTTTCTAAACTCCCCTAGCTTCTAGAGGGTAGTGGAAGATCAAGTGATTTCCTGGCGGGTGATCTGTTGTTACAAGGGTATACATGGAGTAGGCATGACCGGATATGTGTTCCCGTAAGGTGCCATTGACCATGTGATGAATGCTCGTTGTGCGATAACAGGGTAAGTTCGGAAAATGCCTGCTACCATCCCAACTACCTCTAGCATTCTAGGTTGATATATGGATTGTACTCCGTAGGTAGCTGGGCCTATCTCTACAGTAGGTCTAGAGCGGTAAGCGGAGTCACACAAGGTATCTGCCGTTATACTTTGACAATGCGCTGGCTAAATTTATGCCTGACCGTCGCGACAGTGACACAGTGGTTGACCGCTGATGAAGACTACGGTCGAAACCCTTGAGATTCAGCTTACGGTAGATGCTACGATACCTTCAGGACTCCCCTAAATATAGAACCGGTTCCGTCAACAGTGCAGGCGGTGAAAGTATGTGCTGTCACAGGCAGGGAGGAAGAAGTTGAAGCAGTGTAGACTGTAAAGTGTAAACACATAGATCAGACGAGGAAGTGTCGGTTATCTGACACTTGATGCATATTTTCTTGAATCTCAACGACGACGACCCCTTGGGGTTCTCAGGCTCCGTCCTTGCAGGCCGTTGATGAGGGTCCCACTGCGGAGATCTGCTATGTATGACGACATTACTGGGACTGGCGGAATCCCTCCTTGGCTGCTCCTCCCGTCCTGGAAGACTGGCTCCCGCTTAGCGAAAGACCTAGAACCTATCACTGATCACTTAGGGCTTCTAAGAAAGTTCCATTCCGTCTTTGAGTCGGTCAAAGTTTAAAGATTTTATTGTAGTCGACTGAAAAATGGCTGGGGAGTTCGTTTTCCTGCGGGGAAATCGTCAGCAAGCCAAAGAGGGGTGATGGAGGGACATCTGTTGATAGCACCACTAGTGGATGTCATGATTGAGTGTTTGACAGGAGACTGAACCCGTCCTCGAAAACGATCACCGTTAGTAAGATATAATTGGGTCTCTTGGAGGTCTTGGAACAAACTTCCGGCCAATGCGTGCCACTGTCAGGACTCCAGGAGCCCGAAAGGAGGCCAGCGCCGAACAAGTAAGAGCTCCGGTGCTGGCAAACTCCCAGTCCTAAGGTACAGAGTAGAATACACCGTCCGTTGGCTGTTCCTTTCTTCACTACTGTGCTGCTAGCTTGCCGCGCACGTCATCAGGTTTTGCTCTTCAGGGATCGGAAACTTGACAGCAACAAACTAAACTTCCTAGGCAGGTAGGAGAAAGTCCTTTTCCAAGTTCCCCACACACCCTTGGGCGCGCCACCACCGCTCTGGCTCCCCTCATCCTTTCAATCGTCCTTACAGCCTTCACTCTATCTTGCCCTTCGTCTCCCCCCTCCATTTTCTGCTTCCATCTCTCATCCATCCCACGAGCAGGACCGTCAGGTTTCGAAGACATAGACAACCCAAATATCCCCACTGCGCCCTCGCCCGCTCCCCGCTCTCGCTTGACCAAAATGGCGGAATTCGTTCGTGCCCAGATTTTCGGGACGACCTTCGAGATCACCAGCAGGTATGAATTAGTCGAACGCGCAAGGGGACGTGATTCAGAGATTGATATGGCGAACTCGCAGATACACAGATTTGCAACCCGTAGGAATGGGTGCGTTTGGATTGGTCTGGTACGGCTCTGACCCCTCTCCTCTGACGGCGCATCGCCTAGTATAGCCTTTTTTCCGCCTTTTCGACCCCCGAATTAAACGCACTGCATGCTGATATGTCTTTACAATAATTAAAGCTCGGCGAGGGATCAATTGACCGCACAACCAGTTGCTGTTAAGAAAATCATGAAGCCTTTCAGTACTCCAGTTCTTTCCAAGAGGACGTATCGCGAACTGAAGCTGTTGAAGCATTTACGACACGAAAATGTCAGTCAGCGCCCGAAACTTCCGCTGTTGCGTCGCCATTATGATGTTAATGGCTAGCAGATCATTAGTTTGAGCGATATATTCATTTCTCCCCTTGAGGACATGTACGCAGCAGCCCCACCATATGCGCGTTAATCGAACCCCGGATCGCATTCTGACAATATGATTATAGCTATTTCGTCACAGAACTCCTCGGCACAGATCTACACAGACTACTTACTTCCAGGCCGCTGGAGAAGCAGTTCATTCAGTATTTCTTATATCAGATTCTAGTGAGTGTGAACAAGGCCCCTGCGATGGGCTGCCCCGAACGCGTTTCAAGCTAACTGGGCTCAGCGGGGACTGAAATATGTCCACTCAGCAGGCGTTGTTCATCGTGACCTCAAGCCCAGCAATATTCTCATCAACGAAAACTGTGACCTGAAAATTTGCGATTTCGGACTTGCACGCATTCAAGACCCGCAAATGACAGGATACGTATCAACCAGGTACTACCGTGCGCCAGAGATTATGCTTACATGGCAAAAATATGACGTGGAGGTGGACATTTGGAGTGCAGCATGTATCTTCGCCGAGATGCTGGAGGGAAAGCCTTTGTTCCCCGGAAAAGACCATGTCAATCAGTTTTCTATCATTACGGAGCTTCTTGGAACACCCCCGGACGATGTGATTCAGACAATTTGCAGCGAGAATGTGAGATGCAGATGCCCATAGCTGATTTTGGGAATCTCTCTGCTAATCTACTTCTCAAAAAACAGACTTTACGGTTCGTCAAGTCGCTACCAAAGCGGGAGCGCCAACCGTTGGCCACCAAATTCAGAAATGCCGACCCGGACGGTATGTGCCTCGCAGATTGATGACCATCCCAAACACAGGCTCTAACCCGAGATAGCTGTTGACCTCCTTGAGCGTATGCTCGTTTTCGACGCGAAAACGCGAATCCGTGCTACCGAGGCTCTTGCGCATGAATACCTAGCTCCATACCATGATCCCACCGATGAGCCGGAAGCGGAGGAAAAGTTCGACTGGTCGTTCAACGATGCCGACTTGCCCGTGGATACCTGGAAAATCATGATGTGGGTTTTCTTAATCTACAATTTGCCGAAGCTCTCATTGGAACTGACCCCGTGCTTTCAGGTATTCGGAGATTCTTGACTTCCACAACATTGACCAGAGTGCGGACGGTAACCCGGCCCTCATCGAAGGGGTGGGACTCAACCAGCAAGGGTTCCCATAGAGCTCTAATCAATCATGTGGATGCGGCGCAGGTTGCTAGCAGAACAAGCATGACGTGGTGGGCTTATTTCCTATTTCCTTCTCTTTCTGGCATGTAGACTGGGCGTGAGAGCTGTGATATGTTTTACCTATGAACGATTATTCTTTACGTCATGCGCAATATTTTTTTTTGTCTATATCTGATCTACCTTTGTCCTCCTGAATGGCCTTCCTGGCTGTACACGGCCATTATTAACTCGAGTCTGAAAGATGGGCGGTTGGGCTATGTAACATGAAAGATCATACACGTGTCTTGCCATACAAAAATTTAACAATATATAATTGTACTTACGAAATGCCTTCGGTGCTATGGAAATCTCGTTTATACTTTTGGGATAGAGGGCTTTCCAACCACATACACCGGTGAGGAGCTTTGAGATGAAGAGGGCTGCAGCTGGATCCTGACCAGAGAGCTCCCCAACCTTGCAGCAGAAATATCTTGTGAGTCTTTTTATCGTCCATACCTCTCAGGGGGTCGATCATCCGAGACGGGTTCTTGTTCAAAGGAAACTCACCATCGGCGTCAATCTATCCTAACTCCAGTCACCGCCCACCAAAAGGAGCCAATCTTCTAACCACTTGCTTTCCTCGTCCTCGTCTCCAATTTACTCTCGAGTTCATATCTTGTATTGATTACCGTGTCTGGTCGGACTCGAGCGGCCGTCGATTCTGTCCTTTTCGTTTTTGGGAGAGCCTTTCCCCTGTCACCACCGGCCCTGGTCTTGTGTTTTCGCTGGACACCATGTCGTGCGCTCGGGTCCCCCAAGACCCTATTGTCATGGTCATTGACTTCCACCATGCTAGGTGAGTGGCTGTGGGGACTGATACATTGGTGTTGGTGACGAGAGCAACGCGGTCGGAAATGAGCATGTTGTCTGCCTCGCATTTGTGGCTTTGCGCTCTGTTTGCCTGTGCAACTCCGGCCAAAACAATAGGCCTCACCAGTTGGCTTGAAGAAGGAAGGGAATACATTACTGTTAGAGTAGAACTGACGGAGCGTTCTCGTACAGGGGCCCTGAAATCGAAATATGCATTGGACCAGAAGGAACCGACCCCGCGGCCGAGAATGACTGGTCTCTTTTGCCATTTATGGCGCTTTCCGATGGAGCACATATGTACGACCCTGAACCCTTAGTGGAGCAATTGGCCTCCTCCCTAATACGGATCTTGTTGCTGATATGACTTTCCGCTGCTACTTAGGTCTACCGAGGAATTCTCCTACTTTACCCTCCACCGCAAAGGCACTGACACCGAGCCTCCGACGTCACTCTTCGGCATCGCCTGTTCGAGGCAAATTGACTCTAAATCTCTCATTTACAAACCTCCGGACGTGACGAGATCTACGGTACAGAAGGCGGTTGTTGTTGTGACGGACAATCCAAAGAATCTTGGACAACTTAGGGAGAAGCTTTCTATCGTCACGTTGGCATGGTTTGCGCAGCGGTATGTTAGTTGGTCACGAGCCACGATTATCTTACCTCGGGATTGGTTATGAGATTGGAATATATGGACATGATTGCAAGTCGATGAGGAGACGTGTGTGTTCCTAGAGGTCCTGGCTGATGTTAAGAGATCGGAAATAGGGATTTTTCCGACTTCGATATCTTGAAGGTAAGGGATTCCGATGGTCTGACGCTAAGTGTTCTTGCTAACACGTTCTTGCTAGAAATTCCGTGAAGGTCTGGCCATCAGTCTGGAGAAGGGTGGAGTATTCAAGGACCAAACTCTCGGTGAGACCCAGCTGCACTTCAGTGAAGTGCTGAACCATCGTACTAAGATGTATAAGGCCTTTCGCTACGAGAGATGATCTATGAGTTTAAATACCAGACTCTTGTTCTGTTCAAAGCCTTACTTTTGCAACCGAAGGTAACCTTCTGCTGCCATTATTTCTTCGTTCTATACTTATTCAATGGGACGGGGTAGATGCTTTTCTTTGGCTCAAGATGCGAACGACTATGCATGATTCAATTTTCTCTCGTGTCTCTCATTCCGGGGCTCATGAACTACCTTCAAGATTGTGCAGACCCGTCTTTTGACACTTATGCGCAGACGGTTGAGAAACCGACCTCCCTCAAGACAAGTGATAGGAGCTCTTGTATGACTCTGGCCATATGATCGTCTATTACGAAGAGCGAGTACTGATTACTGGTAGTGCTGGCATACATGGGCCTCCCGTTACAGATTTTTGGAAAGGTATGCGTGCAATACGAATACCTCTCGAAATGCGTTGTTCTGACATTTTTTCTAGGGTAGCATGTTTGGACCGTACACGCCTCTGCAGCAGCTGGATCTGCTGGCGGATCATGGAACGAAATCTTATGTTGTTGGCTCTACGAATTCTTTGCTTTTGCAGCAGAAAGACCACTATAGCGATATTTTAATCAACGTAAGGCATCTCCCCAACATCAATAGAGCCCTCTAACGTGCATGTCTACTTTTAGCTCGACGAAGATACGATTAATATTACGTCACCTTCTTTACGAAATGCGCTGACTCTATCCGTGGCGGATCGACGCTGGATCGATGCCATTACCCAGATCGTGAGCGATACGTGGGACGAAGCACATCCCCAGCAACCGAAGACCCACGGGTACATGGGCTCTGAAGAGTTCATTAGACTTCAATTTGAAGAGTACCTTCTCGCATTGCTCTCATGCATGAAATATCACGAAGAACTCAACTCCTTCATCATAGATGAACCAGGCCGCCGTAGTCGGGCACAACTGGATTCTTACAATATTGAGGGTAACCCAGCGTTGGAGTTCAACCAAGAGTTCCTAGCCCAGTGGAAAAACACCTCCAACTATGCTTTATTCCAACGCCTTACTTCGGACGCAATTCTATTTTCAATCGCCGAACCCCGACACCCTTCCGCTGGTGGTCTGACGATTGATGATGTCCAAAGACGAATCTCTCAACAAGTCGCAGACCTTCATCTCGACGAAAAAGTGCGCGAAGGCCGCGAAGCCCTGAATAGACACATCTCCACAGGTCAAAAAAAAGTATCTGCTGCATTCAACAGCTTCTGGGCAGACATTGAAGCCATGCGAGAAGCGCAGCGTAAGCGAAACGAAGAAAAAGCAAACCAGTCACCACGCCCATCCTTGGATAGGGCCTCCTCGCTTCCAGTATCGCTGTCAGATTCCACATCCACTGCCGGCTCCTCGTGGCTCCCTAACCGCATACCCGCCGTCCCCCCTGTGGACATGACACAGGCCCAAGCCTCTGTCAGTGCCGTCGGCCAGAAGGCTGGCGCTTACTTCAGCTCCTGGGGTTCATGGGCGAGCGAGAAGAGAAAGGAGTGGCAGGATAAGAAGCTTGCCTCGCCCTCTCCAACGAGCAGTGCTGCTGTGACATCACCGTCCACCCCAACCTTGACAAGCATCACAGAGCTCAACGATAACACGGACGGAGGCAGACGACAATCAATGCAGTCCCAACACAGCGAACATTCCACCTCCACGCTTTCACGCAGTGGAAGTAGAAGGAAGCGTTGGAGTAATATCTTCCTCAAGCGCGACAGTTTAGACTTTAATGCTGCCAGTCGCGAAGCCGACGACCACGAGGCCATCTATCCGAAATCTCCCTTGTCAAGGGAGGCGCCTGACTTGAGGTACTACGATACTTCGGAAACTCTAGCGAATGATGCCGAGACGGAACAAAAGATCGACAATCCCTCTAAAACAGAAACAGATACCCATGAACGAAAGGATGTTATCTTCGACGCCGCACCCAGCGATCATACGAAGTCATCACTCTCACCATCAACAGCCGCATCTGAACTTGCTGAAACGAAACCCCTCGGCGAAACCAAACCATGAAACCCCCTTCTCGAGAAAAGATCCGTGCGAACCTGGACACCTGCCTGCTAACAAGTCACCGATAATATAACAAACGGCATTGACAATAGTTACTCTACCTTGGACCATGTTCACCCACAGTTTTTTTTTTTTCTTTCTTTTTCTCTCTTTTTCTTTTGTATAAATCTACCTAATTCTCTAATACATACATGATTTGCATACAGCCTTGAATCTCAGATCAAGCAAACGGTGGCTAGCATTATTCCTGATATGTCTGTTCATCTTGTTTGGATTGTTGTGAATGTGCATTATGTCAGATATCTATTTTCATTTTCTTTTGATACCACTTTTACAAACTACTCTTGATGCTCTTTACCATATTGTGTGATATCCAATATTTCTGGATCTGAGATGGATTGATTGGTGCGGTTAAGTTCTTTGGTTGTTTGCTTAAGGTAGTAGCACTGTGATGACATGAATCTGAACCTGCTGCTTGATGGATATACTAGTATACTTTATTGTTGCGCTATAACGTTGGTAGACAGTTAGGATTACCTTGGGAGTCAGGCTAGAAAGCTAAAGAAGAAAAGACATGGTCATGCATACTTTGTCAATTGGACTACGACCTATTTTATCTAACAACATTACGACGTGAACTCATTCTCTTTGTCTAGATAGAAAATGGTGCAGGTTGAAGTTGCAGTCAGTTTGCGGGCTGACAATGAAAAAAAGTGGGGGAAGTGAAGAGGGTGTGGTTGGTGGTGTGATAGCGCTTGGTGGGATGGATTCATGTTTTCGCAATAAACGCGTGGAGGGGGTGACAGTGAAATAGGAATAGGGAGATGGTATTAGGCAATTATGCAATGTACGCGATTTCATCGCCGTCCAGACGCTCGATGTAATCCTTCTCCATCAAAGCTTCGATGTTCTTCTTAATGTCGGGTACTTGAGGTGGGAAACGTGACTTGACCTGATGGATCACTTCTTGCACAAGCTGCACGTGCTTCATCTTCTTTCGGGACTTCATGATCCTGACAATGGCGGACTGATTGAAAGCGTCAGTAAAGGCCATGCGAATGGAAATTCGCGGAAAAAAAAGAGACATACCTGAAGCAAGAGCTTGCGATCTTCCTCGATTGTCTTGTGTGTGTCGTCCGTCTCCACTTTCTGCTCGGATTTAATCTGAATGTTAAGGTTGACCTTGATCTTCTTGTTCTTGAAGTTGTAATTTAGAGTGAAAGTTGCGCCTGGACCGGGTTTAGACCCCTCGGGACTGATGACGAGAACCTTAGCCTTCAAAAAGATGCTCAGGTTCGGATCGAGAATTTCGGGAGTTAGAGAAGTGGCCTTCTGAATATCGGGGTATGTCAAACTGTCGCTTTCGTTGAAGAGCAGAAGAATGCCCATTTGATACGTCGACACTTGGAAAGTGTACGGGACCTTGGTATTCTTGATGTAATTGGCCTTGATTTCGCCCTTGCACAACTGCCAAAGCCAGGTCAACTTTCGACCGTTATGTTTATCGAAGTAGAACTTCTGAAATCGTTCGGAAGTCTTAACAATTTCGGGTGGTGCAAGGAAATCAGTTGACGGCGCGTTGAGAGGCCAGAAACCAGTCCCGAGAATCTGAAAGTGAGAGTCCACAAGCTTTTTCCGGTCATCGTCGTCTAAGAAAGATTTATCCAGCCAGTCCTTGTAGCTGGCATTGAGATCCTTCGAGATCTGAATATCCTGGAACATTCGCTGCAACTTGTTGGTGTATTCGAAACCACATGCCTCTTTGAGCTTGCTGATCATGCTAGTTTCGGCGTCATCCGATACTGAGCTCACGTGGACTAGCCGCTTAGCAAGCATCTTCGAGTAGAATTTTTGGAAGACATCCTTGTCTTCAATATACTTGAAGACGGTCATGATCTGGACTAACATCTCCTCTAGCTCTGACTCCTCTGCAGCCTTTGATCCCTTTTTCAACAGAGAATCTGTGTACCGAGCCAGTAACTCTGGTGTTTTCGTAGACCCAGACTTGCAGATCTTGTTGCGGTTCACGAATTCACGGCAAGCATTGTCGAGTGAGCGGACGAACTCAGACTCGCCATTGAAAGCCTCCTTGACGAGACTGTGATATCTGGTGTGCACCGACAACAATGCATCGACGTACATCTTAGGCTCGAACGAGTCGCCTTCAGCAGCTACCTTCTCGACAGCAGACAAACCAGCCTTTCTTACGTGCGCTTCAAACTTCGTGCGAAGAGGGTCCAGCCCGTCTTTGATTCGCGACAAAAGCCGATACATCCGGGCAAGGTCTTCTTGACGTTCATTGTCGAGTAGTGGTTGGAACTCATCACGGAGTAGCTCTGAGTGGGCAGTAACAAGCACATCCAAGCAAGTTTCGGTGAGTTCTTTAGAGATATCATTGTGTAAATAGAGCCCAACACGTGCCTTTTCTTCATCGAGACGGATCTCAGCTTTTTTCATGTACTCGACAACACTGTTGTCCGCAACGAACTGGCGAGACTCGTCTTCATAATATACTCTGGTAGCGGCAAGGAAAGGTCGCTGGAAGTAATAACGGTATATCTCGAGCGTCGACTTTGTGGGATCGGTTTCATCTAGTCCAAGGGAGACGAAGGAATCGACGATACTCTTGATCTGTGACTGCTCAATTGTTTCACCATTGCGCTGCTTTTCGACAAGCTTGAGAACCGCGTCCATGACTTTCTCATGCACCTTAAGGAAGAAATCCTCCTTCCACTTCACTAGGTGCTGGGTATACACATCGTAGACGTTTTTCTTCCCTTCGTCAATTTCTCGCTTCACCCAGTGACGGTTGAGGTATCGGAAGAGATGGTTGATGTATTTGGCAGCGGTTGTATATCGTTGCCACTCACGAATATAGAATGCGAGTAGAGCCTCGTCGGAATGACCTGTCGATTCTTTGTAAACTGAATCAAGGTGGCTCGACAAGTATTCTCCAAGCTTTCTGTAGAGTTCCTCTCCGAGCAAATGCGCTGCAGTGACTGTCAGTTGTCTCTGCGCGTATGTAGTAGGGACCAAAGGAGATGGGGACGGACCACCACGCTGTGATTGTATAGCTTGACCGCTGACGGCTTTATGTGAGGTGCAAAAGTCGTGAACCGCTCTATAATCCGATTGTTAGCGACGGACGACAAAGGATACTAGGTAGCCCCGTAGGGGTAGACGCACGTGTATAGGGCCATGTACTATCAGAAGGCCGGGAGTTAGCAAATCATTTCCCAAAGCGACAAAAGGCAAAACTAATAATTTTGAGAAACATACAGTCTTCATGTCCACACCCTCTTCCAGTTTTACCATGACATTGTTGATGCCATTCTCCAAGAACGCCCATCTGCAGCGGTTAGTCGAGTCCGAGAAGCGTATGCCACCACACAGTCTCGGACGGCGACACGAAGTTGAAGACACTCACGTTTCTTCCAGGTCATCCTTATGAGGGGTCTGAGGAATCAGAGGGGCCATGTTGTTTCGCGGAACGAAGGGCTGCCGGTTGGGAAGACAGGTGGAGACTGCTCGGAGCGTCAGCGCTGAGATCGCGGTTGGGGAGGAATATGCACACAAATAATGGAAAGCTTACCAAAACAGATGGGTGATCACAGGGGAAGAGGGTAAAAGTGATGTCGATGTCCAGATGGCTTGGAACCTCTCACCTTTCAGAGCGGTGGGCGGTTAAAGGGCAGTTGAGAGAAGGCAGTTGCGGTCAAAAACAGAGCAAGAAACAACAGCAGGAACGATATCTTTGATGAGCCAGCTCTCAGGATGCAATACAAAAGCAGGTCCCTTACAGGAGGGAAGTTGAGAGGCTTTTAAGATAAAGAGAACGCGGAACAGGCGTGGCGTTGAGTGATGGTGAGAGTGAATGGAGAGTGTGGGCTGTGGGGGCTTCAGGCAGGCGGTCAGTGATTTAATACTTCTGGGAATCTAGGCGTGACTGCGTCTTTCTCGATATTCTTCCTTTTGAATAATCAGACAGGAGTTGTTTTTTTTAGAAGCAGGTCCTTTGTCTTCTTGTAGACCGGACGGTGCTTCTATGAGGCTTGACTGGGGTGTTTCTACCTCTCTTGTAATGGAGTTTCGCTGGGGCTCTTAAGCGCCGAAGATCCAGGCTCCAAACATTTTGTGATTGATTGGAACGGATCCTGCTGCCTGACACATGGTGACAATGCTCCCCTCTTAGATATAGAGTATCTTCGAGCGGTGCTCTTCCCATGGGAACATAGCCGCCCGTAGACAGGTGTCTTAATATATTGAGGCTCTGTGTATATGTCCCAAGTGGGAAAATTAGCACGAAAAAGGCCACATGACGTCATTTAGTCTAGAGTATAAAGCATCATCTCATTAATCCCATCCAGCAACACAGCTCTCTTGCAGCTCATCATAAACAATGCTTAAACTGCCTTCAGAGATCCAAATCACCTCCCGCCAAATCCCCCGGTGGGAGCGGATCTTTAATACTTCCATCCAGTCCAAGCCGCTCATGATCTACCACCAAGTTTTCGACGGCTCGGTCGATGCGTTATCGAAGCATTTAGAAAGGGTTGGCGAGGTTTCTCCAAGCTGAGTATATACCATGTATTAGCCAAACACATTTCCATTCGACAAGCCACGAGGTTTTGGGCGTGGTATCTGGCTCCGCACATCTTTGTTTTGGAGGGGAGGGAAACCCTGATCGGGTTGAACCTAGGGTCTCCAAGGGGGATTTGATTATAGTCCCTGCTGGCGTGGGCCACCGTCTTCTTTCCGAGGCTGATCAAGCGCAAGGACCGTTCAAGATGGTCGGCGCTTATCCGCGAGGTAAATCCTGGGATATATGCTATGGGCGATCAGGAGAAGAAGACAATTGTCGGAATATTGAAAGCTTAGAATGGTTCTATGAGGACCCGCTATATGGTAATGATGGACCTGCATTGCGAGTTTGACCTGTGGTTTAACTGATGTGAATGACTTTTTGTCAGGAACAACTTTTTTTGATTATATTAAGCCATATTATCATCTACATTTCCAAGGCGGTAGGGTATTCAATAATAAGACTTCTTTCAGGCTGCGTGCCACCTAGCTCATTCATAGATAGCGTTGTATCCAAAAGGTATAAAGACCGTTCGTAAGCGAAATCAGCAAGGGGAAAGCTGGGTCGAGGTGTCACGACAAAAAGCAGAGAAAAAAAAAGATCAGATAAGTATCGAGCACATGGTACCAGCCATACACCTTGGATATTGCGAGGGAATGAGATCAAATAGGTAAGAAGAGTATGGAAGGGACAATGGCGCCTAGGAAGTCCTCATAGAGTAGCCTGCAGTCTACTTCGTGGACACCCGTTCGACAAGTCTGCCCATTATGAAGCGTAATTAGCATTCTGGATCCCAAAAGTTGTATGGAGGCTCCTTACCTAAGAACACTGATTGAAAAGGTGATAAGCCAGGATATGAGTGCAATTAAGAGAACAGAGGCTAGAGCTCTCTGGCGGTCGCAAATAGCGATGTTCTTGGGGACCAAGGTTTGGTTGATTTCTGCAATAGTGCACGCGCCTTCCGCACTCGATAAAGACTCGAAAGCCAGACTTAGATTGGCCGAGTCAAAAACAATAAAGAAAATATCTAAAAGAATGAGTCGTGCTTTGGCAGCTGGGGAACGAAGCCCCAGCGGTTTGGATGTGTATTCATCCCAGGTGATGTAAATAAGGTAAACCAAGGCAACAGCATCGACAATGATTGCCATCAAGGCTGAGGGTCCTTGGGGTATGGGGAAATCCCTCGAAAGTTTTTGAATGGATCCCCCAAGGGCCAAAGCTGTTAGCGAAAAAGACCACACCATCAATCGGATGATCAGCGGTACGACTGGACTTTGTAGAAGGGTGTTGTGGAAGCGTTTGAACCATATTTCGCGACGCCGTTTCTTCTTGAGCGGATCTTCTGTGTATTCGTCCGGTTCAAGCTGGCCCCGCCATGGTTGTGAATAGTCGGCATGATTCTCGTCCAGCCATTCCGGCGTTACGAGCTTCTCCTCCAAGCCGGGTTCTCGGGGGTAGGCTATGGCCTTGGAAAAGCCTTTCCAGCGCGATTCACGGTCCGCCGGTTCTTCCTCCAGACTCTCCCCACGATTCGAAGGACCCGGCTTTGACGTGGCGTATGGTGAGTGGTTATGCTGCGCGATTATGGCATCCGTAGGCTGGGAAGGCAGTAGTCGGGAAGTGGCGTTGGCTTCGATATCATCATCTGGGTATTCATATGACTGAATCCAGCCTAAACGCACACTAAATCAGTAATTCGCCTCTCATATATCGTGCTCCCAGAGAGGAATTAGTTACCCGGCAATGTGCGTATTCTCCTTCCCCATCCTTGACTAGGTCCAGCACTCTCCGCCACTTCATCCACTAATCCTTGCGATAATCCCGCTGTTTGATTCGTTGCTCCGGTGCGAATAGCATCCGTGGGAGGGTTATCGTTGGTTTTTCCGCTGGAGGAATGGTTTAGAGGCGCTGAAGTCCATTCTGCAGCGTACGATTTCTCCATCAACGGTTCGCTCGGGAGTAGGTTGGAGTCGGGAAGCTGGACTCGAATTTCGCGCACATCCTGGGCCATTGCCCTGGAGTTCAGCGTTCGTTCCAGGCAAGATGAGGCTGAGCTGTCAGGAGTTGCCGCAGTGGAACGGGCTGCATCGCCTCGTATCCCTCCTGGGAAAGGGGTACCAAAGGCCTGTCCGGCAGCTGAGCTCACCTTGCTGTGACGCCCGCTTAAAATGCAGCCGGATGGGAGGGAGGACAGAATTAAAGATGGAAGGGAAACGAACGATGGGGGTTGTTAGTAGATAGAAATGACCGTGAAAATCGGGTATCGTGAGACATTAATTGGGAGGACTCGATCACTCGAACGAGTCGATGAACCCGAAATCGGAATTGGACCCCGGTTCCAAGTTTCCGGTCGGCGTCGTACCAAATCTTGAATTGTGGCTGGTGCATTCTGCGCAGCGCGAAATGACGTTTAATCACCCGACCTGCCGCCACGGCTAGAAGCTTTCAACAATCAACTCGACTACGCCACTCATCATAATATCATCTTCTCATTTTCCAGAAACGCCCCAGGAACAAAGCAAAAGGCATGTTACTTTCCGTGGCTAGCCTTTATCGCTTTTCCCCCCTCGTCGGTCGATAGTTACGCTCTCCTTGGTTGCCCGCAGCCCCCTACCAAGCGATCGATACCGAATTTTGGCCCTAAGGGACCAAGATTGGAAATTGCGCCATGACCTTGCGATTATTTGTTGTCCCCATTTCGACCCGAAGAGCCTTGATCTATTCCCGAATTTTGCGCAAAGATGTCTCGAAGGAGCGTTCGATATTAGACCGGATTACGACGAAGGCTGCGGAGACTTGGACCAAATGGGAGGAGGCTGATAAAGGCTGGAAAATGCACTTGGTGTCGTGGGGGAATCGAGTTCAGCAACGGATACCGTATGAAGAATGGGGACTCAAAAGCATTCCCTCGCTTAGCTCTCAACGGCGGATTGAGGAATCGCATGGAACAAAACAGGTAGATGTCCTGTTCCCGGGTAATGCGATCAAGCAAGAGAAGCTCATCCCTATGCTACAAAAGCTCTCGAAAGAGCGACAAGAGTTACATCGACGAAGGATGTGGTGGAGTTTCATCGCCGCTCCCTTCACGGCGCCAATTGCCCTAATTCCTATGTATGTTTTTGTCCAATGGCCGAACCGAGTCCTTACTTTGGACTGCTAATTACATATATGACTTCTATTTATGCAGAATACCTAATATCCCTTTCTTCTACCTTGTCTACCGAGGCTGGTCACATTGGCGAGGTTGGCCTTCCCCACCCTCTCTATACCTATATACTTACAACTAGCAAGCTTTGAATGGCTCCAAACACCTGCAGTTTCTCGTCGAGAAGAATCTGTTGAATCCAATATCCTACCCGGGGCTTGTGGAACTATATGCGAAACGTGTCTCACGCACCTTAGAAGAGACGGGCTGCGAAGACCCAGTTGCAGATATGGTGGAGAATGTAGAGAAGAGTGATGACAGAATACTGCTTCGCACGAAAGATGCGAAGAAACTTGCGACAATCCTTGACGCGCCCGGGCTTGCATTGGAAGCGGAACGAGCTATTCTTCAAGTCTCAGAGCAGCTCAAACCGCCGGAATCATCCCAATAAGAAAACGGTAGTGCAAAGCCGTCCGAAAAAAGAAGCAGAAGTAACCAACAGTGATTAGCATCATCCTTGACTTCTGCGGGTTTGTGTAGATGTTTTATGTGCCATTACGAATCAGTTTTGTAGAAGAGGGGGAATACTTAGAGAATTGCGACTCGATATACTAATTATCTCAACCTCATGCTTGATAAAATATATGGATTGCATGTCTATAATCTATCCATAGTCTATAGTCTGTACGAGGTGAAAGACGGAGCTACTTTAACCCGAAGGCCCCGTTCGACTCTGGAGCCACATCCATCGGATTGCGGGATGCCCGAATCTAAAAGGAGCTCAACTATCAACACGGGGACATCTCCGCAGTCGGCTCTTATTGCTTATTCCCCCCTTAACCCGAATTCATTTCCTGCCCGAACATAGCTGTTGCAAACATCTTCTACAATGTCGACTAAAAAGATAGAGCAATGGGAAGTTGAGCGATATTGGGAGATCTTCTCGTCGCTGGCAGGTGGCCAACCCCGATTGAACAACTCCCAGGCCGCTTCAGTGCTCAGGAACAGCCGACTTAGCGATGACCAACTGGAGAAGGTCTGGGATTTGGCTGATCTGGATGGGGACGGCGAGTTGGACTTTGAGGAATTCTGCGTTGCTATGCGATTAGTCTTCGATTTGGTCAATGGCGTATGTCATCATCTCCCTCAACTCCCGGTTGTCCGTCTTTATAAGCTTCCCGGAACTGACAATGCTTCCAGGAATTACCGCAAGTTCCTAATACGCTCCCCGATTGGCTCGTTCCTGAATCTAAATCACACCTCGTCCATGCGACTCGTGCTCTGAGCGGAGACCAGGAACAGTTTGAGCGCATAGAGGATGAAGATAGCACGCCTGGCTTGAAGGATGGATTCGATTGGTATATGAACCCGGCCGATAAATCTAAGTACGAAGAGATATACTCCGCCAACAAGAACCAACGCGGTGAAATCGCCTGTATGTATCACCCCTACTATTTCCGGGGCTTCTGGCGCACGCTAACCTGCAATCCGATCTCCAGTCGGGTCACTAGAACCACTTTACGAGTCCCTCGATGTGCCAGACACCGACGTCCGCTCAGCTTGGAACCTGGTAAATCCCTCCGCGACCCACGAAATTAACAAAGATGCAACCCTCGCCTTCCTCCACATCCTAAATTACCGCCACGAGGGCTTCCGCGTCCCCCGCTCAATCCCCGCTTCCCTACGCGCCTCATTCAAGAACAGCAAAATAGACTACCAGCTAGACAGTGCACGGCCGGCGCAAAAATGGGGCGCAACCGGGGACACAGAGACTTCGACGGGTCGTAAGACCAAGTTCGGCGATACATATCTGAGTCGACTCGGCGTCGCCGGTAAGACGTCCTACACCCCGAAGGGCACGGACTTCAGCGATACAATCCAGGATGAGGAGTGGGAGAAGGTGCGCCTACGACGTGAGCTCTCAGAATTAGATGCCAAGCTGCAGTCCGCGCACAAAGCTTCTGAAGGACGAAGGGGCGGGGAACGGAACGATGGAAGGCCGAACTGGGTTCTTATTAAGAAAGAGGCTCTCCAGCTTCTAGAATATAAGGAGCGTGAGCTGCGTGAATTGCGAGAGGGCACGGGGCGGTCTAAAGCCGGTGGAGATGTCGAGCGTCTCAGTGAGGATGTCCGAGCGGTTGGCGAGCAGGTCGAGGGCCTGAAGAGCCATCTCATTCAGCGGAAAGACAACCTTGCCGATCTGCGAAGAGAGGTTGAAGAGGAGCGGTCGTCTCGGTAACCTGGTCGTTTAACTCTGCATCTTTGCTTCTTGTACCTACTCTAGCCGTTTGATCTTGTATGTTTATGTAGAGCCAGTTTCTTGGCGAGGGAGTTCAGGCGTTCAATCGAGCATGTTTCGTGCCTTAAAGACGTCCATATTATTACAGGTCTGGTTCAACCCCCCTGCGGATTAGATTCACTGTCAGAATACGCGGTCTATGTCATGTATAATACCTATATTACATATAAAGTTCCTGAAGCAGGCCTAATATACCCAAACATCCCCTGATATGGCCCAGTAAACCCTAGAGCGCCACTAACTATTTGAAACCACCCCCCCCCCCCCTAAGTCTTAGAATGCAGCGCGAACACCCAAACCAACCCGGGTTTATTCAACCCAAACCAACAGCAGATTCACTTCCGCTCGAGCTGAGCCATAAGCCCACCGCCATCCCTCTTCGTGTCAACAGCCTTAAACGCCGTTCCACCTTGCTCAAGACCCTTCTCTGCCCGCACATACGCTTCCTCACTCCGATCTGTAAGGATCCACAAGTCCTCATCAGACAGAATAGAAGATGGATCCGCACTGGCCTCAAATCGCTCGAACTCATCCTCGCCCAAGGCCCTTTTCAGCTCATCAACGTCATCCCGACTGACCGTCGATTCACTGAGTAGGCTCTTGAATTTGCCCTTCTGGATGACGAGACGTTCAAGACGGCGTTTGGAATCAGCCTTTTCAAGAAGCGTTTGTTCGACTGTCCCCTTAGTCGCGAGTCGGTAGACAATAACGGGTTTTGTTTGGCCAATTCGATGAGCTCGGTCTTGGGCTTGGAGATCCTGCTGTGGGTTCCAGTCAGAGTCGAATAGGATGACTGTGTCTGCAGCGACAAGGTTAATGCCCTGTCCGCCGGCGCGGGTGCTGAGGAGGAAGAGCTTGTAGTTTTTGTCAGTGTTGAAGGCCTTGATTTGAGCTTGGCGGTCTGTTTGGCTGATTGCGCCGTCGATGCGGCAGCAATTCCAGGAGCGGAGGTAGGTGGCCCAGTCTTGGATGATGTCGAGTTGGGTTTTGAATTGGGAGAAGATGAGAATTTTGTGGCCCTTTTTTAGGAGTGAGGGGATGAGGCGGTCGAGGAGGAGCATTTTCCCTGAGGCTGTTACGAGGGATTCGTCCATGGAGGATGGGTCGTCGGCCCATGGCCAGTAGAAGTTGTGCGGTGAGTTGCAGGCGAGCCGAGCTTGCATTACGGGGTTTTGCATTTTCTTTTGGGCGATTTCTCGCTCTGTACAGTGAAAGGTGTTAGTTTGGATGATTTCGGGTGTGTTGGTGGACGGTGGTGTATACATACTGGCAAGCTTGATAGTGTTTGCTCTTTCTATCTCTTCCTGTTCAGACTCGTCGATGCTCTCAATCTCTAGGTCTTCTTCGATGCCTTGTTCCAAGTTTCGCAGTTTCGAGTTGAATTCGCGGTCACTGATATCTTTGTAAGTCTGCGGTGCCTTGCGCCTACGTGCAGAGCTAGTCTTGCTTGTAGGGGTAGAATCACGACTAGATCGGAGGCTCTTATTTGGTGTTGAGACGCCGCTACTGCTTGCACTACGCTTCAGGCTTCCCGGGCGTAGTTTTTTCTCGTTCTTCGCCATCAAGCGTTCTGTTGCCTTCTCCTCAAGGTATTGACGGCCTGTGCCATTGAGAATCTCCCGATAGAGGTCCTTTTGCTCCGCAGTTAAAGGCGCGTATAAGATGTATTCGCGTTTCTTCGGGAGAGAAGTCTCGACATCGGTTTTGATGCGCCTTAATAGGAATGGCTTCAGAATTGAGTGCATGGTGGAGACTAGAGTTCGCTTTCGATGCTCCATCATATTTGTTTGGCCTTTGTTATCCAGCACGGATGAGAAATCGAACCAGTTCTCGAAGCTGTTGAGGTCGTTGAA
Organism: Aspergillus asperescens; assembly: GCA_027569075.1. Lineage (NCBI taxonomy): Eukaryota > Fungi > Ascomycota > Eurotiomycetes > Eurotiales > Aspergillaceae > Aspergillus > Aspergillus asperescens. The sequence continues at coordinate 320,208 of JAPDEH010000013.1, read as the reverse complement.
GATTTCAGGCAGTAGGAAGTGCAGAAGTGACCATAGTTCGGTTATGTTGTTCTGTAGAGGAGTACCGGTAATAAGGAGCCGATTGGCGGAGTTGTAGGACAGCAGTTCCTTGATGAGCCGGCAGTTCATATTCTTCAGACGATGTCCTTCATCCTGTGCAACATTAGCAAGCTAGACTCCTGCATGAGTTTATAGTTTCCAAGACGTACCACAATGATATATCGCCATTGGTATTGGGAGAGAAATTTCCGGTCGTTCATGCAAATCTCGTATGACGTACAGACAATAGGAAAATCAGGGCTTTTCTGGTTCCTGATATTCATGAACTTCTTCCTGAGATCTGCGCGTTGATCTCTGGTGCCGTGGTACAGCACCGTTTCGATCCCCGGAGTCCATCTTGCAAATTCATCCACCCAATTACTTACGGTACTCAGCGGGGCCGATATCAGAAATGGTCCAGACACATTATGTTCCTTGAAGAAGGCAATCAAGGATATGGCTTGCACCGTCTTTCCCAAACCCATCTCATCCGCTAAAATACCACACAGGCCATTCATCCAGAGAGATTTAAGCCACTCCAGGCCTTCGAGCTGATACTTCCTCATCTGACCGCCGGTAACAGGTGCAGGCTGTTGCGTCGCAACAAGCTCCTGCTCACCGAGAACGGTAGGTTTGGCATCGAATTCGTCCGCAGCGTGCTCTAATGCTTCCTGAACAGTGGTGTTTTTGGCCTCATCCCCATTCACATCCGCCTTTTTGAAGTAGTTAGAGATAGAGTTGCCTTTAGCGGCGGGTGCTGCCTTTCTCCCCCTCTTTGACTTGACCGGTTCATCTTTCTTTTCACCATCTTCTCCAGCCGCTTTGGTCCCTTCTTGCCTCGTGCTCGCCCGAGTTCCCCTCCTTTCAGTCGGCTTTGCAGATCCCTTCTTGTTTTCATTCGCTTTATCACCCTGTTGTTCCTTTTGCTGCTGTTCCTGCCTCTTTGCGGCTTCAAGTCTCGCCTCCTCCTGTTGCTTCTTCATCTTCTCGGCCATGATTGCGACAAAAACCTACGCGCAGCGAATGATCATTAGCAATCTAGACCCCAGAATGAAATTCAGATATACGAATGGCGCACCTCGCTAGTATTCAACAGATGCATGAGGGCCTTCGCCTTGACATCCATATCCTCATCATTCTCCACAGTCCCCGGTTGTCCATCGTTTCTATTCTCAGCTGCCATTTCCATATCCTGATCGACGTCTGCCATCGGTGAGGAGGGCTGCGTGGAATCCCGTTGCATGGTGTTGTCGCCGTGCGAGAAGGTAGGGGTGACGGGGGTATCTCGGTTCGACATATCCCTGTAATTTGTCGCAAAATATCAAAATTATAAACCAACTGTTATGAGAAACTCTTCGTCATTGCCTCTCCAGGCCTAAAGAAAAATGGTCCTGGATGCGCGTAACGCCACTCCGACGTCGATGGATCGCGTAGCAGCAAAAGGCACAGAATATATAAGATGGCGAACATAGACTGGAAATCAGAAGCAAAGAAAAACAAACGGCAGATCAATAGAAGGATATCTGCAGGTTCCAGAGCAACACCAGGCAGCTGCCAATGTGGGATTGCTATGCTCTTTCAAGTGAGGAATTGGGGAAGACGCGGATTTTCGCGTCAGTGCACGGACCACTTTTAGATTGATTCCACTACGACCTCAGGGACTCTTTCAACATCAACCAAGACTGAATCATCTCATCAAGAAATCTATCTTGTCTGACAAGTTCCGACTGATATTTGAATGTGAAAACAGAGCAATACACCTCATGAACATCCTGTAGTCAGTATTCAAGCGCGATCACAAAATAAATGGAGCCTTCACTCTTACTAGATGGAAGGGCCAAATAGAGAACCCTCACTCTAAGGGGATACGCTTGATATTGTAGCAGCCAGCTGCTCCCGACTTGAATGGCAATCTCAAGCAGAGGAAGAGAGCGCGGGGAATGTCCGTAACCCACATCCACTAAGACATGTGGTATGAATGGCGTTCAGTGCCGCGGTTGTTGTTTCCGATGAGCCCCTGATGGTCTATTCTGAATTTAGAAATTTCGTCGATCCAGACTCCAGAGTGATGGGCAGTTACCAGTCTATCCCTGATACTGGTAGCAAGATCCACACCCATGGCCCTGGGCGTCAGCTTTTCTGATTTCGTTACTGCCTGCAGAGACCAAGTAGTAACTCATGAGACGTGCATGGACACCAACAAAATCCTGCGACCAGCCTGCATAATGAGCATGAGAAACGATATCGGGCAGACATGTGCAGAAAATGCACTGCGAACTCGGAACGTGAAACAGGTTGGTAGTTTTGGAAGGGTGGGTGTCGCAAGAGTACACGTAGTAGTAAAGACCACCAGACACTAGTAGTAAATAGGGTCGTCTTTTGCAGAGAAACAAACAGTATCAGCTTTCTTGTAGACAGTACCATTGTGAAGAGAAGCATGGTTGATTATTACCTTGGTTTGCAAGATTAATATTTCTATACCAGTCTCCTGAGACATACCAGAGTAGGATACTGGACGGATGCCCCAGGCAGCAAGGTGTGGGTATACGAAATGTGGCGTGCGTAATACCGCATGTTCAGGATACAGTAACTAGTTTCATGAACAGCTTGCTGACTATCCCTAATATTATTCTGTCCTCAATGATAAGTAGTAAAAGCCGTATTCTTCAGCCTGGTATGTATACAGGGTAGCGAGTTGGCGAGGGCCGTGATGATGAATTGATCCCGTCCGAGTTTATCTGAAACAGTCCTATGTTTCAATCCATCTCCTCCTCTCTTGCTCCATCTTCTTAATCAGATTAATCTTCCGCTGCCGCTCCAATCGTCTTTCTTTTCCCTTGTCGGGCTTGTCTCTACGATCGTCCCCCCCTTCTCCATCCACAACCACACCCCTGTTCCGATCGACGGACCAGTCCAGGTGTTCGGCCCCCCTCAATCCGCTCCTCAGTTCTGGCCCCCCTGTTCTTCCAATTGTTCTTGCTTCCCCCATACCTTCCTCTTTTCTCTCGCCAACCATCCCGCCATTCCCCTCCTCGCTATGCCGATGCTTGAGCAACTACTAATCCTGGTCTCTCCTTAGCTGCGCTCGGCTCGCTAGGACCCCAAAGACATCTCTCCTCTGCGAATTGCGTTCCTTCCAGGCGCAGCCCCCGTGTCCTTTTCCTCGCAAACCCTCCCCCTCCCACACGCCTGTCCTACGTCTCGTTCAATTATTGCCATTTCAGGGGCTTACTTATTGTGCCCCAATCGCGAACCCGCTGTCTTTTGTCGGATGTGTGGCTGGCCCCCGACCCCCTCGCTTTAACCATCGATGAATAATAGTCTTGGCTCGACCGATCGCTTGTGCGCCCTGACCTCTGTCCTCCGTACCTACCGTTACTGTCTGGCAGTACTGCGGTGATCTCTTCGCCGTCGTCCCTACATACATTTTGTCGAGCGCCGCTTGGAGGTGGAACTCGTCATGGAGTCCCCCACATCGTACCCTCCAGAGTCTCCCATGGAGCAGGAGGATATTCCGTTCCCTTGCAAGGGTTGTGGAGAGGTATGCATGAAATGTCCCCTGAATAACCGTCAAGGAGCAGGAACGTAAATGCTGACCTGAATAGATCTTGGAAGAAGGCAAAGCTTTTGAGCTTGGTAGGTTCTACGTTGAGGTTGTTGGTTCATCTACACAAGTCGCTGACTGCGCTCTTTCTAGCCGGGAACCGATGGCATATCGACTGTTTTCGCTGCAGCTCGTGCGGCACGCTCTTAGATTCGGATGCGCATCTCCTCCTGCTCGGAGACGGGTCGTTGATCTGCAGTAATTGTACCTACAGCTGCAGTTCATGTGGGAACAAGATCGAAGATCTGGCTATATTGACCGGCGAACAAGCCTTCTGTGCCCAATGCTTTCGATGCCGCAATTGCAAAAGGAAAATCGAGAATTTGCGCTATGCCCGGACGTCGCAGGGAATATTTTGCATGGATTGTCACGAGTCTCTAATGCAACGACGAAGAAAGAAAAATCGTGGCATTACCGCGAAGAAACATTCTAGCCCCGGCGTGAAGTTAGATAAATCACTGCCCTCACTGCCTCCTGAAGAAGCCGAAGCCATGTTACAAGCCGCAGATGACCTCGATGGATATGGCGAACCGACGATAGAGGTTGGTTCTCGGAGGGCAATGCCTGTGCTGGACGCGGGAAGACCCCCGAGTACCGATAATCAAGGTAAGCAGTTTCGCCTAGTGTGGATACCAATGGCTGGACCATTCATTGACCTGCTGCCGTTCCAACAGATGATTTGATCCTACCCTCGAGCACGTACCGCAGCAACCGGCAGTCTGTTATGTATACCGAATCTGATGCAGATGGTGGAGAATTCCTGATTCCTCTCGCATTCGACCCTTCAGAAGAACAGCGACCCCCTCGTGGCCATTCTACCAGTCGCACCAGGTCTCCAGAGCGCCTCCCGACGGAGAGTGCGTCTCCTCACATTGCCTACCAGGAAAAATCTCGGGATCGCCCAGAGCCCGAGTCCCACCGCTGGCGTCAAGATGACCCTTTCAATAAATCAGTAAGGCCAAGCTCTTCCCGGAGCTCTAGATCTGACATGCCTGTGGCTCATAAGGGGACCGGGTCTTATTCCTCCACCTTTGACAGCCTCAAGTCGTCAACAACCTTTGGAAGAGACGGCTCGACTGTCGACTCACAGAGGTCTACAGCCGTGGAGAGTACAACTACACTACCCACTCGTCCCTCCCATGAGCTTCGCCGTCTACACGAGAATGGAGGATCTTCAGACTCGGCTGCAGTTGCTCACCCTAAGCGAGGCGATTCGCTGGATAGCAGGAACCATAAACTTTCAAAAAAAGAAATTACGAAATCTCCTGGTGCCAGTTCAATCAGTCCCAGTGACCAGTGGAATGAAAGGTCCGGGGATACGTTGAACAAGAGCACGCCCCAGAGTGGAGAGTCGCCCCCGTTTCAGCGCAACGATTCCTATGAACAGACAAAATCTCGGGCGCGTCCAAATTCAATCAGCACCCCGCAGCAGCCAGGCGCATTCCGCTCTATAGACTACGGGACCTCCTCTTCCCCTCTACGTTATAGTGGTGGCGGCGACTTCTCTATGGACGAGGACATGGCGCGAATCATGGGCTCCGATGATAACCCCTCGCAATCAAGTGAATCTTTCCTTCGCCGGATGTCCAACTCTGTGCGCCATGGGCGGAGCTATAGCGACAAGGGCTTGCGGTTATCGAAGGACCCTAAGTGGCCTAAAACCCCTGTTAACGGATCCTCGCCAAAACACGATATTGCTAGTGCCTCGCCTAGCTCTCCTGAACAAGGAGAAGCTGACGAAGTGGCATGGCTTCGGAACGAGTTACGCAAGGAGCGTCAACGGGCCCTTGACCAGGATCGAAAAATCACGGAGATGGAAACTCTCCTGAAAGCCACTGCTGATGTGAAGCAGGTCAACACAGAGTTGAATGAGAAACGCTCAACCATGGTGGTGTTGGACGCTCAAAAGGAACTTGTCATGCGGGAGCTCACTGTTTTGACTGAGCATCTAGAGTCTGAAAAACGCGGTGGCAGTATTGGTCCTCTTGACTTGAATAAACTCACGAATAAGGTTCTGCGAGATTTTGTTGAGTCTATTCAGAAGCTGAAAGATTCTTTTACTCCACAAGTCGAAGAACTGGTGCAAAAGCGCAACGTTGCCGCTGAGGAGCTTGCAAATTTTAACCGCATGAAGGATAAGAGCTTCCAGGAATTCGAGCAGCTTTCTTCAAAGAATGCTCAGCTAGCTGAATTAAACAACCAGCTCGTGCATCAAATCCAGGAGCTTTACAAGGCGAACAACTCGACCGAGGGAGGTCGCAGTACCAATGGCCTTGGAATTTACTCACACGGAAAGGAGAAATCTCTGTCTTCAATCGATGCATTGAAGGCTGCAGGCGACCTAGCACCATCGGTGTCCACTCCAAATATGTCTGAAGAGGCTGAGCCTGCAACTGTTGTTCCTGGTCCCCAGGTTGTCAGCATCCGCAAAGGGCAGCCCCGCAAGTTCAATTGGAAAAAGGGAGGACAGAACGTCGCCAAGGGGGTTACGAAAGGTCTCAAGGGGGCGTTCGCCAATAATACTAGTGCCACGGATGTTGCTCCCGGTCTACCGCGCTCTCAAACACAAGACCCCAGTCGCCAGGGTTTCGGATTCTTTGGGAACCAGCGTAACAAGCAGGGAGGAACAAGGATGCCGACGACCGATAGCACCCCGACTCTGGCTGAAGGCTCCCCTACAGGTAAGTTTGTGACTAGATTTTGCTCCGTCAACGCCCTGTACTTATTTCTCTTGTAGGACTCTTTGGAACCGATTTGGAGCTGCGCATGGAGCACGAGAAAAGCATCATTCCGGGTATCATTACCCGGTGTATCCAAGAGGTTGAGTTACGAGGTATGTTACCCTGTCACCGACCTGTCAAGCCCAGTATGCTGATTGATGTGATTTTTCTTTTTCTTTTTTACATTAGGTATGGACATGGAAGGAATTTACCGTAAATCTGGTGCTAGTTCAGCAATCCAGACCATCCGAGAGGGCTTTGAGCGATCTCCTCAGGATTATGATATCTCAGACCCAGATCTGGATATTCACGCAGTGACATCGGCGCTTAAGCAGTACTTCCGCAAACTACCGATGCCTCTTATCACGTACGATGTGTACGAGAAGATTATTGAAACAGGGGAGATTACTTCGCACCCTGACAGGGTTCAAACCCTGCAGAAGAACCTCGGAGAGCTACCACGTGCCCATCAGGACGTACTTGAGTTCCTAATGTTTCACTTGAAGCGTGTTGTGGAGCGGGAGAAGGAGAATTTGATGACCAGCCAGAACATTGCCGTTGTCTTCGCGCCCACTATCATGAGGCCGCAGAGTCTGGCGCGGGAGATGACGGATGTTCAAAAGAAGAATGAGGTGGTCAAGTTCCTGGTGGATAATTGCCAAGAAGTGTTTATGGGTATGCAAAATAACTACTAATCGTCGTCGGCTGTCTCGACTGTCCCAGTTACATCCGATTCAGCGTCAATTGATCGCCATTATTTCTTATTTTCGCTTTTCGCCCTGTTTCTTCTCGACTGGCCTTTGCGAATGCCCCCAAGCATTGTCGAATCGACAGCCTGTATATACCTGGGGTGGCCCATCTTTTCCTGTTCTCTTTTCTTTCTACAAAGCAATGTCTCCCACGTTGTCTAACCCCGCCAAAAACCCCTCGAACTTCTCTGATGATCAGCGTCTCACTCTCGATACCCTTCATGTATCTTTTATATGCTCGCGTGCTATTTCGATTATCTTTTATTTGATCCGCAGGCCCGAAGCTAGTTCCCTACCACTGGTGTTGTGTATGCGTGCTCTCAAAACCCTTAAATGCCTTCCTTTTATACTTTTTTTTCTTTTGGTCGATGCGGATGTCTGATCACCCAGTTTTCCGTTGTCGCCTTTTTGGACTGGATGTTAGTGTTCGAGTATTGTTGTAGGTAGGGGGTGGCCTTCGGCCTATTACTAACACGAATAAGTGGTGGTTTTTAATGAGTACGGGGTTTTTACTTTTGCTCTTGTTTTAAGTATACGCAGAGATATTGTTAGACATGTACCTTTATGTTCTTGTGCCCTCGTCTTTATATAATGTCCAAACGAGTAGTATACGTACATGATGTTCTACTAAGCCTTCCAGACTAGAACGTATCATCCTCAAGCCGCTCCATCCGCCGAATAACACTCGAACTCTGCTCATCTACTAAATCGTCTGTGGTGTCATTCGCACCAGCCGTGAAAAGGAGCTGCTCCACGATCCGTCTAGAGGCTTCCTTGGCTGTTTCGTATGTTAGCATGCGTAATCTGAGAATAGACCGAGTGGGATGGATAAGGATAAGTAATTCACGAACCTGGAGTCTTCATGAGCCGACTCTGATGAATATGGAACTGCATCGTCTTAGGCGGACTAGGCCCCAAGTCTTCATCATCGTCATCACCAAACTGGTCATCATCGCTATCCCACTCGCTGCGCTTGCCTTGACCATAACCACCACCACCCTTTGCCGGCGTGAGGATACTTGTCCCTGGTTTAGGTGTACCGCGCGGCCGATTGCCGCTGGGGCGTCTCTTACGGCCTGTACCCGGTGTTTGAGGTTTGAGAGGGGAAGAGAAGAGTTCTGAGTTGAGTCGCGGGGCTTCCGGTTCAGGACTGGACACGGGGGAGTCTTCGAATGCGTATTTCGTGGTTGAGGGGTTTGGCGTGACGGCGAATCGGGATCGGTTGGTGTCGTAGCCCTTTCCGAGGGGTGTGGCTTGGACGCGGTAGGTTCTGTCGTGGAGATGGTGCATGACGGGGTTGGAGCCCTTTTGAATAGTCGCGGATCGGGGCTTCGCGTGGGATACGGGTGGGATGAAGGGTGATGAGGATAATAGGTCGTCGTAGGTTTGGTGGTGGGTTCCGCGCGATGGTTTCTTTCCAGGCGTGGTTGGGAGGTACGAGTCGTCTTCGTCTTCTTGGTAGTCGTGGTCGTTCTCGAGGTCGTAGGGGGATAGATGTGCGATGGAGGAGGTCACGGTTGAGTCGTTGAGTGGATTTCCATGCATTGCAGCGCGCAGGGTACTGTGTGATGAGAGGCTTAGAGAGGTGAGATCGACATCGTCGGGATTTCGATCGTGGTCGACGCGTTCGGTCGATGGGGTCTGGAAGGATTCGGATTCGGTGAGGTTGCTTTGGGAGATGTTGGCCGAGTCATCTTCCGTGAGGGTTTCTTCGACAGTTGTATCCTGGTCGGGTTTTTCCTCATATCCGGATAGAGAGACATTGGCGCTGGCTTCGAAGAACTGTTTCCAGAACTGGAGGGGTAGATAAGCTTAAGGTTCAGAGACCTATAGAATGGGGAACAAACCTTTGCACCATCCCAGACATCGCGGGAAGCCTCGGAGTATTGCTCTACAACAGGCAGGATACTCGTTGTAACTATGCGGTGGGCGCGACTGAAGTTGTGATCGATTTCTGGAGTAGCTTCAGTGAGCAGTGTTCTGAATAGCAACGAGAGCTGTTGGGATGTTTGTTTACCTTGAAGAGTAAGGGTGATAGATTGCTCGAGTTTCTCTAATTCCTCCGTGAGCGTCAACGGACGCTGAGCTATGGATGAGGGCCGCGACATAGCGACAGAATCGAGTAATAGAGGGAGAAGACGCTGGTGGAATGCGTGGTCTGGTTGAAGCACCCGATGATAGTTGTTGACTTGAGCTGGAGGGGAAAACACGGGATACCGAAAGAGGGTGCAAAGTAGGGCATGTGGATAAGGGCCTGATAAGATCACGTGGAGGCGCAGCGGGGAAGAACGCCGACGCGCGCCAGTGGGCTGACTTGACTTTGACGGTTGCCTTCACTACAACTGCGGAGTGTCTCGGATACGCATCAAAGGAGTCAGAGAAGTGGTAAAAGTCAAGATGCCGACTCCATTTGCAAAGGGTATGTTGCCATTTTTCTTCTACTAGATGCCTTCTTCTCCGAGCTACTCCATACTCGCGTTTACGGGGCGGTGTGCTTATCAGTGATGGTGTATGGCTTCTGGAATGGAGATCCCCACTTGAAGAATGACTACTAGACACCTTTCTCTACATCGGAGAAAAGGATTATTCTGTTTCGATATCAGGCACCATAAAAGTCATTCATGTATTGGGGACTAACAAGTGCTAGGAATCATTATTGGTGTGGCGGCCCTTGTTGCCGCTGGCATCGCAGTCTATGAATCACCTCAGTTCCGACGATGGGTGGACAACTCACGACGGAAACTGGCGATGACATTGCACAACCTTGGGGATGAAGTTCACCCTGGAGAAGTTGAAGCGCTTCATCGGCATGATATATCTATGATGGAAGAGATGGGCCCAGCCGCCGAGGAACGAAGACGGATAGCGCGGGAAGAAATCCAGCGACGACGAAGTGTACTGGAGCGCCAGAAAACCGGGTCAAACAGCTCCCTAGGGACGTTTGATACTCTCGTAGATGAATATGGTTGTCTTCTGAATAGCCAGGGTCAAAGTAAATCTGTGGCGAACTCAACAGCCGTGGATTTGGACGTTTCGCAGCCCATTCAACGGGGCAAACAGCCAGACATCCCGGTCGCAGAATCGACAGTGATTTATGAGGCTGGGCCTGTTCTCGAGCAAGACAAGCCGCGAATTTCCATTCCAGATCCGAAGAGCCGTGCCTCATCGGTAACCGGTGCTGACTTTACCCCTGTTTCAGAAGTATCAGATGTCATGTCGGCTTCGATGATTTCCCAACATTCCGTCGATGACCACCGGCCGAGATCTTCATCTAGTCACACAGAGGGAGGGTTCTCTGAGTTGATATACGCCCACCCCGGCTCGACCGCTAGTCAGCCTGCTGAGGATGTTCGGTCTCCGTTTTCAGATCTGGAAGGCCTGCGGTTCACACAGGACCGCCCAGCGACCCCAGCGACACCATCTACAGCTGACAACTTCAGTCATATCGCGGTTGACTCCTCGTCAGATGGGACACTCAGCGAATTTGAGGGCTCTCTAGGGAGAGTTGTCACACCTGCTAGCTGGTCAGAGGTCTCGAGCGAAGTCAGCAATGACGAGTACCACCAGCATGGATTCTAGAGGGTGTTCATCCCAACATTTGAAGGACATTACAGTTTCTGGACGGAATAGGCGCTCTATCATCCATGGATGGGAAGGGATATCAAGGTAATCGGTATCTGGCGTTGGAGTTATCGGTTTTGCTTTCTTTTTGACTTAATACACGTATTCTTAACGCCTCGAATAGTACACTAGGGCTTCTTGGTATAGAAGCTGTCTCGCGCAGCTAAAATGCTGCAGATGTCTAAACCAACTGTACGAAATTAAGGCCTATGAAATGCATCATGCCATCAACTCTATCCTTTCCCCAGCTAATTTCTATCCAGCTTCTTCACTCGCTGCTTCCTCCCTGTCACATCCCCCCCTTCCCCTACTAGCTTCTCATTCCTTCCAAACCAATTCCCAAACAGAATCTCATCGCGCACCCAACTCCCCACCAAACATGCACTCCCCGGCCCCAGCACCAGCGAAACACCAACGAATCCCACACCAACAACCCGCGGCGACAGAGATACCCGAGCGCCTCCACGTCCAGCTGCAATCGCAGCAGCCTGGACAGCACCAACAGCTCCCCACAACTCCAACAAAACAACCACCAATATCGTAGCATACCCCGCCGCCTGGTCCCACAGCAAGAAGCTCCGCACCCCATCCCCGGGCGTCAAGGCCTTTGGACCGATTTCCAGTGGCGGTAGGAAGATTGACGCGGGGCTTAGCGGGGTTCTGTAGGCTGGTTGGAAGATCGATGGGAATAGGACGGTGGCGAGAGAGACGCCGGTTATGAGGAGGTGCATGGTTGAGCTGATGGTTAGGGTTATTATGTTGATTGTTCGGATTGTGTGGAGGTGGAGGTTGGTTGTTGTTGTTGTTGTTGTTGTTGTTGTTGTTGTTGTTGTTGCTGTTGTTGTTGTTGACTTTCCCTTCCTGCTGCTACTAGTACTAGCGAGATTTGAATCGGGGTTTGACGAAGAGGAGGGGGAGGAGGGACTTTTGGCTGTCGCGAGAACAGTTCGTGATAGCACTGGTTCTAGAATTGGGCGGAGGAGGTATACCAATGCGAGCACAAGAATCGGGTAGAGGTTCCAGATAGCGATTGCATACTGTTGGAACGTGTTGCTTCCGGGCGTTGTCGACGAGGACGAGGGTAGGGAAAAGTAGGCCGGGAGCGCACATCCAAGGGACATTGCAGGTAAAATCAGCCACGCGTGGACTAGTGAGTTGATCTCGATGGCGGAATAGCGCTGCAGGGCGTCTAGGGCTATATTGGACTGGAAAATGGGAGATCGTATAATGTACATGATGGCCCAGATGAAACTGGTGGCGCCGATGGAGCCAGCCTGGAAGAGGAGGACCCAGAGGGTAGGCCTGGATAGATGGGTGATATTAGCATGGATGCAAAGAACTCGACCGTTGGGTAGGTGAGGTTATACTTCAGCACGCTAGGCTTATTTCCACGCAGTGCATTAAAATAAACAATGGTCATGAATGGCGCAGCCTGTGCAAGAAAGTAAAGGGTGATGGCCGAGGTGTCTGGATGGGAGCCATCGAGCGTCTCCCACCAGAATAGCACAAGCATGCTAAGAAGGTCGTCAAGGGGGGATTGAAGCCCCGTGAAAGTTGTGCGCAGGGCAAACTGCGTGCCGGGGAGGATATACGGGGTTGGGCTGTTCAAGGCTTCGACTAGAAGTGCTGACGATCCATCAGCCCAGGAGCGGCCGTGGATGCCCCAGATGCCGACAGCTCCAAGCACACATAGCACAGATTTAGCATAGAGATGGTCCATGTTGGTTGAAGATGGTCGTCCTGTTGCTTCCCTATAGCTTCTAGAGACAGGAGGACGAAGTGGAAGAAGAAGAAGAAGAAGAGGAAGAAGTGGACTTGATGGACCGCGGATTTCCTAATTGGGCGATACGAGATCAGGTGAATGAGAACAATTAAAGGATGCTATGCAGTCAGCTTGCCTCATCCCAGTTGTCCGTGATATCACACATGCCGAGGATGAATATGTCAACCATGGTCTCTGTTCCAAGTTCAACTACTCTGGTGAGAGAATTCCCCATGATTCCTCTAGTTGGTCGAGTTAGGGCAACGCTGGCAGTAAGTGTCGCAATGGTGATCTATTTCGGTGTCAGAAGGACAATTCCAGATAGGGTGAGTATATTATTCAGTAGTGGCTATGTATACTCCTTAGATCTGGATACGAGAGATGAAGAACTCGTAACTGGCAGATGTTAAAGTCTACAGCCCGCAGTTGGAATCGTCTGTCGCTCTCCGATAGACCTACGTTCCTGAATCTATTACCTGGAGTTCTGGACCAAGAAAAGCAATTTCTTTCGCTATCTGGATGGTGAAGACATGCTACAAAAGCTCCCAATCTAAGTAACAAAGGTAAAGAAAGGTTTCTCAGACTCCCCTATACGCCGAACAAACAACTTTGATGACTGAACTCGCAGCTTGCTCTATGACGTGGACGCGATGAGAGTATACCGAACCGTGCGTGGCTATTTCGTTCCGGCGAGAATACACCACGAGATATAAATCATACATATAGATTGCAAACAGGCCGTTAAATTAAACCTGAACAGATGGGATACAACACAACACAACATAACACATTCTGTCTATGTACTGAGGCGAAGTTCGATGCGGAAAGGTAGTTGTTATAGTTTATTTGGTGAGCTTGACGGGGGGAACACCGATACCGTTGGTGTTGCGGTAGAAGAGAACACCAGCGTTCTCGCCCTTGGTTCCGTCCGAGGGCTCGACCCAGTGGCACACGCGGGCGCTCGTCCAGAGGGCCTTAAAGAATCCGAGAGGACCGGTGTGGGCGTCAGTGCGGTAGTGGGAGCCCATGACCTTCTTGATGGCCTCGCTGGCCTCGTCGGCGTGGTAGAAGGGGATAGTGCTCACGTAGTGGTGGAGGACGTGGGTTTCGATGATGCCGTGGAGGATGTTGCGGCCGACGAATCCGAACTCGCGGTCAATTGTGGCAGCAGCACCGCGGGCGAAGTTCCAAGACTCGGGCTTGTAGTGAGGGAGACTGGGGTCGGTGTGTTGGAGGTAGGTAATGGCAACTATTTAAGTCAGTTTCAGTGTTGCGGGGACCAGATTTAGAAATATTGACTTACCCAGCCAGTGGTTCACCCAGAGGTAGGGAATACCGTACCACACGAGCAAGTTCATCCAGCCGAACTTGGAGCCGACCAGGTACAGAACGGATCCGGTAATGGCAAGACCGATGTCACTCAGGATGATGAGCTTGGCATCTTTTGCCTCATACAGAGGGCTAGAGGGGTTAAAGTGGTTCACACCACCGAAGTAGCCGTTCTTCTTGCCCTTGCCACGGCCCTCGGGCTGACGCTCGTGGTTGTTGTGGCCGGTAACGTTGGTGAAAAGGTACAAGGGCCAACCGAACAGCTGCTGAAGGACAACGTGGGTGGCAGTCGCCAGAGGAGTCTCCTCCATCAGCTCGTTCAGTTCATAGATAGTCTTCTTAACACGAGAGGCGTACACCTCGCGGGTCTTGGGAACGAACACCATATCACGGGCGAGGTTACCGGTGGCCTTGTGGTGCTTGCCGTGAGAAATCTTCCACGAGAAGTAGGGGACCAGCAGAGCAGAGTGGCAAATCCATCCAACGGTGTCGTTCAAGATCTTATAAGGTGAGAAAGCCTGGTGTCCGCACTCGTGAGCTAAAACCCAGACACCGGTAGCGACCAAACCCTGAATGACAGTATACAGAGCCCATAGCGAAACACGCGCCGGGTACGAGGGGACGGTCTCCGGAGTGACATAGTTGTGGAAAATATAAAAGACCGAGGCGAGGACTGCAATATCCCGGAATACATAGTACAAGCTAGTCACGGCGGAGCGCTCGAAGCAGTGAGCCGGAATGGCGTCGCGGATATCCTTGATGGTGTAATCGGGGATCTTGAACTCATTGCCATAGGTGTCCAGCATCTTGCCATTGTTGTCCTTCTCTGCGTCCGATGCCATTGACGAAAGCGAGGTCGAGGAGGGAGACTGACGAGGTGAGTCTAGCGGGGAAACAGAGACCGAGCTGGGGACTGAAGAGTCCGTGGTCATGTTGCGATGAAGCGCAACACGCTTGGGGACGGCGGTGGACGACATGACGGCTAGGATTGGAAGCTAGCAATGCCTGAAAAAACCATTAGAACCTGAGGAAAAACACCGGCATCTTATCAGACAGAATAGAAAACCTCGGCGGTGAACAGACGAATTGAGCTTGCTTTCTACTTACCAATGGATTGAGAGAGTTTGAGGGTACACGTGAGCTGGGAGAAATGGCAGAGACCTCAGAAAGAGGATGACGAGATCTTCGAGATCGTCCCCAGGAAGCCCTTAACGAAAGAGTGTGAGGGAAGAAGGATGGAAATTGAAGAAGAAAGAGAGAAGCCCAGAGGGCAGAGGAGGTGTACACAAACCGGTCAACTTAAGGGCGACGAAAGGACAAAGGGAGGGGAAAGCGCGGAAAGAATGGACAAATAAGAGGCCAGGAAAAACTCGTCAAGCGACAATCAACTGGAGAGGAGGCAAGGGAAAATTGCAAATTGAAGGCAACGTGAACCAACAACTTGGACTTGCAGGCCAGAAGGGACGATAACATCGCCTGAAGATCCAACGGATTGTCCTTGTCCCAAGGTTGTTCGGTGGCGTAATTCTCACTTTGCCGTACCGGCAGTGTAATTTACACCTTTCTGGCCGCGGTTATTGGCTCAGGGGCGTTGTTCCTTGTTCTGCCTTACCGTGGCGATCTCCCAGCAATTCCCAAACAGGGACGGAGTATACTCGGTCAGCATTCAAGCCTTTCATCTGCTATTTTCTCTGTTATTTTCAAAGCTGCCCACTATATGTCGTCAATTCATCTCGCTGCACGACCAGTTCTATTACAGAGTAGCAATTCGCTGGTGATGGCCAGGTTCGAAGTGAAGAGCTGGCCCCTGCCTGCCAGAAATAAAGTTGCGGAATCCCAAGACTTTGAACTGAGAAACTCGTCCGTCCACTCACATAACACCCTCCCCGATCGCGAATTCCTCCGACTGCCCGTGCACTCATCAGGCTCTTCCAGTCGAAGCATTCCTTTCCAGTTTTTGGGACAAAATACTTGGTACTAGAATACATTCTGCAGCCTTGTATACCACAGTTACTACTACTGCTAGTAGTAGTTCACAATTGAAAACCTGGGGGTGGAATCGACACCACTCCCAGTTACTACACCGCCCTAAAGCGTCCAATCATTTGCATCAACCCATCTATCAGCCTGATTTAGGCAATTCCGAGGTATCGGGTTGGCATGTGGTTAACATTGAAGATACTCCAGTATTCTATCTACTTGGTTGACAGCCAGCCATTTCCTTGCCACATCAAGGAATTCAATCATCAATGAGCCTGAATCTTGGATTCTCTCTCAAACTGAGTTCTAGTGTGTCGCTTCCATCCAGTTATCTGATGACTTTCCTTCAAGATTGGCCTGTTGCAGTGCTGATCTGAACCCAGAGCTGGCAAGTGGGATGCTTCGGGAGCCTTGGCGAGCGCTGCATGTGATAGATCCGAGTCTTTCTCAGCATTCAACTCTCAGCTCAGTCTCAGTCTCAGTTTCACCATCTCATGATGAAAGATGCCCTACAAAGTAATAAAATACCTATAACGCTACACTCCTCCATTCAGGCCACGCGGTTAGCCATGTGCCCATGAGAATATTTCGTAATCCCAGACAACGTTGATGGCGTGACCGCAAGCAGCGAAACTCCGGACCATCTGATTTCTTCTCCCTGGTGAAGACCAAGTACTAATTTTGTTGGGGAGCCTGTGATTTCTGTTGAGGGTTCAGAGTTGGGCAAATTTGGCTGAGGTGGGGCGCGCTAGGAAGCGAAAAAATAAAATAAAATAAAAATTAAACTCGGGGAAAATTACCGGGCCGTAACTTCGTTAGTAAATTTGGTTTTTGCAGCTGATTGATTGAATCCCGAACTTGTTTTGAGATTCATTCTGAGCATCGCTTATAGTTTATTATTATCGGATGAGATTGAGGGAGAGATCTGATCAGCTAGACATGAACCCGTCGCTCCGCATCTACCAACCACCCCCCTGCATGCCCTCCCCCGGACAAACTCAGACTCACCGTCGTGCCCCGCAAATCAGGTAATACAAGCACCGTCTCGCCGTGATTTCGGTAGTCAACCTCGCAGGCGATCGGCCTTCGCGGCGGTACTGATGTTCCTGCGGGTGGAACACCCACTCCTGTGCTGGTCGACGGCGACTGCACCAGTGGCGGCACAAAGCTCCTCATCTCCAGACCTGGCAGAAGAAGATGGCCCGCCTTTTGCGGTAGTAACATAATAGCGAAAGTTTTCGTCTCGCCTTCACTTGCTATAAAGTTTCCTCGTCGTCGACCACCCACCATCCATATCTCCGGGTTGGCATGTAGCTCGTACGAGAATTCTAATGGGCCGCCTGCGTTCTCGCGCTGGTCAAGCGAGCACCATCGTCGTGTGTGCGAAAGCCGTAGCTCGGCTGTTATGGTCTGCCCGACCGCTGCGTGGGGTGTTTGCTCTGGTAGGTTGGTGAGTCGGAGCTCTGCTGTGTGGACTACCTGGATCTCTGGGATGTCGACGGGGATTATGATTTGGCGCTTTCGGATGGATGGCTGTTGCGGGAGAGATAGTATCAGATGATCCTGTATACAAATTAGAAATGACTTTGATACAACAAAGAACGGAAACTCCTTACGTTATGCCACTCCTTGAGCCAAGCCCGAAGGCCATCCATTGGCCCCTTCAGTGCGCTCAGCAAGCCTTCCCACCGAACAGCTGCGTAAGGCAAGGATTCGACCTCGCGGACAAGCCCAATGACCTCCATGTCTGGCGTCGACAGCTGCGTCCGGAAGGCATCGACGATGTGTGGTGTAAGCAAGGTCGTATACTGCGCAAACTCACTGCTAGCAATGCTTTCCTTGAATGTCTTCTCCACCGTGTCAAAGCACTCGTCATCCACGCAGGTGAAGTCGACTGTGAGTCGTAGAGATCGTCTCGATCCAGGAGAAGCTGTGGTGCCTTCCCGCGGCTGAATCTTGTAAAGCAACGATGCAGGTTGTTTGGGGAACACTCTCATAGCGACTTCTTCGCCAACGTTGGATTGCACTTGATAAAAATCCGAACTGGGAATGCTGCATTTCGAAAGCCAGAGCGGGATCATCGTAGCCGGGCTGACCGTGAATCGGGAGAAAAGCACGTTGTGTTTGAAGACATCCTGCACATTGACACTGATTGGCAGAGCAGAAGCAACATTGTGCGCGGAAGAGTAGGAGAACCGTCCTTGCTCTGTCTCGTAGGTAACCTCTGCCCTCGCAGAGAGCGTAGTGGGGTGCTCCTCGACTGTATATGGAATCCTGAACCGAACAACCGAGTTTTTTCCTAACCGGCTGAACTCGATAATTCCCGAATCACTGTTAGCCTTGATCTCTATATCGCCTTCCACTACTTCTGTCTCCGCAATTCTTAGTCGGAGACCCGCGGTTGCGGGCCGCACTCGAAAATTACCTGTCTTGATATCGTTCCACCCACTATCAAGTTCCAGTTCGAGCGTACGCATAGCTTCCAGGTTTACAAGATGAGGTGACTCAATCTTTGCCTGTAAGCCTTGCGGGGGTGGGTAGCAGAGGATATATGGTCGGGTGTCTTCTTCTTCATCAACATCCTCCCTAAATCCCAATGGGAGGTTAGAGTTTGCTCCACCACTCGTAGAGAATAAGAGATTCCCCGCCCGCATCTCAACGCGGTCCACAAAGTATTTCCCTTGCAGAGTTGTCTGCACAAGTTAGTTAAATTCCAAGGCACGACGAGAAGAACGAGACACATGTATACGTACTAATGAATCAACCAGGATCCTTGTTGATGACGATTTGATGGTCGCTTTGTCTGACGTCTCTATCCAATGTTCGCTGTTTTGAACGCTGGTATTGGCGCTGACAAGTCTAATTTTGATCGAATGAACATCAATCCGCTTCCCAAGGAGGAACCGCAGGTACAATTGTAGCTGGAATCCATCCCTGTCCCCGCAATGAAGGATAACAGGCTTGACGTTCAAATCTCCGAAAAAGTCCGTCAACGGAGCAGAAATATCTTTCTGGAGCGCACCAGAAGCCTGGAACAGCTCGTCAACATATTCAGAGACGAAGGCCTCCTCTGCGAATATTGAGGATGCATCCAGGGTCTTCTGTCGGCTCGATAATTGGGACTGCGTGTGCGCAGCATATTTCGCCAAAAGGCGGACCACCATCCGGACGTACTCCTCATTTCGATTGAGCTCCTTCAGACACCGCGCGTACATCTCTAGCATGACTCCCTCCAAGATAGTCCAACGCTTATTGCCGTAGAATGGTGCAATTTGATGGAAATACGAAGCTGCTGCGCCGTAGTCGCTCTGTCGGAAGCGTAGAATGGCCATATCAGCCAACGCGGTGTGCGTTGAGTTGGTGCGGTTTGCCGCGATATGATGCCGGTACATTCTATCTGTAAGCTCTTCATAGTGCGCACGGAACGCCTTTCTAGACCCCAGGGCCGTCTTCAGTCCTGGTAAATCCACGCCACTGAGAGTACTAGCGGGTTTAGGCTCTTTCACAGGCTCTGAGCTCTCATCATCCAGAGACACTTCGTCCAGATTTCCAGATTTGGAGTCCCTATCTTCAAAGAGGAGCCCGAGATCGGTCCACGTTTCCTTCCACGCAAACCGACCAGCGATCTCTTCTAGAAGCCTTCGGGCCATCAGCAGCAGTTCACCTCTTTCAGAGGCTAATTGCTCCGAGCCCGTCTTAGGAGTGAGTTTCGGCCCTTCGTATCCCGGTTGCTCATGGACCGAAGAAAGGGCATTGGAAGGTATCATTTCGATTTTACCTGAGCGGGTTTGCCGATTGGTAGGCATAATAAGTGAACTTGTGCGCTTGGGGACCTCCTGCTTCTGTTTATCCAGGGATGCGTCCGCTGCGTGTAGGGAAGACTCAGGAAGTGTGAGCGTTGGTGTAAAGGTCTGGAGTAGGATTTGAGACGCAGCAGCATAGGCCCAGGAAGAAACGAGATTGCTGATAATTTCAGACTTGGCAGCGTTTTCCTCCTCCGCAAGGCCAACTTGGAGATCAGATCGAAGTGTTCGCGCAGCAAGGCTAATGAACTCGGTCGCCCGCTCGCAAACCTCAGCTAAAAGCATCAGGTCTTCCGGCTTTTTGTTTCCTTTCCCTAGCTTCTCGTTGCCACCTACATCCTCAGTGACGAGCGACGGCGCCCTTGAGGCCCTGAGGAGGAGACTCAGTTGCCGAGAGAAGATATACGTGCGGAAATCGAAAATGGAGATATTGCTGGAGAGAATCATCTCTCGATAAGATTTCTTGGCCGGGTCAATCGGAAAATCCGCCTGCTCAATGTCGGGAATAGGAGCCACCTCCCCATCATCCCCATCAGGGCTTCCGGTATCCACTCGAGCATCTAGAGCAGCCTTCGCCCGCTCCCGCCATTCCTGGCTATGTGTTAGGAACGCGCTGCCATGCTGTTCGCTAGATCCCTCCAGTTGGTCCTGAATCGCAGTGTCCAGTCCAACAGATAGCTCATCATACCCAACTAGTGCATCCTCAAACAGCCCGACATTTTCAAATCCCCTAGCAAGTCCCTCTTTCAGTATAAAGAACGTGCAGAAATTCCAACCCGGCAGACTACGCTGCGAGTCCTTCTCCTTGATATCTTCCTCATACTGCGCAACACGAAGATCGAAAGACGCCAGAACCCCGTTCTTCACCTTCTCCACAAAGTCCTCAATCTGATCAGCCAACTCCGGGGACTTTTGCGTATTCCCCTGCTTAGAAAGACGAAGTTGAGCCACACGGTCAACAGCCGACTTGGACGAGCCATTGAAATCGGCCTTGATCTTGTCCAGTACGGTCGTGGTCGTGCGACCCCATTTCGACGTCGGCGCTACCTTTTCCATCCCGTCTCCGTCTTGGATGACATGTAAAATGAGCCACTCGAACGCATCGTGCTTCTCCTGGCTGGTGGCAGATGTACTAGACGTCGAAGACGAGCCATGGGCCTTGATCCACTCCCGCAATTCCTTCCTCGCCGTGTTCTTGTAGGTGTCGTTATCGTCGCACCGGAGGATGTAGATCTTCAGGTAGGGTGTCTGGCGCAGACCCGGGATCTGGTGGCGTCGATGCGTCACGGCACCGGCAGGTGCATCGCTGGACGACTTGCGTTCGTCGGTCTCATTTTTGGCTGGTGCGAACCCGATGCGGAGCGACTCGATCGACCGAACTGGGCGGGTGGGAGACTTCCAGTGTAGGTTTCTGAGAGGTAGTTTGTTGGCGATGACCGGCGGAACGGAGGGAAACAGTCCCGAGGGGTCAGTATATTCAACTAAGTAGGTAGCGGAAATGAATAAGTGAGCGAAAATGCGCCGCGCGGATTCGGCGGGGGAGGGTAAATACCGGTGACACTGCTTGAAGAGGCCTGGGGTAGAGAGTCCATAATTCCCGCGCTCTATTCAGGGGGAAGCTGGCTGCGCTCCAGGAGCATTCCGGTCAAGCAATTCGGACAAGAATTGCCTACCCCGACGTGCGAGTGAATAATAGGAGGTTGAGTGGGAAGGCAACAACTCAACCAGTAATGCGAGAGGTGTTGTTGTAGTTTGTTGACTCCGTGGGTGTGGTGGTGCATGTTCTCCGCGTTGGACTCTTGGCAGAAACCGCCCGCTACTCATACAGACTACAGTGAGATAGAACTACGACTAGGTATACCATGAGAATGAGAGGGATATTTGAAGTTCCGCGTTCCGATTGACTTATATACTAGAACCAAGCACGGAACACAAAAAAATAAATATTAAATAGTCATATCACATCATTATACGCAAAACAATCCGAACAAAGCAAAAAGAAACAGGCTCCAGTGTATTGCCGCCCAAACACGCACAACGCCCTAGCTGAAAGAACATGGATCAAGCAAACATAATCAAGCGAAATAGGTCTAAGCGCCAGTATCCAACACGCGCTGCGTAGAGCGGTTCTTTACAAACTCGTAAGCGTCAGAAACCCCTTGCGAAATGCCGGGGATGTAGCTTCGAGCCCATGCGAATATCACGAGGATGAGAAGAGGAATCTGGACCAAGGTTAGTAATGGGGAGTCGAAATGTGGGGATATGTAAGGCTGGTAACTCACCCAAATGAAGTACAGATTCCTGTCACTGCCCAGACCCTTCATGCGCCGAGCTTGTTGCTCCCTGAGATGCTTCTGCTGCTCCCGGGAGATGACATTTCGACCAATTCGGATGTCCCTAATATCATCGCTATCCTGCTCAGCGGCGTTTCTGGAGGAGCTAGCTTGCGTTTCAAAGTGCTCGTCTAGAGCCGCCTCGGCAGCAGCTTGTAACATACTAGACTTCTTTGCACGCTCCGCTTCTTCCTCGTCCTTGCGCTCTTTACGCGGATACAGTTCGTCGTACGAAGGAAGTTCGGTGGCGCCAGGGGAGGTGTTACCCGTCAGCATATCCCACCAGCCCTCTTTAGCTCCGCGCGAGGAGGTAGGTCGATGCGGGACAAGGTTTGTGATGCGACGCATCATAGGGTGTGCCTGGTAATCTGGTAAAGCCGGCATTGGTGGCAGAGCTGGAAGATTCGGTAGATTAGGGAAAGCATTGGAAACACTCTGTTGGAATTGATTGATTTGTGCCTGGAGTTGATTCCGCCAGGCAACGAGAGCGGCAGGTGGGGAAAAGGGTCGTGTATCGCCTTCCGGTGCGGTCGGTTCGGGAGTCAGCAGCGGTGCGGAAGTATCGTGGTGGACACTGGATCGGCGAGAAGTGGTCATAATGAGCCCGTCATCTCCATCATCCGTCTCTTCCGTCTCTTCGGAATCATCAACGGCCTCGTCGAACGAGCCTGATGCTGACGAAGTCTCCCAGAGCGACTGGAGAGACGCCGAACTGCTGTACCTGCGACGCGAACTCAACGAGCCAGCACTGCGTGAACGGTAGTTGCGTGCTGATACCAAAGCTGCCTGATGGGCAGGTAGCGTGCTAGCAAGATCGGCGGGCGTAAAGCCTCTAATGCTCCGGGCGTTGGGATTAGACCCAGCAAGACGGAGTCTATGGACGATATGGGCATGGCCGTTCAGGGCGGCGAGGTGCATTGGCGTATTTCCGGTGTTGTCCTGTACATCTGGATTGGCACCTCGGGCGAGTAGGCCGGCAACAAACCGCGTAAGGCCCAACGAAGATGCAAAGTGAAGCAGAGTCTGGCCGGTGGTACAGCGCGTATTATATCTCGGCGGGCGAGGGCTATCATCAAGGTCGATGAACTCCAAGTAGGTCAACATTTTCGAGTCCATGTCGCCAAGTTTACCCTGGGACTCCAGTCCAGGAACCTGCCGTTGGTGTCCACTAGAGGAGCTTTGGAAGTCTTTCTGGAGATTAAATGCCCCCTTATAATCACTACCCATGATCTGTTGTGCGGTGTGGAAGGCATCGGCTTGGTTCCCTAATTTGTGGCCAAGTATCCCCAGTGCCAGACGATACATCTGCAACTCACGATCATCCACATACCGGAAAAACTGTTGTTGCTTAGGCAGTAATGGTTGAGGCTGAGGTTGTAGCTGATTATAGCTTGGGTGTTCATGTTTGAACACGACGACCACCTGTCCAGGCTGAAGGGCTGGCGGAGTAAGGCAGTTTAGACACTTATCACCCCAGAACGTAGTTGTGGTCGCGAGAGTGTCACCGAACACAACTTCCATGCCCGGGTAAAAGCCGCTACCTAATAGCGTGACCTCCGTCCCTCCGCTAACAGAGCCCTCCGCTGGAACCAACTTATGGATTACCGTAGGCAGTCGATTTCCAGCGCTGGTGATACCCGGCCAGATTGGCGTAGACGGAGTTGGGCCTAGAGAAATATTCAGATTCTGCTCTTGGAAACTGTTCCTACCGGACCCGCCAGGAGTTCCTGGACGGCTTGGGTGGGCCGAGTTCGGCGCGGACATCAATTGTTGCTGAATAAAGTTATCCAGATTCTGCTGCTGTAGAGATGTCAAGAATGGGTTGTTGTTGTTGTCCGCGCCGGTTGGGGTCAGTGGGCCATTACTGAAGTGGTTGGACATGGCGGTAGAGGTCACAAATGGTCTCTCTGTGGGAGATGCGAACGCACGGGGAGTTGGGAACTGCGGCTCATTACTGGAGGCCCTCGCCGATGACTGACCATTCTCGAGTTTGGTCATAGTGAGCTCCGACGGGAGTTTGCTAGAACTGCTATGTTTGCGTCGTTTGTTCATGGGGCCTTGGAAGTCGTTCGGTGACGTCTGTCGGGACAGGCTACGGGATCCTTGGGAATTAGATTGGGCTCCACCATTGGCTGAATTCATGAAAGATCCAGAGCCGGGTTGATACTGCGAATTTAATCTTTGTTGAAGACCCTGCAGATCTGTTGCCGAAGGTGACCTAGTCGCCTGTTTCGCAGAAACGGACGATTTTTTGGTGTCAACGGTAGGACCGGATGCAAAGACGCCAACGCCTGGAAGTTCTGTACCATCAGGTAGAGCGGGAGCAGGACCAGGGGCAGGGGGCCCTGAAGGTGCGTGTGTCTTGTGATCGTCTGTGATCATGATCGAGTTTGTAATCGCTTGAGCAATGACATTGTCCTTATAGTCCTTTAGCGTGAAAATAACCCTACAGACGATTGTCAGCATTCCCAATCCATAACAGCTGGAGCGGGGTTTATTGAGATATACTCACTGAAATCCGATTTTCTCGTTTTGGTGCCTGCAATAGCATGCTATTCGCATTGGCAGCTCCACCTGCATGGCTCCGGGGCCAGACCCGAGCATCTGAGCTTCGTTCGGAGTGGCGGTTTTCGACGGTTCAGTCCAATCCTTAATCTCATGGGTGTTGAAAACGATAACACGCTTCTCTTCATGCTTTTGGAACAACTCATCCTCCTCTGGTTTCCTTTGCTTCTTTCGAAAAGCCCGCTTTCGTTCCCGTTGTATGCAGCCAGAGCAGATCTTCACCTCTGCGCCATCCACAGGCTTCTCCTCCTCCTGTGTCTCATCGGTAGCCATTGTGGACGAGCTAGATGAACGATGCATAGTGTCGCCTCTCGCTTTTGCCAATGCTTTCCGCAACTTCTCTTTATCTTGCAATGCACTCGTACAGAAAAGGCTTGTATATATTTCAACGGTGTCAGCGGAGCGTTCGGTGGTCGGTGGTGCGAGGAACTTTGGCTTCGAAATTGTATGGCTCGGCAAACGTAGCTTTTTGACACCGGGTGGCAACGGGTGCAATGTCAGCTTGATCGGAATTTGGGTCTCCACACGCGATTTAAGAGAGGTCGGGTGTACAATTAAAACGGGATGTTGCGTAGGATCCGGGCTCACGTTGTTTAATACGGGCGAGGGTACGAGGCCAAAACCGAAAGGAACGCCGTTGGTGAAAAAGTTGATGCCGGAATTTGGTTGGGAACCGCCATTCATATTAATACCACCGAAGCTCTCCTCTAGGTAGGAAGAAGGGGATTGTTCACCCCACGAACTTAAAGGTGATTTCACTTGAGGCATCATTGAAGGTTGGAAGGGAGAGGGAGTATCCATTGTATTATGGGGAAAGAACGGTGCAGCTGTCTGGGCGATTCGCTGAAGCCAGGTTAGCATATAGTATTCAATCAGCTGGGAGGTTTCTATATCTTACTGGCGAAGCAGACTTTCGTTTCGCGGAGCCAGGTGCACCCCGCAAACGCGACCTTGAGCCCTTCTGGAGCCTCGTATGTAGGGTGAATCCGTTCTTCAAAGGGCTAGGGCTACTGGCAGCACTTTCGAAATCGAAGGCGGCGTCCATGGCTTTGTTGCTCGATTCAAGGTCGGCACCCCGTGGATACGGACCTTCCAGGTTCGGTAGCGAAGCGTCAAAGCCGAACAGAGACTCATCCTTCACATGGTCGTATTCCGGATTCACGAACCCACCAGAGTTATAGCCGAAAGGCATCACTGTGTCCTCACTGTGGACTGCGGAGGTGGAGGACGCGACGGAGGGGTTTCGGGGCGATTCTGAACTGGAGCTTGGACTGGAGTCTTCGGGCGATTCAGCGGGGGATTCCGAAGCGAAAACTTGAGGATGTCGCAGGTGCTCGTGAGTTTGGTAGGATCCCTTAAGCGATAAATCTGACGGGGAGAGACATGCTGGGTTTGACTCGGCAGCTGTGCGGGATGATGAGGCACGGGAGAAGAGATCATCGAAGTCCTGCCCAGCATTCTCAGACGAAAACTGCAGTCTCGCGGTATCCAAGAAGTCCATTTCGGTGTCCTGGTAAGGATTCACCATGTCGTCGTCGTCCACGACAATCGGGTCCAAGGCGGGAAATGTAGGAGATGAAGCTGATCCCATTCTTAACGTCCTGTGCGAGACAAAGTGGACGGAGGGAGAAAGGCCAGCGAAACTCCCTCAAAAGCGGTTCGACCAACTGGCAGCGCACAATTCGTAATCTCACCCACGGCCAAAATGCTATGCACGTTCGGTCGTTGAGGGTGGAAAAAGAAACCAGTCGGTCAAGATGATCAGATTGGCCAGGAGACGAACTCCACGGTCGCACTGGGCTGTGGTCAAGCTTGGAAGCTAACAGTGGCCCTCGCTCGATACCATGGGAGATATTTGGCGAAAACCGATGACTGATTGGCGAGGACAATGGTGTGATGAAGGGAGATCGGTAGGTAATCCTCAGTGATCTGGGGAAGCGAGGGCGTTTGTTGGGAGAGTCAGCAGTCAGCGCAAGTGGACGGGGCGGAGAACAGAGGCGCGGCAGTGGAAAAAGGAGAGAAAAAGCCAGGGCGCGGGCGGCAAACCACCAAACGGGCCAAAATTCTTGAGGCGCAGAAATTTGGTTAGACTATTGACGATTGTACAGTCGACGTCTTGATGGTGTTGAAATTAGTCCCTTATCAGTTGGCAGTGAAGCTAAAGCAAGGACAGTTGCTTAAAGCGTCAAATTGCTAAGACCACCTCAACATCACGAACTCGGTCGTATTATTATTATTATTCTGCCTATGAGGACTCCATCATCGCGCCTGGGTACGGTGGAATATGGTGGAAAGGAAAAGGGAATACATGCCTGCTTAGCTAATATATTGATAGATTTTAACCGTATTTGGAAAGCCAAGCCACTGGCCGGACCCGGGGACCTGTACCCCCAAGCAACTGAACAGGCCAGACTTGGTCCTGATAAGTGGCTGTCTCTGACACGCACAGCCAATGGGAATCTACCTAGCCCCGCTGGGCCCGGCTCTTCGAATTTGATAGATATATATACGTGTTGGGTGCGAAAGGGGAGAAGGTGCTTGCCTAGGCGATGAGTATAGGAAATAGTGATGCAGCAGGAACACGTTCTCTGATTGATGTCATTGAGAAGACTCAGTAGGCGGGGAAAGCATAGAATTGTGCCAAGTACAAGATATCAACCATCCAGCGCACCAAAGTACAGATAGGACATCGATGTATATAAAGGCATTCGTCCTCAAGCCAGCAACGGAAGTTCTTCTTTCTCTAACCCCTACCAACCCAGCCCGCCTGATCTCATTGCCTGGTCTGAACAAGCCAAAGACTTGGGTTTCGTTGACACCACCGGATACAGTGGCCCCAATATCATCTGCCACAAGGAGGCTGAAAATGCCAAACTCTCCGCCACCATTGCAGCAAGTGAAGATGTTGAATTGCAGTAGACGACCTAGCCCGAGAGCCATCGTGGACCAGGTCAACTCAAGTATAGCAAGGTCATACTATTTCCCCCCTTGTTATGTATAGGGATCTTAACATCTCTCCCTCGGGGGTGCTCAAAAAAATGGATAAGGTTTATGTTTATAGTACCATGACTAACCGTCAACTGTTAACTAGTTATCAACTACCTTGCCAACTGCAACGGTGACTGCTCGACCGATGACAAGATCACCCTTGAGCGGTTCAAGATCAGCGAGAGCGGTCTCATTGATGGCAGCTCTACCCCTGGTACCTGGGCTTCCAACGGGCTGATTTCCAAGAACAACAGCTGGACTGTGACCATTCCCAACAGCATCGCCGCCGGCAACTACGTCCTTCGTCACGAGATCATTGCCCTCCACTCCGCTGGTAGCGAGAACGGTGCCCAGAGCTGCCCTCAATGTGTTAACCTCAAGGTCACCGGCGGTGGTAGTGACTCCCCCTCTGGTACTCTTGGAACTGAGCTCTACACTCCCACCGAGGACGGCATTCTCTTCAACATCTACACGCCTCTCAGTTCTTACCCCATCCCCGGTCCTGCTCTTTACTCTGGTGGCAGTGGCAGCTCCCCTACCTCCAGCACCCCCCGTCATACCTACCTCTACCCCTAGTACCTCTTCCACTCCCGTCACCCCTAGCTCTGGCCCTATAGCCTCGTCTACTCCCCTCACTCCTACCTCCAGCCCTGGGGCCTTTTTCACTCCCCTCGAGCCCAGCTCGACTACTCAAGTCTCAGTGACTGCTACTGCCCCTACAGAGACCCAGATCCCCCAGCCCACCAATACCGCCACCGTGACCCAGACCGAGATTGCTCAGCCCAACTAGACCGTTACTTCCACCGAGGCCGCCACTGAGACCGAAACAGAAACCAATATTCCTCAGCCTACTGCGACTACCACCCAGACCCGGACGCAGGTCGTTCCTCCGGCTCCCACCACCCCCGGCGAGAACCCCGGCACCGAGCCCCCTTACCGATAGCTCCAGCCTCCGAGTGGTTCAACTCCCTGAGCGCTGAAGAATTTATCACCTACCTGAAGACCACTTTCTCTTGGTTGGTCGCCGACAAGGTCCATGCTCGTTCCCTCGAGTAAGCGGCTACCTATACCTATAGCCTGCTACGTGGACGCTGAAAACGAGAATAGACATCTTGCCCTTGTTCTTCGCAATCTCTTCCTACCACATTCAATGGTCACGTTCAGTCGTTGCACTATTGAATATGTGCTTTCTATAATAGGATCGAGCATCCCTTTGTATAGGTACCCCATACTTTACATGGCGAATAGTTGGGTTGATCCTTCTTTTGCTACTTTAGGTATCTGAGCTTCTATCTGTACTTCTGACACTCAACCCATACAGTCAAGACCATAAAACAGAACTGTTCAATATTGTTCAGTGTATCCTCAGTTCTTATGATGCAGTAAGCTAGATCTCAACCATAAGCCGCTCAAATACACAGAAGATGTCTTAGATTGCAAATCATAGAGTATTAGCAAGTATTATCCGTCCTAATAACCTTCGTCATGTCTTCATCTTGTGCAACCTAGAACTCAACGTATACAAACCGCGGACTTTGACACTTTAGAGGAGTCCTCCATGGGCTTATGCCACGAATAGTGAAGGATCAGGTCCGCCGTATATCAGTCGATGGAGATATGAAGGACATGGTCAGAATATTGGAGAGCAGATATAGTAAATTAATGTAATATCCATACAATTGATGAGAACCACTAACCTTTATGCATCTCTCACTCTTTCATTTCTTGTGAATGTGGCAGGCACAACAAACAGACGAGATTGCCTGCTTCTTCCACTCTCAGAACCTATTTCTCTCCCGATAACCTCACTCTCGCTCTCTCTGCAACTCCCACCAGTCTCCACGCTCTCTTTTCAGTCTCCCTTTTCCATTGCAAACTTCATCTTCCTGATCCAATCAGCAAAGCATATCAATCGTGCAAATCCCATTCTATTGACCTGAAAAGTGATACACGTCCAAATCAACATGTTCTCCCAAAACACCACCAATCCTTCCTCCAATCCAGCCGAAGAAAAGAGCCAAAACAAAGTGCTAAAAGAAGGCGGCCATAACAACATCCAGGAATTCATGCACAGTCATAACCTAAGGATGCACAACGACGATGACGTCCAGCTGACAAAGGAAATCCTCAACCGCTACGAAGGATACGATAGAGCCAGTTCAAACGATGGACTTGCTGAGAAGGATAAGCCCCGTGAGACCAACCAAGCTTATAATTCGGGCTCGGGCTCGGGCTCTTTTTGCAGAGTTCGCGTCGATTCCCGTGAAGGAGTAGATGACGACGAAGAATATTCGGACGATAACGGACGTCCTGTTGATGGAACGTATAGTTACTTTGAATGGGGTGTGGACGAGCCGGAATTCGAGGGGTATCCCGCGTTCTCGGACGATGAGGAGGGATACAACTTCGATCAAGGCGGCTACGATGACGAGCCGGACAACGGGGATGGAGACTATGAGGACTATGGAGACGATGGAGACTATGGAGAAGATTTGTAGGGACAGGAATTGCCTCGCGAGGGACACCTGATAGCTTGTGTGTAAGTCTTCGTTGGAACTTGGCTTTGGTACACAGATGCTAATGTTTGCGGTACGGTTATCAAGTACTTCTTCGAATGTTATGATGAAACTCTGTTCTACAGCGGAAAGATAAATTTGTGGGATGATCTTTTAGATCATCAATTGATCTCAAGTTTTATTCACCGACTTCCTCAGTTATAGGCCCCCTCTATACCAACGTAGGTGTGCATTGTTCCGCAAGAATCCATAAAGCCCCTTCTAGCATAATCCACCTCTAAAGGCACATCAAGCTCGATCAAGTCGCCCTCAGACTGCCCATCTTTCTCTCATAAATCTCATTGCGGAATCATTCTTCATCATATTGCCAGGTCGAAAAAGGACCACTTGTACGACGATCCACCTGCAGGAAGAAACAGTGAGTCACTTAGCATGATAAGGTCGCCTAGGTCCAGACAGGGGTACTATAAAGTATACACAGATGACGTATTATGAATCATAGAGTCATATTAGCTGCGTAGGTGCTAGTGAGTCATCTATTTCTGTTGTAGTCTCTTGGGGCTCTTGGAAGGCGGGCGATCGTTATTGCGGGGTTGAAAATCCAGCCTGCATAAATATTCCTTTTTCCCTCGTCCCCCTGGCTCTTTCAACCCTCTCCCAGCCTCTGCTACTTGCGGGATACTTGCAGTAACGAGACCATCTCCAACTTGACATTTAGAGCTATACAACTTTGTTCGCCGGCATCATGTTCAAGAAAAAGCCCACCGTAAGTGCTACCCCGCATCTCAGCCCCTCCCCATCTATCTACGCCGAAATGCAGTTGAACGGCGGTGAACCTCATGCTCAGCTTTACAGATCAAAAACCTCTCCCCCCTGCGATCCTCGGACAGGCGCAAAATCGCCGACCAGATCATCAGCGACTACAAAATCGAGATCCCCTTGAACCAACCCCCCGAGTCCAGCGACGATGCGACCCCCCCGAATCCCACGCAACCAACCCTTACATCCATCAGAAACGCCCTGCTTCCTGAAAACTGCCTCTCCGCACGCTTCACAACTACAGCCGGTCCTGATCTGCGAGAAGTCCAAGGCACGGTATACGTAGGCACCCACAGTGACGGCGAAGAACGAGTCCTATGGTTCAAGATTGACCAAGGCCCTGGCGCGGAGAAACGCCTATATCCCACCGTGTACACGCTATGGCATAACCCGAGTATTGTTCCACTGCTTCATACGCCGGACCTTGTTATGCGAAAGCTCCGCTCAGGCGCGGATTTGATGACGCCCGGTCTGGCGAATGAGCCGCCGTTCCCGGAGCGCGCAGTCAAGGGGGCGGTTGTTGCGGTGGCGAGCTTGGATAGGGAGACTGTGCCGTTGTTTGTGGGGGTTTGTGAGGTTGATGTTTCTGCTCTTGGGGAGGTTCAGGGTACGAAGGGGCATGCTGTGAGGGGGATTCAGTGGGAGGGGGATGAGTTGTGGGCGTGGAGTCCGTCTTCGAGGCCTGGTGTGCCTTCTCCGGAGTATTTAGAGGGATGGGATGAAGAGGTATTAGAGGAGGGGGATGCTGAGGAGATTGAAGAAGGGGTTGGGGGGATAGAGTTGGAAGATAAGGGTAGTCAGGAAACTAGGGAGGATGACTCTGGAGAGCCATCTGACGAGCAAGCGGTGGAAGAGCCTGTCGTCGAGGAGAAAGAGCCTACAACACGAAGTGAGTTGCCGTCCGTCAGTGGAGTTCTATTACTAACGGGGGCAGAAATCGACGACGCCTTCGAGAAAGCTTTCCTCTATTCTCTGTATAAACTGAAACAGGATAATCCTTCTACGCCTAACCACGGGCTGTCTCTCCCTATATCGCCATCCGCTCTGATATCGAACATGATCACCCCATACCTTCCTATATACACCACTCAGCAAGCTCAGTTCTACCAGATCAAGAAGACAAGCTGGAAGAACGTGAAAAAGTTCATCAAGTACCTCGACAAGCAGGTACTGGTGAAGTCAAAAGACCGGAGCGGGCAGGAAACAGTCATCCTGGACGTGGACTTCAACGATCGTCGAGTCCTCAATTTCACCCCATACCTGCTACCCAGCAAGAGCGCAGTTGAGAGCGCAGGAAAGCCGTCGAATGCGGCCGGCAAGAAGCCTGCAACAACAAGCACAAACGGTGACCCTTCCGTCGGGCAGACACTAACAGTGCAAACCCTTTACCGGCCAACAGCCAAGCTCACTCCGACAATATTCCCGCCTCTATCTAGCACGCACCCCAGCAACTACTATAAATACCCCGACGTGTCTAAACACCTAGACCAGTACATCCAGTCGCAACAACCCTCGATTGTCGACCCACAAAACAAACGCATCCTCACACTCACTCCATTCCTTGCCAACACCATCTTCAGTTCCTCCTCCGCAGACGACAGAAATACACTCGCCCGCGGTAAGACAACCCGCGATATCCTCTTAAAACGACTGATCGAAGACACCACCCTCCTGGCACCGCACTACGTCATCCTCAAACCTGGCCAGGCCCTCTCCGACGTGAAACCCAAAGCCGGTGCAGCGCCAAAAGCCACCGTGACCATCGAGCGTCGCACAGGCTCCAAGACCGCTACAAAAGTTTCCAACCTGGAAATCTTCGGAATTATACCAAATCTACTCGCCGAAGAGCTCCAGAAGAAATGCGCCAGCAGCACAAGCGTCTCCCAGGCTACTGGAGCCACGAAGGGAGTAATGGAGGTCCTTGTACAGGGCGATCAGCGCAAAGCAATAGATACCGCGCTTACCCGACGAGGCCTGAAGACTCAGTGGATTGATGTGGTGGATAAGACGAAGAAGAAATAAATATCTTCTTTGGATATACAAATGTAGATATAGCTTTCCATAGTTGGAGTACCCAAAAAGCAATTTCTACAATGAACATGAACTGATTGATTTCACCACCTGCGGGAGACATTATACTTTTGCCAGAATTTGCCCGAAAAGCAACCGGATATACATCGGAGGCCAGCCCGAACTCCGACCGGCGAACTATAAATATATAACCCCCGCAACCCGTCAAAACCAAGCTATTACTTCCTAGAACCTACCTCTCACGAGCCACTGCCCACTACTCCCTAGTATACCCATATATATTTCATTAGAAACCACCTAAAATGCCCGTCTACCACATCGGTACCTCCCCTCCCTCCCCTCCATCCCCCACCCACCCAAACTAACAATCCAGTCCTCTTCCGCCTCAAACAAGGCGTAACCCCCACCCAACTCCAAACCTGGACCTCCGTCGCCCAATCCATGGTCGGGAAAGTCCCCGGCCTAATCTCGCTCAAGGCCGGCAGCCCGCTCCCGATCTGTGTGCCGCGCGCAAAGGGGTTCGATATGGGGCTTGTTGCTGTGCTGGACAAGCCTGGGGATTTGGAGGTTTATGCGGTGCATCCGGCGCATTTGGAGTGAGTCTTTATACTATTTACCAAGTTACCTACTTCTTATTTCTCTTACTTGCTTTCGGTGATGCATGTCATTTGGGGGCTTCGGCTGAACTGATGGATTCTTTTTTTTTGAAAAAATATAGGGTGCAGAAGATGAGGGAGGAGTTGTGTGAGGATGCGTTGGCTTATGATTTGGAGTTTTAGGGTAGGGCTGTTGGATATGGGGTAGGACAACAACTGTGGAGGTACGGGCGTAAGGTGCTGATGGGTTTAAAGGCAGGTCGAGATTAAGATAATGGTATTGGAACCTTTCCCTATCCGGTTGGAAATTGAACTCAAATTTATAGCGAAAAAATGCAAATGCAATAGATCATTACTCCTTCGTGTCAACCTTTTTGGAAGGGTGGTCGCCGTTCGCGTCTTCGTCACGGGTGCGCTTTTGGCCTGTGGAATCCGTGGTGCTCTGCACGACAGGCACGCCGCTGTAACTATTATTAGCATTTTGCTCTTGAACCATGGACGACAGGACAGGGGTCTTACCGAGAGTCCTTCTGGACGTCACGACGTTCGGGCTTCTGATCCCGGTCATCCCTGAAGCCTCGCTTCTGATCATCGTCCCGTCGCTCCCTCCAGTCGCGGTTGTTGTCACGTCGACCTCCACGACCGCCACGGCCTCCACGGCCTCCCCGACTACGACCTCCGCCGCGGCCGCGACCACCGCTGGGCCTGATTCGGCCGGCCTCGATCTCCCGGACCTTCTCATCGCAATATTCCTTCTTGCTCTTGATGTTGAGATCCTGACCCTTCCACTGGGGCTTGGGGTCTAGCTCTAGGAATGCCTTTTGCTTCTCCTCGGATGCGAACTCGACGAACACGCTTCCCTTGAAGTATTTATCGTTGGTTCGGCGAAGGCGGATAGCGTTGACTGGGCCATAAGGCGCAAAGAAGGCTTCAATGTCAAGTTGTGTGGTAGGGTTTTCTTCTCCGAATCCCTTGGCGTAGATGCTACGGGCCATAGCCTGGTCCTCGAACACCTTGACGACGGTGGGGTCATGAGCGTCCTTGACCGACTCGGGCAGGGGAACCTTGCGGCGCACGGATGTGTCGTTGTCAGTGAGTTCAAGGACCTCGGAAGTCTTGAGCGCCTCGACTATGGCGCTGAAGGGCTGGAATCGTCGCATGCGCTTGAACGAGTGGAGGAGCTCGAGAGGAACTGTGTTGTTCTTGCTGCCGCCGACCTTGGAGAGGAGGAACTTGTCCATAGGCAGGTTGGAATCTGAGAAGTAGAACTCGACTTGCTTGCGGATTTCAACTGGGTCATCCGTCTCCTTCTGCGTAGAGGGATCGAACTTGCTCTCGTTGCGACGACGGCGGTAATCGCGGCCACGATCCTCTGTCCTGTTTTCATTCTCTGTCTTTTCTGAGGTTTCGCCTAGCTTGGCAGCAGCGGCAACAATGCGGGCCTCCTCCGCCTCTTCAGACTTCTCGGCAGGAGCATCATCCTTCTTTTCTGTGCCGTTAGTAGGGGCATCGGCCTCGCCTTTCAACTCTGCGAGCACATTCTGAACATCCTTCTCAGCTTCAACGTTGGTCGTCTGCGGAGTAGCAGACTTCTGTTCCTCGGCCATGGCGAATTAAACTGGTGCGACAAATATATATCGCAAAGTGAAAAAAGAGAGGAGAGGGAAAAGGAACGGTGCTAAAAAGATAACAATCGTTCTAACTGTATGCCTCAATTAGTAAGCTTGTCCGCTTAAAGTTTCAGCAGGCTGAAGTATGGTTCAAGAGTGATGCACAAGAAAGCGACTGGAATCTCGGGGTCTTGGTCATCGCGAAACGGGCGACGCGCCGAAGAGAGGTGAGGTTTGCATGGAAACAGTGCTGCAGCGGGATCGGGGTATCATCATGCTCCTTACCTCAATTCGGTCAAAAATTCCTTTTGACTCCTCTAGAAGAAAACCACAGAAACCAGAACACTTTTCTTCAAAGTGAACGAGAAGGCTTTGAGAGGGTTGCGGCGGGGGAAATTTTCTGAGCTGCGGAGCTCAAAAAGTCGAGCCGCAGTTTTGGCCTGAGGCATTCATGAGTCACCTGAAGACTAGCCTAAATAAGAATTTAAGTCAATGGGGCTAACTGTTTTGGGACTGCTCCTGCTCTCCTTCCAAATTCGTCCATCTCTCACTCTCACTCCCCCTACACTATGCAAGATCAGACCATCTCAATCCCGAAAATCGATTGTTTGTAAGTGATGTAATTAAGTCACTAAAGTAAGCGACTACTGACACTCGGTTATTACTCGTACATTCAACCTGAAAGTCGGTGGTTGAGCAGCATGATTTTTCGCGGCTATAGCATGTTTATAGCCCTGGGTTGTCCAGGGCACCTGCCTCGTGCCTTCCACGCAACCTAGCACTTAACGATACTCTCTAACTACTGTTGTTGACGTTTTCCCTATTTGCCTGTACTGCTCAGCTCATCTTATGCATATATTACTCAACAGTTTATTTCCTCAACATCGAGTATCACGCTGCTTCTCCAGGAACGTCGAGCACGCCGATGGCAACAATAGTGGTGGAAGTCTACAACCGCTCGTCGGCCAGCAATCAGTATTGAACGGACTCTTGACGTGTTCGCCCGAAACTCCCTACTCCAACCGTACACAAGCGAAATTAAAGCATCATCGACCGCGCAGCTTCTATACTCTAGTATTGCTGAACCTATCCGAAGACACGTATCCAACCTAGCGAACACCGCCATGGCAAATGCCAGCGACTCGGCATCAAAATGGCCTGCCAAAGACGTAAGTCCCTAGTCGTTTTCGTCGTAGTCCTTCCACAAGTAACCATGATTTCCAGATAATCTTCATTGCGATTATCAGTCCGTTCGTGATAGCGGCATTTATAGAATGGGCGCTTTTCCTTGCCGCCTTCATATACTGTCTTGTCAAGGTATACCAGAAAGCCGATCACTGGAGCATCAAGATCCTTGCCGTTTCAATGATAATCGTCTTCTCGGTGCTGAGGTGTGCTTCTTATTGAGCTTTTCATACTGGGGAGAGCTAACATTTCGGTAGGGGAATCTTTCTCCCTATCATGATAACGACGCTTCCCCTTCCTCCGCATATAATCCAACGCTTTCCCCCCGCCATGGTTTCGTTTCTCCAGTGGTTCGCTTTCTGGGCGTTTGCTGGACTTCTCACAGTACCATGGCTGTTCTGCATTTACAGGATTGTTACCAACTCGATAGGGAAAACACAGAGAGTAAAGGAGGTCCTCGATAGTAAAACAACGCCGAAGATCGTCATTATTATGCCGGTATATAAGGAAGAACCAGAAGTCCTAATCAAGGCAGTCGATTCAGTGGTCGATAGTGACTACCCCGGGTGCTGTATCCATGTGTTCCTTTCCTATGATGGCAGTTTTATCGACGAGCCGTATCTTCGTGTGATAAACCATCTCGGCGCCCCGATATCGCTTCGGAACTATCCACAAAGTATCGACGTGACGTACAAAGGAGCAAGAATTACTGTGTCTCGCTTCAGGCATGGCGGCAAACGACATTGCCAGAAGCAGACCTTCAGGCTTATCGACAAAGTGTACGCGGAATATCTCAAGCAACGTGATGATCTCTTTCTGCTATTCATTGATTCCGACTGCATGCTAGACCGACTTTGTCTTCAGAACTTCATGTACGACATGGAGTTGAAGCCAGGGAGCAAGCGCAACATGCTAGCCATGGCCGGAATTATCACGTCAACTACGGAGAAGAACTCGCTTCTCACGGTCCTGCAGGACATGGAATACATACATGGGCAGCTCTTTGAGCGGTCTGTGGAGTCCGGCTGTGGCGCGGTAACCTGTCTTCCGGGAGCGCTAACAATTCTACGATTCTCTGCTTTTCGCAAAATGGCCAAATACTACTTTGCGGACAAAGCTGAGCAATGTGAAGATCTGTTCGACTATGGCAAATGTTACCTGGGCGAAGATCGCTGGCTAACGCACCTTTTTATGATCGGAGCGAGGAAGCGCTACCAAATCCAGATGTGTACCGCAGCGTTCTGCAAGACAGAAGCGGTGCAGACATTCAGCAGTCTCTTGAAGCAACGTCGTCGATGGTTCCTCGGTTACATTACTAACGAAGTATGTATGCTAACTGACGTTCGGTTATGGAAACGATATCCCCTCCTATGTCTGGTTCGCCTCCTGCAAAACACCATCCGGACAACTGCACTGCTTTTCTTTATCCTACTCATATCGATCATGACAACTTCTAGCAGAGTGGATGATCTGCCTGTCGGCTTTATTGTAATATCACTTGCTCTTAACTACACGCTAATGTTCTATTTCGGCCTAAAGCTCAAAAGATACAAAGCCTGGCTTTACCCCCTGATGTTTATCCTGAACCCTTTTTTCAATTGGATGTATGTGGTCTACGGAATATTCACCGCAGGCCACCGCACATGGGGAGGCCCCAGAACAGACGCCGCCAGGGCTGATGAATTTACTACTCCCGAACAAGCCGTAAAGCAGGCAGAAGCAAAGGGGGATGAATTGAACGTCGAGGTGGGAACTTTTCGATCGGCAGTCGAA
Source organism: Aspergillus asperescens (assembly GCA_027569075.1). Classification (NCBI taxonomy): domain Eukaryota; kingdom Fungi; phylum Ascomycota; class Eurotiomycetes; order Eurotiales; family Aspergillaceae; genus Aspergillus; species Aspergillus asperescens. The sequence continues at coordinate 282,185 of JAPDEH010000013.1, read as the reverse complement.
GGGAGAGGAGTACCTGTCCGGCCGCCGAGAAAGATCACTGGACGCTTTTCAAACGAAGACCCAATGCCCCCTAAAGCGGGTATTGGCATGGTCAATGACACTGAAGCCGGGCTGACGAAGTTTCTGTCTCCTCTTCCAGAAATCCCTCGAATCAGCCTACATTCGACATGGTCAACGGACTCTGTGCTATGGTTCGAGTCCGGCCTGGAACCGATTGAGATGCCGCAGAACGTGGAGAGCTTGATGAACGATGAGAAAATCTACCTCGGCCGTAAGGCACATCTGACCACGACCCCTCGTTGGAGTCTTGGTACATCCCACAGTGCTCAGAATGCAGATGATCCCCAGTCACCGAAACCAAGCGGCGATGCGGAACAAGACAATCAGGCTAACCTAGAATCATCACAAGGTACGAATGTAATCGCAGAGGAGGTAGTCGAGTCAGACAAGAGATCGAATGATTCTCTAGCTGCAGAGCCGTCGTCACGTCCATCAAAACATACATATGAGTCCGTAGGTCCCCTTAGGATGACCCGGAGCGCCTCGGAAGCGGAAAGCTCAAAATTTCAGCGCTTAAGCAAGGCCCCATGTATGGCAAAGTCTCGGAAAAGGGGAACAATTGCCTGAGAATTTGATATGATACGACTTGGGTCACTTGGGCAAGACAGCGAGAGGTGGATTTGGACTTGGCAGTACGTAAGTTTTTACGACTTGATGCAGTTATTGAGAGGATGCCTTGCAGTCAGTTTTTTTCATGATTATACCGGAAGTGTATCATTCTATCTTTTTAGCGAATTCGAACCCATTGTTCAGATTTTGTAGCAATAATTGCCATGGTAGTCAGCCTGGAGAAGATACCCATGGGCCACCTATAGGCAAGGCAATACTAATGTTAGTGTGGCGAGTGGCGACAGTTGATATCGATAAGCGACGAGCCCCTCCAAAAAGTTCATGGGGATTCTGCCGGGTTTGGCAGGCGGTGAAGGAGGGGAAGAGTCCAGTAGGAGCCAGAAGGTTCGATGGGCACCAACAAGGCAGTGTGGCTGCTCAACTTGAAAGAGCCGTTTTCACACAAATAAAGCTGCGTGCTGGCAAAGTCCTCTGTTCGACATCAGCTTTGACTTCCCGATTTCGTGTTGACCCAACGCTTTAGCATTATTTTCGAGTCTTGGTAGTGGACCAGGAAGAAAAGTCTTGACCGCTTGCCACGTTGCTGGCTCTAGCCACTTTTCCAGATTCATAAGGCAGACACTTCAGTGGCGCCGCTACTGCAAATTATTACTAGTATCACTCATTCTCCCCTCTCACCTCTCGCTCTCTTGACCATCTCCCTTCCGATTTCCCCTCCTACCATCCATCCTCCCCCGCATCTCAAAATTCCGTCACAATGTCTGTTGTCGGCATAGATTTCGGTGCCCAAAGCACCAAGATTGGTGTTGCTAGAAACAAGGGTATCGACATTGTGCGTATCTTCCCCCCTCTCTGCCCAATTTTACTGTCTTCCCCTCCCAAGTCCGAAGGACGACTGAGCTAACATGATATCTCCTCAATTAGATCACCAACGAAGTTTCCAACCGACAAACTCCGTATGTGCTTCTATTTTCCAGATTTTTCAGTTTTTGTTTTTCTATTTTTCGCTTCCCGCTTTTGCTCAGAGACTAACTTTCGCCTGCGATCAGTTCCCTCGTCGGATTCGGCGCTAGAAGCAGACACATTGGTGAAGCCGCGAAGACACAAGAGACTTCCAACCTCAAGAACACGGTCGGCAACCTCAAGCGCTTGATCGGCCGCACATTCAGCGACCCCGATATCCAGCTCGAGCAGGAATTCAGCGTTGCGCAGCTCTGTGACGTCAATGGCCATGCCGGTGTCGAGGTTAACTACCTTGGCAAGAAGGAAAAGTTCACCGCTGTCCAGCTGGTTGCCATGTACCTGACCAAGATCCGAGATATCACCTCCAAAGAATTGAAACTCCCCGTCACAGAGGTCACCATCAGCATCCCCTCTTGGTTCACAGACATCCAGCGCCGCGCCATGCTTGAGGCTGGTGAGATTGCTGGCCTTAAGATTCTTAGACTGATGAACGACACCACTGCTACTGCTCTTGGATATGGTATCACCAAGGTTGACCTTCCGGGCCCTGAGGAGAAGCCCAGGAGAGTCATGTTTGTCGACATTGGATACTGTGACTACACTGCTACTGTTGTCGAGTTCCGCAAGGGCGAGCTCAACGTTAAGTCCACCGCTTGCGACCGCTTCTTTGGTGGCCGTAACTTCGACAAGGCCCTAACCGACCACTTTGCCGAAGAGTTCAAGGAGAAGTTCAAGATTGATATCCGCACCAACCCCAAGGCTTGGGCTCGTACTCTCGTGGCTGCCGAGAAGCTCAAGAAGATTCTCTCAGCTAACACAGTCGCCCCGTTGAGCATTGAGTCCCTCATGGAAGACATTGATGTTCGCGCGATCGTCAAGCGTGAGGAGTTGGAGGAGATGGTTAGGCCTCTCTTGGACCGTGTTACAGTTCCTCTAGAACAAGCTCTTGCAGAGGCCAAGCTAAAGGCCGAAGATATCGATTTCGTCGAGATGGTTGGCGGGTGTACTCGTGTTCCGGCCATTAAGGAGGCTGTCAACAAGTTCTTTGGCAAGAGCCTCTCCTTCACCCTTAACCAGGATGAGGCCATTGCCCGCGGATGTGCCTTCGGCTGCGCCATCCTCTCTCCCATTTTCCGTGTCCGTGATTTTTCCGTTCACGACATCGTCTCTTACCCCATCGAGTTCACCTGGGAGCAGTCTCCCGATATTCCCGATGAGGACACCAGCTTGACTGTCTTCAACAGGGGCAACGTCATGCCCTCAACGAAGATTCTCACTTTCTACCGCAAGCAGCCTTTTGATCTCGAGGCTCGCTACGCCAAGCCAGAAATGCTTCCTGGCAAGACCAACCCATGGGTTGGCCGCTTCTCTGTCAAGGGCGTCAAGGCCGATGCCAATGATGACTTCATGATCTGCAAGCTCAAGGCTAGACTGAACTTGCACGGTATCTTGAACCTCGAGTCCGGATACTACGTTGAGGATGTGGAGGTCGAGGAGCCCGTCCCCGAGGAGGGTGAGACTAAGGATGGTGAAGTAAGTTGACACTAATACCATTTTCGTTCAATTGGCATCATTGCTGATGTGTTTGTTAGACAATGGATACTGACGCGACCAATGGTGAACAGCCTAAGAAGACCCGCAAGGTCAAGAAGCAGGTCCGCAAGGGCGACCTTCCGATTTCTGTCGGCACTGCTCAGCTTGAACAGTCTCTGAAGGACGCTTGGCAAGAGCGCGAGAACTCCATGTACATGGAGGACAAGTTGATTGCCGAGACGGATGAGAAGAAGAACGAGCTAGAGGGCACCATTTATGAGATGCGTGACAAGATCGACGGCGTTTACGCCGAGTTCGCCAGTGAAGAAGAGAAGGACAAGCTGAGGTCTAAGCTTACCGATTTAGAGGTATAGTTTTCCTTTTGACATAAGCACTATTCAATGACGGTGGCTAATTGGGTCACAGGATTGGCTGTACGAGGATGGTGAAGACGCCACCAAGTCCGTCTACGTGGCTAAGCTAGATGAGATCCGCTTCGTCGCTGGCCCCATAATCCAGCGCCACAGGGAGAAGCTTGACGCTGAGCGCCAGGCTATCCAGAAGGCCCAGGAAGAGGAGGCTGCGAAGAAGCGTGCTGAGAAAGAGGCCAAGAGGGCCGCAGAAGAGGAGGCCAAGAAGGCCGCAGAAGACGCTAAGAAGGCTGAGGAGAAGCCCGATGCTGAGATGAACGATGCTCCTGCCGACAGTGAAGCCCCCGAGAATGCTGAGGCTGACAAGCAGTAAGCGGCCTCGTTGGAAACAATCGAACATATTTCATCTTCTATGAGTCATTGAGCCCACGCATATACAGCTTGATGATAATCGCCATGAATAAATATTCAATCTGCCCGACTACTCTTTTCCCCCTTTTTTCCCCCATCTCCTCAATGGAATGCCGGTTGTAGGACAATTTTCATTTTATTCCCTTTCTCAATGTCGCTTTATACGATGATGCTTTGTATTAGGTCAAGCCATTTGCTTGCTTCGCTGGACACGCATCTCCATGACATGGACGGAAGGATTAGAAATCAGACATGTGAATAACTAGAGCGCTGCCGAAAAGTATTTATAAGTTCGCTTCTACTAGAGAATTTAATACTGCTTTTGCACGTACCTCCCTCCTCTACTCTCTGAGTCGGTTGTAATATATGACTTGCTGGGGAACCCCAGATTTGCCCCATCCGAGGGATCCCCGAGCCCTAAATTTCGGCTGGAAAATCTACTGCGTCCAATTTTGTTCCATGCTCTTGTTCTTTCCTTTCCCGTTATTGTTGTATCTACATCTCAAAAGGCCACATTACTGCCAGTCTAGAACAACAGCAAATACAATTGTCCCCCATCTCTACTCACTCTCAGAGCTCTGCTCGCTCAACACGTCATGGACTTATGGCCTCTGGATATTGAGTTTTAGCCTCTGGCTATTGAGTTTTAGCCTCTGGCGGTGGTCTGGATACTTAGGTGCTATTCGGAGCAAATGGACGTTGTCTGGTCCCGTAGCTTAGTCGGTTAAAGCGTCAAGCTTATAACTTTCTTAAGAGGGAGTCTTGGCGATCGCGAGTTCGATCCTCGCCGGGACCAGTTTTTTTTTCGCGAAATTAATTATTACCTACTACTGTTGTTATGAAGCTATGAGATGGATGTATGCCGGTTGCTGAGTTGTGCAGCTCTTATTCTCTTTTTGCTCCTCCCACTATGAGAGGAAAACGCCACCGGGGTCGCAGTGGACTGTGAGTGTGGAGTGCCGAGGATGAGTAGTTAGAGTGGCAAAGTGATGTTACATACTCTTTAAGAACTTAAGAAGTCAGATCAGGTGGTCTTTAAATATTGAGTTAAGGATATACTAATATTTGAGCTCCTGTGTCTTGGATCTGAGTGGTGCATGGTTCTTGAAGTCGATCACACGGTTAAATGAACCAGTTCACGGGTGGAGACTGCAGTCAACGGATCGGGAAGGATGACACGCGAGAGAACCGGGTTCATTCTCCCACCATCAGGTAGATAGACTGTAGATCTTCACAACTACTAGTCTAACTACACTGTTGTTCTCTTGATATGTAACGGAGAGAAACCCTTCTCTCAGTCACCCCTTGCGACCAAGATCTGATGAGTTAATCAAGTATCCTAAGGTAGCAGCACTGCAGCTTCTCCTGTGGAGTCATCCAGCTTTAACCACGAAATTGACAGAGTACCGTGGTATGGAGACTAGATAGAGAAGATAGTAACTTGAAAGCCCCAGCGGAGTCTTCGGCTCTAAGTGACGTGCCTTTCTTCCACTTTGCACTGTGCAATCCCTTCTCCTGCCAAGTCCAGCCTGTTATTTCCCTGTCTCCTCCCTTCTCTCCATATTTTCCTGGTCTCACCCTCGTTATCTTTTCATCCTCTATATGTCTGTTCTCATTGCATCCAGATCTGCCAATCTCCATCACCACCTAAACAGGCCTTGCGGTCCGAGAGTCTATTATTCGACACCAATCATCCTTGAGTCAAGACATCAATCATCATATTCTATCTTTAAACCATTAGCGATCCTCCCTTGGCTTCCCAGCTGCAGAATGCGAACGCAAACGTGATACCCTGTGTGACTCGACTCCGACCTACACATCCCTTGCAATCCCGAAATGATCCCTCGAGGCGTACTGGCTCTCGTCGGCACAGTCTGGACCGCAACAGCCATAGCCGTTCCCAACCCTGCCCCAGGCATTGCCCCGGAACCCACCGTCCACGGCACCGTCATCGATCATAGCGAGCCATATTTTCTGAGTACCAAGTATGGACTCAACTCGTCGAGCGAGTACAAATACTTCCAAGAGCCAGGGAATGACGAAATCAACGCCCATTATGACTCGCGATTCTTCAAAGAACCTGTACCGAAGGAGCAGCGTTCGCAGACTTTGGCCCATATCGTCTATTCGTATTTCAAGTTCTTCAAAGACAACGATTTAGAGACCTGGCTTGCTCATGGGACATTATTGGGATGGTGGTGGAACGGCAAGGTATGCGGCCGTCTTTTCTTTGCATCAAAGTCGATGTTTTATATGTCTTGCTCACACGTTGGTTGCAGATTATGCCCTGGGACTGGGATATCGATACCCAGGTCTCCGAAGCCACGCTCTTCCGTCTCGCGGATGACTTCAACAGGACCGAGGTCCACTACAACACCACCAACTCCGACGTGCAACACTCGTACGTTTTAGATGTCAATACCTGGGCGCGGCAACGTAATCGCGGCAACGGGCTAAACATCATCGACGCTCGGTGGATTGACATGCAGACTGGTCTATACATCGACATCACGGGACTCAGTCAGATAAACAAAGAGAAACCGAGCGAGTGGGGGTGCAAGAATAACCACAGTTACCAGTTCAATGATATATACCCACTTCGTGCGACCTTCTTTGAAGGCGTAGAAGCCAGAGTTCCTTTCCGCTACGAGTCAGTCCTGAGAGATGAATATCAACAAAAGGCATTGACAGACACACACTACAATCAGTGAGTTGTTACACCCAAGGCTTGAAAGAGTAGCAGCTAACTGGCGCAGCTATACTTGGGATCCGGAACTTGCGGAATGGATATTCGATGAGGAGATTCCTGCCAACAAGCAGGAAGAAGAGGAGAAAGATCGACAGTACGAGTAGTCTTGTTTGTCTGTTCCACTTGGTTTTATAATTGCGATTTGCACAGAGTATACTATCTATCTAGGTGGCGATGAAAAGCATGCGGTTGTACGCGCGCCCTTTGGGACAAAACTTGCAGCCTTTTCACATACCAGGCAAGCAAAAACCCACTACTTATACCTAATTCGCTCTAGATTCTGAGGGCAATTGCTTACTAGACGCGCGCTGTCGCACGCTGATACCCTTCAAATGTTGAATATACTGAGAACAAGGACGTTTGTAGAGTAATATGGTGGAATTTAGAAAAGTAGGGATCTTTGGTTGAAATAAGATAATAAGAAATACCGACCAATTAATATAGCAGTAAGAGTAGGTAGTATTCGATGCTTTAATCAAGGACTCAGTAGATACAGAAGCTTGAGTCTTCCCTTCAGGTGAAGGGAAGACTAGCTAGCATGTATAGCACCCAAGTTTGCCACTTCGACCAGTGAATACAGTTCCTCAAGTTTGTACGACGAGAGTCTCGCTCGAGCGGAAATCCGTCAAAGGCTGCCGACAAATCGTGGAGTCACGCCCTAGCTAGTTACTTCCTGGGCTTTGGGTGATCTCAGCAGTCCAGCAACCGCGCTGATTCGGACGTTTGCTGGTCTGTATCCAGACTCTGTCGAGGGGTTCAGCCGAGGAACTACCGAAGGTTCAACCTTTTTCTTGGGAACTTCCCGGAAGACTGGATACAGTATATAGCTGCCCGGTCTGAACTAAGCTACGTGAAGCAGGAGACGATTACGCCTTGAGTAGTTCAACCTCCTCTCCAGCTCTGCAGAAAAGCCAGTCAGCCCTAGTACAGGGAAATAGTAGTAGCCTCTGTCAATACCTAGCACTTACATACATAGAACACAGACCCTCCGGTCAGGTCACCATACGGCTGCAAACTGGGATGTCTCCTCATAGGTATAACTGTCAGGAAACACCGTCAGCTACTAACTACTAAGTAACTTAGTAGCTAGTACCGCCACCAAACTTCATATAGAACAACCAATGCAACCACCATGGTACTTGAGTAGGTAGAAACCAGAAGATTAAAACGTCCGACGAGTGTTCGGAGTGTGAAAGTTGGCCTTGACAGACATGTAGGGCTGTGTTGTACACCAGTGTACCTGCAGACGAATCTCCGAGATAATCTCCGAGACAATCTCCGGCTGACTAACCTATCATGGAAAGTGGTCGAAGATCAGCGGATTCATCATCAGCGACTCTGCCTAGTCTCCCTACAGTCTTCCTCAGCCTCGTTATAAAACTATCATGTCGCCTGCGCCAGCTTCCTCGCAACCCACACCAACCCCAGAAGATCCATCGCGACGGAAATGGCTGACCCAGCACAAACAATAACCATCACGGTCCACCACCGCGGCAATGCCCACCCCATCAACCTCCCCGCAGAAGCCACCCTACAAGACCTCACAGCAACACTCGCATCAACCTTCCACATCCCACTCGAGAACCAGAAACTCCTCATCGCTCCTAGCCCTGGCATGCAAAAGACCCCCTTCCCACCAACCCGCCTAACCGACCTCCTCCCGCTCTTCTCCCCAAAGCTCAAAATCACCCTCCTCGGCACCCCAACACAAGAAATCACCTCCCTAAACACCCAAGCCGCAGAAACCCGCCGTCGAGACGAGAAGCGCGCCTCTGCCCAAGCCGAGGCTCGCGCTCGCACCCGCACCTCAGGGAGAACAGCTGGAGGAGGAGCAATCCACACCCTCTCATCCAGCAACAACAACAACAACAACTACACCTTCCACCGTCTCGAACCCCTTCCTCACCTACCCAACCCTTCCCGCTCTCTAACCTTCCTCGCCCGCCTCCGCGACGACCCCGGCATCCGCGCCACAATGGCAACGCACCGCTTCTCCGTCCCACTCCTCACAGAAATGGACCCAGCCGAACACACGACCTCGGAGTCGCGCACGCTCGGTCTAAACCGGAATAAAGGCGAGATTATTGAGCTCCGGCTCCGGACGGATGCGTACGATGGGTATCGTGACTATCGGACTATACGGAAGACGCTGTGTCATGAGCTGGCGCATTGTGTGTTTTCGGAGCATGATCGGGATTTCTGGGATTTGACGGCTTTGATTGAGAGGGAGGTTGAGAGGGGGGATTGGAAGAGTGGGGGGCAGACGGTTTCTGGGGGTGCGGAGTTTTATAATCCGGGGGATTGGGAGGTGGAGAGGGAGGGAGGTCATATTCATGATGAGAGTGGGTGGGTGGGGAGTACGCAGGTTCTTGGGGGGAGAGGTACGGGGGGTGGAGTTGGTGGTGGGATGAGAGAGGTTCTGGCGAGAGCGGCGGAGGAGAGGGCTAGGAAGGCGAGGGAGGAGAGGCGGGATCCGTCTCCTTGATGTCTGTCCTGGTTGAAGTGCTTTCTCTGTTGTTTAGCTAATTTGCCATATATATTACCCCCCCCATGTATCGTTTTAAATTTTTGATTAAGACATAAACATACACTTGATATTCACATAGAGAACTAGTTACAAATAGTGGCATATACAGATATTCATTTACACCTGCTCGTTCACAAACAACCCTGCCATCCCCTGTCCAGTGCCAATGCACATACTCGTAACAAGGATCTTGGCCTTCGTCCTCCTCGCCTCACTCAGGACCGTCGCGATCTGGCGCGCCCCCGTAGCACCCAACGGATGACCCAACGCAATCGCACCACCACGCGGGTTCACCTTGGCATGATCCAGCCCCAGCTTCTCAATAGAGTAAACAGCCATAGACGCAAAGGCCTCATTGACCTCAAAGATATCGACATCACCCTTATCCAAGCTGAACTTCTCCAACAACTTGGGAATCGCAGCGGTAGGTCCAATACCCATAACCCTAGGCGGGACACCAGCAACCGTCGCACCAACAAACTTGGCAAGAATCGGCTGGCCCAACTCAATCGCCTTGCTCCGCCTCATGAGCAACACAGCCGCAGCGCCATCCGTAACCTGACTCGAGTTACCACCGGTGCTCTTGTCACCGAACTGCGGGAACGCAGGCCGGATCTTCGACAGACTCTCCACCGTCGTCCCATACCGAACCCCATCATCCTTCGTCACAGTAACAGACCGCTCCTCCCCAGTCTTAGGATCCTTCACCCGCGTCGTAATCGGCACAATCTCATCATCAAACCACCCGGCCTTCTGCGCCGCCTCGGCGCGCCTAAACGACTCCGCCGCATAAACATCCTGCTGCGCACGGCTGATGTTGAAGTCCTTGCCGACGTTCTCGCTCGTCTGGCCCATGGGCTGCATGCAGTCCGCAGCTTCCTGGGTCTTGAGCACCTCCTCATTGAAGGGCTTGTCGAGGCGGTCTGAGACAGCAGACATGAGCTCCGCACCAACGGCAACACCAATGTCAATCGCGCCGAGCTGGATCTGGTTCGCGATGTCTTGGACGGCCTTTAGTCCTGACGAGCAGAAGCGGTTCACGGACGATGCGCCGGCCGTGTGTGGGATTCCGGCTGCGAGGGCTGCCGCGCGGACGAGGTATGCGGCTTTGCCGTCGTTGACCTAATTAATCTCATTATTAGCAATCTCTCCTCTCCTCTTCTCTCCTCTTCTCTCTTCTCCTCCAACCGTATAAAATCGAATCGGAAAGTTACTCGAGCTTTTTAAAACATACATTCCCTAGGCAAACATCCTCAACTAGCGCAGGATCAATCTGCGACTTGGCAATGACCTCCTTCAGCAGTGCGTAGATGAGGTAATCCAAGTCCGTATCCTTGAATCCACCCTTACGGGCCTTGGTGAGCGGGGTGCGCAGCGAGAGGGTGATGACGACATCATCGGGGTTCTTCTGTGTACTGCGATAACATTATAATTAGTCTAATTGTTCTGGTTTTTGCGAGTAAGCCCCGGGGGGAGGCGGTTGTGGCTTACATAGTGGCAACGCCCTTATTACCAGGGCGGAGGTGGGAGAGGATGGAGCTTAGGCGTTCGGCGGCCATGGTGGTGGTCGTTTTATAGGTATGGGTATATGAGTTGTGATTTTTGGTGATGAGTGAGATGAGATGGGAGAATGGGGGGAAGAAAAGAGAAGAAGAAAAAAAAAAAAAAAAAAAAAAGAAAGGGTGAGGAGAGAGGAAAGATGATGAGTTTGATGATGTATGTATGGGGTAGCCGAGAGTTAGAGAGTGAGCCGAGGCATTTTTCTGATCGCGACGTTCTCCGAGCGACGGAGGACGATCATATTCTTAATCTCTTGTGAGTGTCCATAAGCCGAGAGCCGATGGTGAAGAACTGGAGATTATTAATAATAAACAAGTCTTAACCACAGGGTCTAGGCTATTAATATTTAGAACTGAATTAATTGTGCCTGTGATACAGGACTCGGCATGGAATGTGAACCGGTTAGAGTCTGGACATTCTGTCTGTCAAAGAGCAGCAATCCTTAGTGTGCACCAGGTTGCTGCAGAGCATAGACCGCAGACCGCAAGAATAGAAAACCTCACACCGGTTCCAACTCAATCCGCGACAGCGCAGCCCTCGTTCACCACCCTGAGTGCATCAACACGCAAGGCCGACATACCATTCGCGTTTCTACCCTCAAAACACCATGCGCCTCGTAAACGTGAGCTCTGGGCTTAGGCTTCCTGGGCCGGTGGTAGTATCATAAAGTCCACCTCTTTTGCGAGAGCCTGTATATGGGGTAAGGAACCAGTCATCTAAATTGGCACATGGCACATGGAGTGTTTCGTACACCCAGTAGCTGGCATTACAGAGCACATCAGAAGGTGGTATGGCTACTGGACTTCTGTAGAAAGCAGCGACTTCCCAAGCCCAGAAACTATCCCCGTCGGGAACCAAACACTATGAATAGTCGAATCGCAAACGTCAGATCATATAGTTGGTATATAGGTGATATTCTACTCTATCCCGTCTGAACAGCTTTAATCCCGCCCTTCCAAATCTCGAACTCGACTTCATCCTGAAACGCAGATTGCCCGGGTACATGTCCTCCCGCCCACGGAGAAAAGACCAGCTTCATGGTCCGCTGAATTAGCGGCTCAACGGGCTGAGGAGGCGGCGGAGCTGAGGGCGTAGACAGGTTTTTAGTGGAATCGTTCGGATGGGTTGGGTTCTCATCGGAACTGGCAGCCGCACTCGAGGGAAACTCAGGCCCAGCTGCTCCGTCACGGTCCATTGATGGAGAGACACGGGTAGGGAGAGTGAAATTATCATCTGTGATAGGTTCAAGCATAGTTGGCCGGGAATACTTCTTTAGAGCAATTCGACATGCAATTTGCGTGGACCAGACAAGACCCAGCGTCGGAGTTTTAAGAGCGGGCCATTGAAAGCCAGGGTAAAGACTTTGGGCCAAGGGCTGAGAAACATCGCCCCATCCCGTAAAGAAGCGCTGCTGATGTTGCAAACTGAGAATCTCATTCCGGACGGGGTTACCAACCAGGTATGAGCCGTCAAACTGCTGCGGGTCATCTTGCGCCGGCAGGGGCGACGACGACGGAAAGTTCGGCGTGGATTGGGGTACGGCAAGAGTATGTTGGTTCAACTCGACATTGCCCGGTTCCGATGGACGTGCTCGGGGCAAAGGCGACGCGGCTGACTCGCGGTCAAGCCCGGGGTGATAGTCTCGCGCTTGTTGCGTCGTGGGAGAAGACATAGGGGTCCAATCATTCGCCACCGGACCGGTCACTCGTGGAAAAGTCAGGGAAACCTCTCCCCCGAACCGATCCGAGACTTGGTTAGCAACGACAATGGCTATGTCTTCGCTCGCGGCTAGATTGCGCAGCATCTGGCCTAGCTTGGCGAGCTCCCCAGACCGCGTCGACAGGCCCGAAATATCGTGAGAAGTGTGCTCAGCTCGATAATTAGAGGTTATAGAGTCAATCACAACAAGCCCAACGTCGTACCGCTTAACAGCGACAGGCAGCTGATAATTCAAAATATGATCCTGGCTCTCGAGGTCCATGGCGTTGATAGACAGAATCCTCTTTAGGGAAGGAGCTTGGTCGCGCGAAAGATTCGAGAGCTGAGGATGAGACTCAATGAGCTGAGAAAGTCGAGTCGTAGCAAGCGGGGCCTCCGTGGAGATGTAAATAGCGCCTTTCCCCGCGCCTTGAGGTGGTGGAAGCTGCGCAGCCAGCAACAGACCGAGAAGGAATTGCGTCTTCCCGCTCCCGCTACAGCGCATCAGCAATGCTCCAAAGAACGTTCAGATCTGAGATCCATACCTCTCGCCAGTCACTTCCGTCACATACCCGGTCGGGATTCCTCCATTCAACAAGGCATCTAAGGCGGGGTCAAGTGTGCTGATTTTACACCATTGCGACAGGTCGAGTTGGGTCCGCGGCCCTGGGATCAGCGGCACGTCAATATCGAAGCTGCTGTCGGGTTGTTCCTGTTTGAGACGGGGGGCTTCTTCAAATCCAACATCGTGGTGTAGGGCTTTTATGACGTGGTTGGCTAGACGGCGCACATCTGCAGGAGGGACGTGGGCGCGTTTGGCGATTTCGAGAGTATCCAACGAGATGAGATCGACTGTATTGACTCTGCTTCTTTCGAGGGGCGGGAGAATGTGGGAGTACGATTTGACGGAGAAGTTAGGAAGGATGGATAGAAGATCCATGGAAGGGAGGCATGGATGATGGAATAGAGAACGAGAGAGAGAGAGAGAGAGATGAAGCTGGGGCTGGAGATGATGTGGAAGATTTCAGGTGATTGTGGGGAAGACCAATCAGGGATTCAGGATGCCCCAACCGGGACTATACAACAAACAACAGCTCAAGTTCTCTACTCGGTACAAACTTAACCTAAATAATTATGTGCTCGTGTCATAGGTGTGTGATCATTGCCGCATAAACTCATAAGTACATAATTTATAGCCTACTCTCCCGAAAGCCTGTCGGGACAGTCATTGGGACCTCCGCATCACCGCACACCACGTCTGCCGGAGCACCTTCTCTCACAACCTGCTCCCAAAACTGTTGAACAGATCCCCAGTATCGTTTTTCATCTTCAACTATCAAGGCGCAGTGTGGGCTCTTGTGAAATGCCACCCTTACCACATTGTATCCCCGGACTCTGGCATCGTCGAGGTGGGCCTGCACCTCCTCCCAACGGATCGTCGTATCCGCTTTCGAGAAGAGATACAATCGCGGGACGCGGGCAGAGACAACCAAGGTATCATTCAACTGACTCTGCATCGCGCTGATAGAACTTGTAATACCAACGGCCTGCAGCCCAGTGATGACTCCTATAGCTGGGAAGAGCAAAGTTTTGTTCACCAGTTGTATAGGCAGAGGGGCGGGGGGAAGAGAGTAAACGCTGGCTTGGTAGTTGCGCATAAAGGTCGTGTCTCCGGGGCAGCTGTCGAAGATGATACCCTGTAATGGGAGTCTGTGGATACCGCTTGGATGCTTGCGATCCTGCATAGAGAGGATCAATTGGATTGCGATGTTGCTCCCGCCATGGGAAAATATGTGTAGAAGTACCCCATTGGGGTTCCTCTCAAAATCACCCGCATCGGGCCCCAGTATTCGGCGAATAGCCTCCCTTGCCGGCTGTAGTCGTGCCCGAATGACGCTGAAGGAGCGAAGCGTCATATCGATCATGCCAGTCGTGATAAGGAGGATGGCGGACCTGGGGAAGAGCTGACGATGGTAGCCTACATATTTGCTTATCCGACGAGGCGTTGCACCTCCAAGCCAGGTGCAGAGGACGATGAGTGCTGGGCTTCCACCAGGAACGGAATGGTCGTCCGTCGTGGGGGGTTCGTATAACCAGATATTCTCACCAGCGGGCTCCAGCGGATGGAGAGGGTGCATTTTGATAACGATGTTGTATAAGATTTGCAATGCTAGACGAAGAGAGTTGACGGGACAAGGATTCAGCAGGTGAAGTCTCAGAGCATTGGAACCTCAAAAAAAGGGGGGGGGGGTTTCAGCGAAGTCATTATTCACGACCACCAACCATTGACCATATGATTCATGCCTTGCATGCATAACTAGAACCTTGAAAATTCGTCCGCCGCTCAGTTCAACAAGCTGCAGAGCCAGTAGAGCGGAGATCGAAGGCCGGTTATCAACAACAGAGTCCATAACTTCATGCTAACCTGCGGATCAGGTTTGACGGTGTAGCCACATACTCTCGAACGCGGCATCCGCGCGTTCTCGGGTTCAATCGGTTGATTGGAGAACCAAGTCCCCGGGTTATCCAGAGGGGGAAGCCGGCTTTCAAACGCCTCCAGCATTCCTCAATGAATAGAGACCTCGACGCCCCTTGTTCTCCACTTAGATGGTGGCAATCGAGAGAGTTGAGGCCAGTCAGAAGCTCCTCCAGCGTGCCCTGTTATTCGAAGTCTTTAAAGAACATGACTGGCTGGGGGTGAGTGAAGCGTCCTGCTTCGTTGGGATGGAAAACAAGAAACGGCCGTAACGATAAATCATACCTCTCGGATTCTGGCGCGGTGGCGCCCAGTCCGCCGTTTTGAGCACAAGGCTGCAGACCGCAGAACCTGGAATGCGAGGCTTACCCCGGATCGATCCTCCGGCTGGCTCCGATCAGAAAATCCCGTTCCTCCTCTAGGGCCTATGGGCGTATGGTTCAGTCTTTGCGGAATTTCTCGCTGTGGATAACTGGGCCTCTTTCGGCCCAGATAGACGGGATCCTCGGGCGATCGTCGCTGAGAGTTCAATATTAAGGATGGCGGTTCAAGGTTGAATGCGACGATGATCCGCATTGAGGGTTTGATAATTTGTCATTCTAGATCAAATGAATGTCGGAGAATTAGTGTTATTATTGGTATTTTTAGGATATTTGTCATACCTCCAGACCTTCCTTAATGTTGTCAGCACGAGGTGGTCTATCACTCGCCCAGACCTCACGACGACCAAAGGCTTCTCTAGAAATGGCGGGTTCTCAGCGAGATCGGTTACACGGTGGAATTGAGTACCCTGCAAAGGGATTCTTCATCATGCTGTCGGGAGGGGAGGAGTCAGGAACTAAATACTCTGGGGGACTGCTCCGCATTATATATAAACAAGCTTATCTCGAGCTGGCTGGCATCAGGATTCAGGAATCATCCGCATTTATGGTTGTACCACGCCCACGAGACTGCGACAAAGGAAAATACTCGAATAATAATAGGATTGAGTTTTGAAAGGAGTATTATAGGCCTTTTATTTGCTTACGCGAGAGCTCAATAGCTATGCCCTGAGAAGCGCAGCAGCGTCGGTTCGTTAGCTAGTCGATTCAGTGTGGCAACGGTGGGAGACAGAGAAATATGAAAACATCAATGGCTGCTTGGGAATGCAAATGTAAGACTTTGTGAGACTGGTACTCCGTACAGAGCACAGCAAATGGGCGTGGTAAACTGGTAACGGTTATTTGTAGCCCTTGCCGAGTGCAGGTTGTGTAATACTACTACCACCATCGATGCGACTCCGAAGTTCTGAAGTGGTTGGGATTCCCAGCTCAAAAAGAGACCGAGGTTGAGGGCTTCAAGAAGCGATCAACCGAAGAGTGAAAGCTGGGCGATTTCCCACACTTCATTTAATGTTAGGTCCAAGCGCACGATGAACGACTCGGATGCGACCCCTGATCCTGCGTCAGTTGTCAGTCGAAGAAACAAGAACCGAGACCTCAACAGTCGTCGAGACCCGAGACTCTCGAGTCGAGAAAATGAACAGGGATGGTGTATCCTGCAGGAAGAGGACGAAGACAGCTTGACTCAACAATGCACAGTACATCTGTCATCTCGCACTAATATAGCCGTCAACCAACTCAGATCAGTCACCACATGCAGGGCCTTTGGCACCAGACATGGGTTTGGCTCCGCGAGAGGTCTGTGTTTAACTCTGAACTCCCCTGTTGGCTCTTGACTCTGATGGAGGGTAGTATTTTCTCTGTTCTCGGCCCATCATTTGCTCGCCATTTCTCCGGAGCCATTCGCCAACCCAGGTTCATGGGAGGAGAAACAGCGGGAAAAGCAAATCGGCATCGTGTGATGAAAGCTGTTGAGAGTATCAATAATGTTATTATTATTATTTCAATTTTCCTGGAATGTGTCTGCCAGTGGCGACAAGTCGACAACAGACTTGACGTGACACGATGATCCATGCCGAGTAAACCCCGACAATGCGGCCATTGGGGTTGATTTGGGTTGCAGTCTTGGAGACTTGCAGGCAGCCTTGCCGCCTACCACCGTGATATGGAATTTGGACTTTGTAAGATTGAATAGGTCGGCGGCTGGGGCGTGATGACTGATGAGTCGATGACGTCGATGACGATGCCTGTTGGTGGAAAATGCCGACGAAACCAAAGAGAAGTCGGTACTCCGCCGTGATTATCGGCGACGCCATCCATTGGTATTCTGGCTTAAATTAAAGGGATCCAAAGGACCGTCCTCCGACACTCTGTCATAACCAAACATGAAACAAGACGAAGGAACGGGAACTCGGGGGATGAAAACCAAATCATGATGGCAACCAGCTGTTATCCACGAGTTCCACCTCGGGAAGGAGTGGACCTTTTTTCAGGTCATGGAACTTGAGAAGGCTACTGGCACCACGGAGAGTCGGAGTTGGAGTCGGAGAGTGGCCCAATCATCGGGGCAAAGTTCACTCCGGCTTTTAGTCTCTTTTAGTCTCCTACCATTTCCAGCATAGATCAGCAGAGGCCATCGCTTCACGATACTACCTTCAGGCCTCAGTCCCCTCGGCTCTTCAAAGGCTTTCTCTGAGACTCATGAGAGATCACTCACCATCCTCTGATTTTGACGAGGTCGGCGGTACGCCAGAGAGCCTCTAACTCCATCGCATGATCAAAGCAATCAAATTTACCTAGACAGGCTGACTGGACAGAGGAAGAAGCTGAACCATTCCGACTTTCATTCTTCAATGGTGGCTGAGGTCGCTTACTGAAGTTACGGGTGTCGAAAGTTTCATTGCCTTTGAGTCCACGAAAGCAGGACAACACAACGTGATGATTTTAAAAAAATTATAAGCATCGAATAACAATGGAATTGAAATTTTGGAAACTCGTTACCTCGTTCCCAACACAGTGGATCGAGGGTATTCCCAGGTTTTCGGAGATGTTTGAGCAACAGCCAGGTCAATGCGTTTGCCTGAATCCTCTAGCTGTTTTGCAGGAAAGCGTCTTCCAATAATAGCGTCAGATACCCAACTCCACAGTGGGAGGAGGGAAGGACGGCAGGGTTGGTTTCAGACCACGGCTCCTCGAGGCTGAAAGGACTCTTTGTCAAGAACAATGCGACTATCATTATCTTGATACGGAAGCAATGCTTTGTTGATTGAGATTGTCCCCTCGGCCCTTGTTGCCAAACAGAAGAGCTCATTTCATTCATACTTTCTTTTTCTTGTGAAATAATAATGAACACTGCATTTCTGAAAATTGAAGATGACCAGCAGCAGCACAGACAAGTCAAACAACAGTGTTCACCAATCACCCCAGCTGTAAGGTGGGCCCGGAGCTCGGATCGAAGCGGCCATCGGACTGGAAGAGTGGCTCACCGCAACTGCCGTGGGGAAGAAGGTTCGCTCCAGAAGCCTCAACACCGCTAGTTTTGTTTGGGAAAAGCTCTGGAGTCTTTCTGTCTACTCAAATTGTGTCAATCGTTGGGTGGCACGGCTACTATCCGATTTCGACTAGCGTAGAAGCTTACTCTAGCGTGATTCTTAGTAGCCTCTCGCCTTCTCGTGTCATGGGCCGCGACGGGCGCGGACACGGGCCTCGCTAATTAGAGAAGTGTGCCTCAGGGTCGGACTCCCTAATTTAGCTTCCTATTATTTAATTGGGATTATTATTCCGATTATTCTTTATTTTATTTATTGCTCCGAGTCCGAGGAGCCAAATTCCCAGCGACGAAGCCACGGGCCCACGACGGCGGCCCATCGAACTCTCCCGCCGTCTCAACCCAATCATCAGACGCTTGTCCCCACCCCTCGTCTCCCCTTTCCACACCCACCGCTTCGGTCAATAATGCTCTTTGGGCCATGTTGCTATCCTTCACACCCACTACACTTTTGAGGGAACACAAGAGAAAGAACAAGGGCCGTCGGACAAGCAGCGGAAACAAAGAAGAAGAAGAAGAGCGCTCGCTAGCTGATCTGATACCGATAACACCTTGATTGACTGAAGCACTGAATTGTTGTCTCAGTGTCTTGATCTTGCTCTTGGATGTTAGGTGGTGATCCTCGTCTCCGTCAGCTTGGTCGATCCATCCCCGGCCACAGTCTTATTATTATTATTATTATTTAATTTTCGTTAATTACCTACCTAGCCTAGCGCGCATCTGTTGTTGCGATATGGCTGACTTTGCCGTTTTCGACCCTCTTTTCTGTCACTTCATCTCGCTCCCCTCTCTGCCTTTCGCCTCTCCGCGCGATCTCTCTTCCACCTGAAGTCTCCTTCCTATTCCATATCTATTGCCGAATGGGACAAGCTGTGGGCTGTCCCTCTCTCCCATCTGACCCATCTTGTCATCTCTAATCTCTTCCTCCTTTCTTTTCCCTTAGTTCTCTTACCCCTTGAATCCTTCTCTCGTTTTCGCCTTTTGCACACGATATATCGTCTTGGGCTCCTCAACCTTGCGTAATCTGCGTCTGGTTGTTGCCTTGGTTTTCGCCTTGACAGCCTCACTCGCGCTCGTGGAGCTGGCTACCAAGGCACAAAGGTTCGGTCCAGTTCAACCAAGTCGTTGAGACTTTCTGTGGACTCGAGTTGTACAAGTCAGTCATGTAAGTAGTTGCAAACTGTGACAACCCAAAAGCACTGTTGGCTTCAACTGTCGCCTTCAATACTAATTGCCATCAGTATCTTAGAACAGGTCGCTGCCACTCCGTCAAAATGGCTTCAAGAGCTCCACCACCACCTCCGATCAACGAGACGGAACATTCCGTCAGTCGGATCACTCGTGAGGGAAAGAAGATAACATATCAGTTGAAGGTTATGCAACAGCCCGAGCGTGCGAGAGCTTGTGGTGCAGGTGCTAAGTGTACGCTGAACGTTGCCGATATTTGAGTGATGTGAACTGGTTACTGACATGATGAATTTGAACAGCATCTGCGGACCGCCGCCCTGTCGATCCGCCTCCAGTTGTCGAGATGCGTATATTCGAATCGGACCCTCATGATGACGCCCATAAAACCGATATTACCTTCCCCTATAACGCCAATTTCTTCCTCTTCGCCACTTTGGAAACCGCTCGCCCCATAGCCCAAGGGAGACTTGCCCCAACCCCGAGCTGTCCAGTCTTGACGGGCGTACCAGTAGCTGGTGTGGCATACTTGGATCGACCATCTCAAGCCGGATACTTCATCTTCCCCGATCTTTCGGTGCGGCACGAGGGTGTCTATCGCTTGAGCTTCCACCTATTTGAACAAACCAAGGAAGCGAAGGATGCGACTGAAGGGACTCGGGCCATACCTTCACCAGTTCCAGGCAAATTAGGCGCACCGCAGCAGTTCTTGGATTTCCGATTGGAGGTCGTTTCTGTTCCATTCACTGTTTACAGTGCGAAGAAGTTCCCTGGGTTGACCACGAGTACTAGTCTCAGCCGTGTTATTGCAGAGCAGGGCTGCCGTGTTCGTATTCGGCGTGATGTGCGGATGAGACGCCGGGGAGACAAGAGGGCTCCCGATTACGACTATGATGATGACAGGGTTTACGGCAGTCGACGCACTGACCGATATGCTACACCAGATCCTTACGCGAACCATCCTGAACGCCCTCGCTCAACGAGTATCAGCACTGTCGACCATCCTTATGGCTACGCTTCCCAGCGCCGACCGTCAGCAGCAGAGTATGGACCTCCAAACCCTCAGCCTTACCAACGGCCAATGCCGTCTACTCCTGTACCGTCTTCTACACCTATTACCGCTCCGATCACGGCTCCTGGTCCAGTCGCTGGCCCCTCTTCAACCCCCTCGCCTGCGTCTGCTCATGCACCCACTCTCCCCTCTGCTCCTGTTGCTGCACCTCCACCGCTACACCACCCGTCATATCAGTCACACTTGTCATTTGGTTCGACGCAAACTCAGTACCCAGCTCCTCAGCTGTCTCATGTCCCGCAGCCAACGGCTACCCCGACAAATATGTATTCCCCTCGTCCGTCGATATCTCATGGAAGGAACCCGTCGACAAGCACTGAGTACGACCACTCTTATCCATATCCGCATTCACGCCTGCAAACAGAGCGCTACTCGAAGCCGCCGCCGCCGCCGACGGCAGCGACGACAACTACAGCTTTGCCACCCCTACGCCTTCCTAATTCGTTCAACATGCAACCGGGTGACGGTCACCATTCTCTTGAACCACATGGAATTCCTCGATCCCAAACACCTTCAAATATGATTACCTCTCTACCCCCGATTCAAACACTTCAAGAATTGCCTCCCTCCTCGTCTCAACCGTCGAGCAATGTTGGATCTAGCCCAGGAAATGATTATGGCCCCGTCAAGGGCCTCTGGGAAACGAACCAAACCTTGTCGAAACGGACGCACGAGGAGTCCTTTGGCCACGATGAACGACCGCTGTACAACGGCATGCGGCCTGATAGCGAAGCTTACGCTGGCGGGATGCAGCGTAGGCTTTCGTACGACAGAGCTTCTCTCTTGTGCGGCTCTGACCAGATGGCCTATAAGCGGGCCAATGGACGAATGGTTTCGAAAATCTCTCCTGCCATGCATTGAGCAAATCAAATCCACGTTTATTTATTATTCTTCGGCAAGGCTTTTGGACGGAACGGCGTATAGGCGAAAGGTCACCCTTTCTTTTGATTTCTTGGGATCCGGAGCAACGGCACTCGATTTTTCTTGCTCATGATTACAGGCCCACCACCCATTCATACCTTTTTTTTTCTACCCTTCGGCAATTGTATATGATTCTGCTTATATGTTTGGCTTTCTCTTCTTCCGTTGTATTTCCAGAAACCTGCTATATTCCCCAGGCTGCTGCTACTTGCCCTGGTTTTCCTATGATTCGGATGACCTGTTTGGAGTGGTCTTGACTTGTTTTTTCCCCCCTACAGTTGAATAGATGTGCAATACAACCACTCAACCACATCCCATGAGAGTTCAGGTATCTTCACCGACCATTAAATATTATCCAGGACAGTCGAATTGTATCCCTCATTCTCCCTGGCTCTTATTAGGATCTTCTAGAAATGAGCCGTAGAATGCCTGTGCCTGGGAGTAGCCAAAGTCCTACATTCCGGACGCGAGAAGACAATCCGGCTTAACATGGAATGAATAATATCACGTATCTTGAGACTGGGAAGATAAGAACTGAGTTCTTCGCTTTGTTCTCGAGATCAATCCCTGTCTCTGCTTCTGTGTCTTAACTGCACTTCAAGCTCTGTTGCTTGGCGCGACAACAGAACAACAAACAACACACCCATCATAACAAAACTCTCCTCTCCTACGCTCTGCCCTGTGCCAGCTTCAATGTATTACCCTCATTTCCTTTCTTTCTAGTTGTTTGTCCACTGACGAAGAAAGGAGAAAAAAGAGCCAGAAGAGCATCCCGACCAGTGCGGAGGTCAGTCACCCTCATTGCCCACTCCAAACCTGTTGACCTTCTCTCCCTTGCGCGACCTTCAAAACGCATTAGCTGACAAACAAACGACTCTAGATGGCTCCTGCTCTCGCCGGTCAAGCTCCCGATCGAAGCGTCGACATCGACTGCTCTGATGCAAACCGTCAGCTCCAGCACTCCCTCGAATCAACTTACCGCTCCCCCGACCCCAAGAGCGTCAGCTATTCCTCTCGAAAACACGGACGGAACGACAGTCGCAGCAGTCTCGAATCCGACTTTCTATCCGAGGTTTCGGGCCAGTTCGACGATGCAGATGAACCGGATTCCCCGCTCCCCAAACATAAGGGCATCCCGGCTGCTGCGGACGGGAATGACTCTCCCTCTTCGCATTGGGTCAAGCGGCGCCGATCGAACGACTGGCCACAACAATCGGTAGATAATGACCAAACATCGCGGAGGGAACAGCACACAACCTCCTCTAGCTCCCGCCAGCGCTGGCCCTTCGGTCACTACTACGGGAGACATGCTAGTTCGACGCAAGGCTCGCCACGATCACCGAGACATGCGCGACCCGGTCGCCGGTCCCGATTCGTCGAGGGCCATATGAACGACACTGTAAGCGAGAAGCCGCCTAGTATCTTCTTCCGGGACGAAGGGCGCAACAATGAAACCGCTCGTGTTGCCAATAGGCAGTCCGGGATTTTCCGCTTCGGGAAGGCGATTGCGTCCGCGTTCAATCCGTTTGGTGGATGGGGGAGTGTGTCTGAGATCTGGAGGGGCTCTCAGATTCAAGACGGGCACCCGTCGCAGGAGGATGCGAATGATCGGCTCCGACAGGCGAAGATGGCTTACGAGGAGCTGAAACGGTCTGGGTACCAGGGTACTGCCAAGGGGAGCTACATGCAGAGCCTTGGTGCGGCGGATGCGAGTCTCCCTGAGGAGACTTGGAGGGCTATACAGGAGAAAATGGACTACGGCAGTGGCACTGTCGGTGGGCAGCATTCACGACAGAGCTCTGGACAAGCCCCGAGTAACTGTGACTCTGTCAGTGGGAGTTCGCTGCGTCCGTCGTTTCCAGATCTACGAAAGGCTAAATCATCACTGGCCATTCCCTCTATCAAGAAGTCTGATGGAATGTCGTCCTTGCTGCAGCACATCGATACCCGTGGCCAGGAAGTTCGACACCAGAAGTCTCGCAAGGATATGCAGCGACAAGCTAAGCTCATGAAGCGGGTCAGTGATCTAGAAGACAAGCTAGAGCGGGCCCGGCGAGAGTTGCGAGAACTTTCCGGCGAAGAAGAGCTATTGATGCGCACTAGTCTGAACGAGGAGAAACTGTATCAGCGCAAATTCGTTCCAGGGGCATTACCCTCGCTGCCATCAGAGCGGCTTCTGCTTGACCCTGAACCTACCACGCCCCTAAGCCCCGTTGCAGACGGTACCCTCCAAGTCCCCAATAAGCCTGAGGAGGATCAGACCGAGCCTCAGATCCGTGTAAACAAACTGCGGCTCAAACCCCCAAACCCATGGCGCAAACCGTCCCAGTCTGATGTATCTCGTTCCAGCTCTGCAAACAGCGCGTCTCGCAAACGCAAGTCCCCAGACCCTGAATCTAGGAAGAAACCAGCTCCAGTCGATCAGGAAAAACAACAACAACAACAACAACAGGAAGGCAACCCAATCCCAGAACCAATGGAGACAGAGCCAAAACCAGCACAAGCACCAGCAGAAGTCCCCAAAACAACCCCGTCGCGCAAGCTGAAACTCCCCAAAACCGCCCGCGGGGACAGTCCCGGATCTGTAGAGCAAAAGCAGAAACAAAAATGCAGCCCCGGGGTTGAGAATAGCACCACGACCTCCCCCGCCGAAGAGCGAACACCTAGTCGACCGCTACGATCCACAACGCGCAATCGGTCCGCGACTCCAGTGTTACGGATGAAACGGGGGCGGGGGGATTTACGCTCTACTACATCTCCCGGTCATGGACCTAGTCCCAGCACTGGGTTTGACGAGAACAAGGAAAACAATCACGCTGAATGGGACAAGGATGATGGCAATGATGATAGTTCTAACAAACTAGAGAATTCTCAGCAGCAGCAGGATCCTGAGGCTGATCACCAGAACACAGCAACCCCAACTCCTGCTAGGAGAAAGACACGGTACGAGTACATCCCGCCTGTGCCTCCGTTGCCCAAGGACCTAGCTGTGACAGCGGCGAAGGTTGATCGTCGCTTGGCTAGGGAGATGGGTAAGAGGCGCGTGCAGAAAGAGAGAGATGGGAAGGGGGTTGAGATGTTTCAGTGGCCGGAGGATATTTTCTAACAGCCTAACTTCGATTGTTTGTCCTGGCTTATGGATATTTCAACTTTGAGATTATGCTTGCAGCTAGCTACCTTGGGCTGAGCTGAGCTGGGTTGGATGGGATGATACGATGAGACATGACTTAATATGTCAATTCACGAATGTACATGAATGAATTATGAATAATTGAATGTATTTCCTTGTTTTTCACTATACCTAGTGCTTCCACTTCTGCGAACACCTTGAGTTCCTCAGTAGGTGCTTAGTTCCCTGGCTGTAGGGAGAAAGTGTGGAGAGCAGAGGCGAAGGAAGCTCTTACCAACCTAAGTAATATAGTACTCTGGCTATGGGTAGGGTCTACTAAGTGCTGTACAAACATGCAATGTTATTATCGAGGTCGACCATCAAGTCGGCCCCGTTTTATGGATTTTTTTCTTCAGGACTGTGCTCGTCCACTATGTATGATACAAACGCACTGTCGCTGTTCTCCGTCGGGCGTCCTCCAGGATACAGCCGCGCTGAACACAACAAAACACACGTAGCATCATTATCCGAACGTCTGAGTGAGTGATGCAGCGGAGGCCCATGACCAATAATCCATGCAAAGAAGATAAACGCCGCGTACAGACACCATGCGAAATCAAAGCCAGCTAGCGCATGGTTTACCAAGCCCACCCATAGTAAGACCCATGCGAATCCAAGCAAAGCCTGCTGGTCTTGACGAGCGTGTCAAGTCCAGCTCGAGCTCTTTGAGGAATGCTACCACCCGACGCCGGAAAAACAAGACCAGGAAAAAACGTAGACTTTCGGAAGGTATTCATCACTTCCGAGTCGGAAAGAGAGAAGATCATAGGAAAAGACCATGTTCACCGCTAAATACGCCATCAAACAGTTTCCAAGCTAATGGTATGACAAAATGGGACTGATTAGTTTGCTGTAGGAACGCCGGTTGACTGCGACATGTTGCGGCCTCCGCGGCCCCGGGAACCGTAGCCACGACCATAGCCACCCCGGCCGCGGCCATAACCACGACCTCTGCCACGGCCCCGGTAGCTGCTCCGGTATCCGTCGACACTGCCTTGACCGAAGGTCTCAATATTCCGCTTTTCCTCTTCACCGCGCCATTCCCGGCCGCCAGATCGGGTAGCGGTATTGTCTTCACGATCGCGAGACTCGCTTGAGATGTTGTCGAAAAATGATGTTGTCCTGTTGTAGACATTGGCGTTTTGAGTCGTCGCAGGGAGTTCGGCGGTGCTAGTCGCTTGCGAGGGAGATTCAACTTCTTGTACAGGAGAACCAGTGGCAATAGCCTCCTTGACCAAATCCTGCTTGTTGAATTTGGCATTGGCAGTCGCGAAGTCATAGTCCGTTTGGGGGACCTCGACCTTCTTGTTAGCCTGTCCTTGGTACTGACCTCGGTGACCGCCACGGCCACGGGGATGCTGACCACCACGCGGAGCGCGGTTGCCGTCATAAGGTTTCATGTCACCCAGCTGCCTTGTGACACCTTCTACCGAAACATCTGTTTGCTGGGGTTTTTTTTGTCCGTTCGGCTGGGGTAACTTAGCCATAGCAGCTGCGACAGCAGCCGTAGCCGCACGGGTTGCCTCGGTGATAGCGGCCTGAGCGGTGCCTTGGGTCACATTATTAGCATTGGCAGGAGCCAGAGGCGCGTTGGCCCCCGCAGGGACATTCGGTTTGGCGGGGGTGATGGGTATAACAGGCGGGGCGCGCCCTCCCCTGGGTCCGGTCGGAGGTGCTTTCTCAGCCGTAGAAGTAGTTGCTGCCTTCACAGCCTCTGCCACGGAAGGCTTGGACTCAACGGGTGGAATTGGTGCACTCTCAGTCGGGGCTGCAGGGGCGGTCTCCTGAGCAGGTGGTTTGCTCACAGGGCGATCGCCAACTGGAAGCTCGGAAGTTGCTTTAGGTGCATTAGGAGCGGCCCGCTGAGAAGGTGGAGTGTGGTGCGGACCTGGAGGTCCGATTGGCACCTGAGGGGGAAACTGCCCTGGGCCAGGCGGAAAGCCTTGACCAGGAGGAGGATACCAGCCTGGAGGCGCCCCATATGGCGTAGCTGGGTATCCAGGGCCAGGTGGAAATGGAGGATATCGAGGTCCATACGGAGAGTAAAAGTTTTGGAACTGAGGCTGCTGAGGGTAGCCTGGAGGTGGGGGACGAGGCCCCTGAGGGGGTTGCTGATGAGGTTGCTGGGGCGGTTGTTGTGGCTGGGGAGGGAGACCTTGAGGGCCTGGAACCGGACCTGGACGAGGGACGCTCTATTGGGCAAAGTCAGCTAGACGCTCTTTCTCCTTGTCACGTAAACGGAAAGAGGGCCATGCCCGATGCATATGATCTATTCAGAAGGAAGGCAACGGAAATTTCCACACGGCTTTGCGCAATTCAGAACAGGTCTGTGAATTTACATCCGAAATATTTCATCATTTGATCATATGATCGACCAATACAAACCCAAGGAGAGTCATGGAAAAGTGATTGGTAGCTTCGGGAGTTGTACTCACACCTAGGATAGCTGGGTCATCTGGCATCTGAGGAGGCTCAGGCTGTGCGTTTTCCTTCGTATCCTCTGCAACGCTGATATCCTTTACATCACTTCCACGGAAGACAATGTATTCGTAGACACTGTTGGATGGGGGTAATTCTTCGGCAGGGTTGCCTCGCCTGCCTTCAGTTCCGAATGACACAACATTCTGCAGGGCAATCGTCGAAGCTTCGGGGTTGATCTCATGTAAAGTGCCGACATAGCTGGAGTGGGTTAGATGGCGAATACTCGAGAATATAGGGTAAGGGGAGATGGAATGGTAAATATAAACCGAGGTACATACCGAATATCGCTCTTCGAGATCAAGTTGAACCGTTGACTGCCAGGTGTTAACTCAGCCCAGCCGCAAATACCCTGTTTCGGCCCACTGACCCTATTAAATGGTTCATATCCATGTTGACGCGGAGGATTGCGCGATTACCGCGCGAGGAAGACAGAAGGTGGAGAGGACGGAGTGGAGTGAGGGGAAATAATAAGGGCGAGAGGAGAAGCTGGAGAGATGGGGAAAGGGAGACGAGGAGGTTGAGGAAGAGAGAGGAAGAAGCTGGAAGCAGAGTTTGTGGTGGGAAAAGGGCTCTACACTACGGCTGCGCACAGGAGCTCCAAGAGCAGTTCTGGCAGCCATCCAGACGGTGAATCTGCTATTCTCCAAGCAGCCATTCTCATTTCTTGTATTGTCATTTGGATTCGCTTCCTTTGTACAATAAATACCACTCTTTTGTTCGTCACATTCTCCTTATACACCCGCCATGTCCGCATCCTCCCACCGGGATGACTTCTTCCAGACTACGTGCCACCCCCAATCCCCCCAATCCGCCCTCAGCACATCGTTCGAGTATCGCTGACGAGCTTAGTGCCTCTCTTGATCAACAGAAACGCAAGGACGCCAAGTCAAGTAACACGAATGGGTCCCCCATCAGATTGCAGAGCAAGATCCTCGCCATCCAAGCAGATCCTTCCGACAATGGGTCTGTCTATGTTGCCCAGAGCGGTGGGACGGTGAGGAAGATAATCCTCGAAGTAAGTAGGTCCAATGGTGTACCTCCTGTGTGGGTGTTACGGGCGCCTTGTCGCTAATTTTATCTCACCATCTGTGTTTTGGCGTATAGACCGGCGAAACTGCTTCTGTCTTCAAAGGACCTACTGCTCCCGTGACGAGTCTTTGTTTTAGTCCAAACGGCCAGCTCCTATTTGGGGGATGCTGGGATAAAAGTGTCTGGAGCTGGGATGTAACTTCAACACAACGGAAGGTACGATATGAAGGTCATACCGATTTCGTGAGGTCGGTTGTGACCACGAGGTTCAAGGACCAGGATCTACTATTGTCAGGTGGTGCCGATGGACAAATACTGGTATTCGACATCACGAGTGGGCAACGGCTGCATGTGTTCAAGGGTCACGCGAAAGGAATCCAGGATCTGTCGATCGACCCGGTTGCTCTAGACCCCAATAGTACCGAGCAAACAGTTTTCAGCGCCGGTAGTGACAGGGAAATTCGTCAATTTGATCTCTCTAAAGGCAGCCAGGACCTGACTGGCACGGAGGCTCTTTTGGCCCACGATACAAATGTCTACAAGCTCTACTTCGATCAAGATGGAGATCTTTGGACGGCTTCAGCGGATAAAACAGCAAAATGTCTCGTGAGGGAGGATGGTTGGAAACCAAACCTCACACTCAGCCACCCCGACTATGTGCGAGACGTCGTGGTCGACGAGCGAGGTGGCTGGGTCGTTACTGCCTGTCGAGATGAAGAGATTCGCGTATGGAATCGATCGGTGCGTTCCCTATTATTTTCCCTCTCCACGTCCTTGCTGATCGCAATCATTTAGACTGGGCAACTATACCACACGTTTTCCGGTCATTACGAGGAGGTAACAAGCTTGGTCCTGGTCGGGTTGACATTGGTCAGCGTTGGCATCGATGCTACCATCCGACAGTGGTCTCTGAAACCTGACGACCTGCGGAATGCCGTAGCTCAGGCAGCCAAACCTCCAACTGACGAAGAGTCGGCCAACTGCCAACCAGAGTCTATGCTGACAGAAGAAGAGGAACGAGCGCTAGCAGAGCTACTGGAAGAAGATTAAGAGGAGAAAAGGGCCAAATCATGAAAGCACTAGCCGTAGGAGTACTCTGAAACTGCCGCTTGTAGCACCGCTGTAGACATGCGCACGTGACCCAAACCATGCAACCATGACGCAAAGATTCTAGTGCGGGCGGGCGGACGATCAACTTCCCGAGGCAGCCTGTCCACGTACTGTTGAGCATCCTCTTAGCTCCTTGAGCCTCTATCGTGGCTGACATCTCGCATAATCACCGACTCCGAGCGCTCATCGGGAGCCCGTTTTCGAATCACGTTTTCAGCCAGTTCCTATCTGTTGCTGCGTCAAACTCATCGGCTTCCCCGCGCGCCGTTGACTTGGGACCTGGACATTACTGCGGGCAAACAGCTTCTCTCCTTGCCAGCCCCTTCTTCCAGGCTTTGTCGGAATATATTCGGATACAAGAGTGGAATACAACGGAATACAATACTATTAAACATGCGGACGCAACACACCCAAGCCCACGACAGCGCGAGCGGCGCGGGGCCCAAGCTTGTGAACCGGTTGGGAGCTAGTAAATCCCCGTATGTGAGTGATAGTATCCTGACTTCGACGGTCCACCCCACTTGGTCTAGGACTGACTCATGATCTATAGGTGAGAGGACATAGGCACAACCCTGTGGCCTGGCAGCTATGGGATGCGGAAAGCATGGAACTCGCTCGGAGGCATAATCGGCTGATCTTCCTCAGTATCGGTTATTCGGCCTGTCACTGTACACCATCCCCCCGCCATTTCTCGCATTCATCACCAAATATGTCTGCTAATTCCAATAGGGTGCCATGTTATGGAGAAAGAATCCTTCATGTCGCAGGAGGCAGCTTTGATTCTCAACGAATCCTTTATTCCGATCAAGGTTGACCGAGAAGAACGGCCCGACGTCGACGATATATACATGAACTATGTTCAAGCAACTACAGGATCCGGAGGCTGGCCGTTGAATGTCTTCCTAACCCCGGATTTGGAGCCCGTCTTCGGTGGCACGTACTGGCCTGGTCCGAACTCGACCTCGTTGCATGGCCCTGAGACTGTCAGCTTTATTGAAATTCTGGAGAAGCTGCGGGATGTTTGGCAAACTCAGCGGCAGCGCTGCCTCGACAGCGCAAAGGATATTACGAAACAGCTGAGGGAGTTCGCCGAAGAAGGCACACACACGTACCAGGGTGATCGTCAAGCCGACGAAGATCTTGATGTTGAGCTTCTAGAAGAGGCATATCAACATTTTGTATCCCGGTATGATTCGGCCAATGGAGGATTCTCGAGAGCACCAAAATTCCCAACTCCGGCCAATTTGAGTTTTCTGCTCCGTCTTGGGATCTACCCAAGCGCGGTGACCGATATTGTTGGCCAAGAAGAATGCGAGAACGCCACAGCGATGGCGGTTAACACACTCGTCAGTATGGCTCGTGGGGGTATACGGGACCACATCGGGCATGGGTTCGCGCGGTATAGTGTGACAGCCGACTGGGGGCTACCGCACTTTGAAAAGATGTTATATGATCAGGCCCAGCTCCTGGACGTTTACGCTGATGCATTTAAAATAACCCACAACCCCGAGTTGCTGGGGGCAGTATACGATCTGGTTACCTATCTTACGTCGGCGCCAGTCCAGTCGACGACGGGCGCTTTCCACTCATCTGAGGATGCCGACAGTTTACCCACGCTGAATGATACTGAGAAGCGAGAGGGAGCTTTCTACGTCTGGACCTTGAAGGAACTAATTCTGGTCTTAGGGCCGCGGGATGCCGGAGTTTGCGCTCGTCACTGGGGAGTCCTTGCGGACGGAAACATTGCACCAGAAAATGATCCCCATGACGAGTTTATGAATCAAAATGTCCTTTCGATAAAGGTAACTCCAAGCAAACTAGCCAAAGAATTTGGCTTGAGTGAGGACGAGGTAGTGCGAATCATCAAATATAGCAGGCAAGTGTTGCGCGAGTATAGGGATAAGACCCGTGTACGACCGGACCTGGATGACAAAATTATTGTAGCATGGAATGGATTGGCGATCGGTGCTCTAGCCAAGTGCAGCGTGCTGTTTGAAGAGATTGACAGCTCAAAAGCAGTGCAATGCCGGGAGGCTGCGGCCAAGGCAATCAACTTCATCAAGGAGACTCTCTTTGACAAGGCTACGGGTCAACTCTGGCGAATTTACCGCGACGGCAGCAAAGGAACGACCCAGGGCTTCGCAGAAGACTATGCTTTCCTAACAGGCGGCCTGCTGGATATGTATGAGGCGACGTTTGACGACAGCTACTTACAGTTCGCTGAAAAGTTACAAGGTACTTTTTCCCCAACGACCCTCCCAAGTTGCTTAGGTTACTAACATATTCCGTACCATGTAGGCCATCTCAACGACCACTTCCTGGCCTATGCAGCATCAACCCCTGCAGGGTACTACACCACCCCATCGACGCCAGACTCAGACTCAGGTTCCCCTGGTACTCTACTCCGGCTGAAGACCGGTACCGAGTCCGCCCTGCCATCAGTCAATGGGGTGATCGCGCGCAATCTCCTCCGCCTTTCTAGTCTCCTAGAAGAAGACAAGTATCGTGCTCTCGCCCGTCAAACCTGTCACTCCTTCGCAGTGGAAATCCTCCAGCACCCATTCCTTTTCGTCGGCCTCCTAGATGTGATTGTGGGACTAGAAACTGGGACACGGAACATTACAGGAGTATTGAGCACGGCTACGGCGTCTCCATCGGACCCAGGCGTTTCAACTGAGGGCGGAGGTCCACCAGCGTCGGAGCGGGGCGCATTGGTGAAGAAAATTCGTGCTGAGGCGGGTCTACCGCTGTCGACGTCCTCGACCACGGCAGCGGCTCTATTGGATATCCGACCCTCGCATTTGGGAGACTTTGTTGGGAATCAGTCTTACTGGTTGCGCACGCGGAATGGGCTATTCAAGGATTTGAAGGCCGGGGATCCGGCAAAGAACTATTTGCTTGTTTGCGAGGAGGGGCGTTGTCAGACGGTCGACATATGATATCTTGTTTTGGTACTTTTATTCTTACCTTACAGTACTGGAGTTGGTATACTAGGTAGCCGCGCAGAATATATTCTTGACTCCGTTACGTTCCTTTGCGAATTGCAGTTCCCAGGGATTGATATTGTGGATGTTGGGCGGGATTACTGCTGGTAGTATACCACCATACCCATGAACCATAAGGAACGGTGAATTATGAAGCACCACATAATAATCCATGGTACACAACACTGACAGACCGCGGAGTTAATAGTGTATACTGCCTATTTAACCGGCCGGCGCCACGTAAGATCAGCGTAAATTGCCACCAGTGACCAGGTTCCCGCGGAGATTATCAATGATGTGACAAGAAATGGGGAAATTGGATACCTGTGTACGTGGTCCAACCCCAGTTCCCCTCAGCTGGGACATTATTACGAATACGTGGTCGTGTCCGTGACGGCTCTAATGAGAGATGGCGTTTTACAGTCCGTCGCGGAGCCGACCTACAGCTGAATAGCTGTACGCCGTAGGTCAGAATGAAAATCTCAGACTTATATGGGAATCCTATACAAATTCAAGATTTTTTTCTTTCTTATTAACTCAACAACCACAAGATATTAAGGCTTAATACTAAGACTTTATACTAAGTAGACTAACCCCTTTATATGAGTGCTATAAAATATATTATCTTTCTCTTAGTTCATGAGATAAGCTACATTGGTGCCTAGATATTCAGGCAATTACAGGTATTCTTATTTCTTTTACTATTTGAAGGATATTAAAATTTAGGCAATTATCTACTAAAAATAAAGTCTTAATACCTTATAGTTATTAAGTTATTAAAGTTTTAAAATTACACGTCGGATTCTTAAATTTATCTAGGAATCCCATCCAAACCTGAGATTTTTTTTTTATCAGGGTGTAGTTTTCATGAGGGTATGGCCGACCCACGGCGGCTCCGCGACGAGTAAGTAATAATAAGCGAAGGAGAAGAGATATAAATAAGCCAGACAATCTCATTCTCATGGAAGAACACGAGAAGAGTCAATATTAATACGAGTGATGCGCCAAGGATGTCAGTGCGTCGGTTGAGAGGTCCCGAGCAAGACGATGAGGATGCATAAGGGTGTGCCATCCAGACTTGAAGATCCTGACTGGAAAATGTTCAACAAGTTACAAGTCTGGACTCTGGAGGAGAAGAAGGTCTGTCCATGTACTCCGTAATCCAACGACAATTGCCCCTGAACTAAGGAAAATGGGCCCAGAGCAAAGATGAAACAGCAAGGCGGCTGCCGAGAGCCAAGTTTTGGTGGTTAATCAGTTGCTGAAATTAACCAAGTTTTAGCGCTGGCTGTGCTGGGGCCTGGTGGGGCCGGCTGCCCGTTTTGCAGATTCATCCTGATGCACTTTGTTTCCCGCTTTCCTCAGTCAATGAGAAGAAATTCGCTACTGTTTGCGTGAAGAATCCAGCGCCAGACACCAAGAATGAAGTATGAAGATGGAGCTTCACCGCAGAAAAGGGCCTGGACCCGAACCGCAGTCTGACTCTGACCATGCATTGTTGCCCCGTGGTGGCGCTGGTGATTGGCTGAAATGGCCCGTTCCTGAAACAAGAGGCGTCCCTGCGTCTCGGACAACCCGTTGGTACTACTGGGCCTTCCTGAGCAGTATTATTATTGCCGTGAGATCTGGATGCCTGTGACCAACCATTCTTCCAAGTCGGTCTGTTACGGCTTGGAGCCGTCATACTGCCACTGGTGATGGCTGGGACATTTCTGCTCTCTCCAGGCGCAAGAATGTCTGGTCCGAGGATCATCGGCATGTAAAATCGCTCAGGGCCCCGGGTCGAAAAAGGAGTACCTACATTCCATGGTTCCAGTCTCTCGTGGCCTCAGGGTAAGGGAAACAACCGTTGAGATAAAACAAAGCAATTTCTGGAGCAGTTTGGCCAGTATACTATTTATTACTTACTGCCGTCCTCTCGGGCTCCCGTGTAGAATGAATTAATTTGCGTTTGATTACTCGTATCCCCGGCCAGATCTTGAGCCCCACTGGCCGTCGTCCCCTTTTGCGATCATCCCAAGCATCGGCCACGTTCCTCAGTCTTATTCTTCTTCTTCTCCTCTCCCTTTTGATTCTTCCCTCCTCTCTGACTGATCTCACTCCCATCTATCGCTCTCCGTCTCGGTGCACTTTTTCCACTCTTTAAAAAGTGTCCGTCGAGGCTGTCATTCCTTGATATAAACACCACACGGCTGGAATTCGTATCCCCCCTGAGTCTCCCATTTCCTGCAGTTGATCTGCACTTCCAACGACGTCGTTACGCTGTTCATCCATTTGTTGGGTGAATTCCAAGCTCGCTTCTCAGCTACTATCAATCAAGTCTTATCACTCGGGTTACTTCCTGGCGAAGTTGCTCGATCGATCAGACTGTTGGCCTGTGTGAAAAGCCCATCAACAACGCGTGAACCTTCCTCAAGTGCAACCAACAATTACTCATTATGAAATCTTCGATGATCTTGGGCGCCTTGTGCGCTCTGGGTGCCATGGCAGAGGTTCAGCCTTCCTACGTTACTGAATGGACTACAACTACCCTGACCGACTGGACCATTGTCACCATCACCAAGACCATCACCGTTCAGCCTACCGCCAGCGCTGAGCCCACCACCACCGTTCAGCCCACTAGTCCCGCTGAGCCCACTACAAGTGTGTCTTCCCAGACCCAAGTTAAAGTCCAGCCCCCCGCTGAACCCGCCGTCGAGAAAGCTCCAAGCCCTGTCGCGCCTCCAAGCTCCGTTGAGCCTACAAGCTCCGTCGAGCCTACCAGCAGCGTGGCGCCAGAACCACCCGTAGCCACGACTTGGACCTCGTCTTGGGAGTCCACCTGGTCTTCCATTTCGTCTGCCACCCAGACCACTACCACTCAGCCTCCCGCCCCCCCTATCCAGGCCCCTCCCAGCCCTGCCAACGGTTACCAGTCCAATGTCCTGTACAGCCACAATGTCCACCGTTCCAACCACTCTTCTTCCGACCTTACCTGGTCCGCCGACCTCGAGGGAAGCGCTCAGGTACTCGCCGCCCGTTGCATCTACGAGCATGACACGTATGGAATAGCCCCTGAAACCCTCATCTCTGTTTGGCGTTCCAGCCCAACTAACGTCTTTATAGAAGCATCAACGGCGGTGGATACGGCCAGAACATCGGTTATGGTACCTCAGCGGATGAAGTTGCCATCATGATCTCCAACCTGATGTACAATGATGAGATGGGCTACTATGAGAACCTCTATGGCGAGGCCACCCCAGACATGAGTCTGTTCGAAAAATGGGGTCACTTCTCTCAGATCGTGTGGAAGGGAACCACCCAGGTCGGCTGCGCTACTGTTAGCTGCAACAATCTTGGCAATGTCGATTCGGCCACATCAGTACCCTTCACTGTCTGCAACTACAGCCCTCCAGGTATGCCTAAACCTAACCTTTGAATCTCTCTTTTGATTTGATCTGACACATGTTGCTTAGGAAACTATGACGGAGAATATGGCGACAACGTTCTGAAGCCTCTTGGACAAGCCGTCTACTCTGCATAATTTTCCTACACTCGACCGACGGGAGACCTCTAGTATGCGCTCCACGACAGTTGACTAGATGGCGTAATGACACCTAGTTTTATACCGTTCTGAGCCGACTCGACTCTATCTGTTGTAGCTGGGGCGCACTTTGCATAACTGTCGGTCGTGAGCATCGAATTCGATATATGACAAAAAAAAAATCTGAAATCCAAGAATTTTCTTGTGGACAGTCGTTTTCTCTTTCAAGTCTCCTTCGTTCCTGGCTATGTGGCATTCTCTTTCGGCAACCGCATAGTCAGTCATTGTGTTCTGTACCTTCTTCGTGCTGGGCTTTGTGGTTCGATGCGCCCCACCAACTCTGGTACATATCGTTTTATATTCTCTTCAATTGTGGATATTTACCATTCTTCGAGCTTGTCGATCGACAGGAATCCGAAACATTTCGTCTTCTCCCACGTTTGCTGATTTCCTTGCTTTTGTGTGTGCATGGCGCCCTGGATAGCGTGTTTTGGATGACGGAAAGACATGACGAACGTTTGAACAATCTGAGCTTCTGTAGGCTGTAGACTCAAGACTGTAGGGCTGTACTTGAGGCTTCGAGCTGTGAGCCCTAGTACATCTGAACCAGAAACGGCGACAATATGTATGATCCATGATGTCACGTCTCATCCTCTCCCCACATGCACGTGACCTCGGGCGATCTCCCCGCATCCAGCAAGCAGAAATCCAGCGACTCAAGAGCTACTGGAGCAGCTCCCTTCGACCGAGCAGCGCTTCGTTCCATCGGCCAGTCCATGGACCAATACTGTCAATACAGTATACTGGCTTAGATTTGCCGCTTTGTTATTTGCTTGGCCGACGTCTTTACAGAAGAGTGAAACGCTTCGGGATCGATACACTCCATCTAAGCTAATTATATTCGATTCAGGTGCCAGTTGGCTGATCAAACCTTGTTTCAGTTTTTTACTAACTCTCTGATTCGATTATCAGGATACTTAGGCTGTGTACGGAGTATGAAATAAGCCTTTGGTGCACGTTCCATTCCTCCGCGTGATACAAGTTTCCACATGACATCGATGATATTGCTCGTCACCACTCGTCGTTCTCATCTTCTCTGGGCTGAAGCAAATAGAGTCCTCAATTAGTATCTGACCTCATAAGTGTCTTGACTTCTTTTTCGCGCTTCTTCGGCTTTGTGCTGCCTTTATTCCGAGCAAAAGCAGCCGTATCTCTTGGCACTCGGGTTATGCCGACTATATACATCCACTCGACATACTACTTAGCTACCGCATCCGTTCCGCCGACAGCGCCCTGCTCAACCCGCTGCTTGCGCCAACAGACACGATCCACCGCGGTTGAGGGATCTCAGCTGTCTATAGGCGTTGTTCCATATCACTTGTCGCTAGTAAGCGTCCCTTCCTCCGTTCTAGGACACTATTTGGCCCTTTGTTCCGAGGCTATCTCCCCCTCTTCCCCAGCCTTGACTCCCCGGAACGCGGAACCATACTACTATAGCGGCTCATATATCCCATTCCCATATCGCTCATAAACAGCCTAGTTCCCGAGGGTATCCCATCTCCTCACTAAATCTCTCTTCTGCTCTTCTTCCTACTTGAGGTCGGCATTTTCCACTCCCTCGTGATTTGATGTGGTCATGAGATATTAATATCCATGCCATCTTACTACATACAAGATTGTCACTATTTCTACCGAAGCTCCTTACGTTTCCTTTCCATTCCAACTTTCCTCGCTTGTCGCTACGCTTAATCTATCTCATCCCACCCGTGGATTCTATCAGCTAACACGATGACATACTCGTCGACCGCAGTTCGCTATTTTACAGCGCCAAAACCACTGGGAATAGCGATGGATTCCCCTCGTTCCTATCCAGCTTCAGAGCCGAAAATCAAACCTACATATGTGAATGGAGGGTTGACGGACCAAGTAACCAAGAAACGTGGAATCACATTCGCACATCAAGACTCTCTTCCGAAGTTACCTATCCCGGATCTTGAGAGAACGTGCCAGAAACACCTGGATGCTCTGGCGCCACTGCAGACTCCAAAGGAGCAGGAAGATACAAAAATTGCCGTACGAGATTTTCTTAAGTCAGACGGCCCTAGCCTTCAAGAGAAGCTGCAAAAATACGCCACTTCGCAAACGAGTTATATTGAGCAGTTCTGTATGTCAGCCCTGATGAATAAAGGCCTTATAGTACTATTAGGTGCTGCCGAAACTGACAGTTTATATTAGGGTACGACTCTTACCTGAATTACGATAGTCGTAAGTGGCTTGCCTGACCACCTATGTTATTATGTCAACTGACTCTTGCAGCTGTTGTTCTCAACCTCAATCCATTCTTCTTGTTGGAAGATGACCCGACTCCTGCGAGAAACGACCAGGTGCCTAGAGCAGCATCGCTTGTAGTTTCGGCCCTGTCGTTCGTGCGGGCTGTCAGACGCGAGGAGTTACGCCCGGATGCCGTTCGGGGAACGCCACTATGCATGTATCAATACTCCCGACTGTTTGGCACTTCACGTGTGCCCACAGAAAATGGTTGCGTTATCAGTCAGGATCCTAATGCAAAGCACATTGTCGTCATGTGTCGTGGCCAGTTTTACTGGTTTGACGTCCTCGATGCGAACCACGATCAGATCATGACAGAAAGAGATATCGCAATGAACCTCGAGGTGATTCTCGCCGACGCAGAACAAACTCCGATCCAGGAGGCAGCAAAAGGTGCCATGGGTGTTCTCAGCACGGAAAACCGCAAGGTGTGGTCGGGACTGAGGGATATTCTCACCAAGGACGAACATTCTAACAATGCGGAGGGTCTGAACATCGTTGATACAGCTCTGTTTGTTCTTTGCCTCGATGATACTGAACCAAATAGCACCTCTGATCTCTGTGCCAATATGCTTTGTGGTACCAGTGAGGTGGTAAAGGGCGTGCAAGTCGGTACCTGCACAAACCGGTGGTATGACAAGCTTCAGATCATTGTGTGTAAGAACGGCAGTGCCGGGATCAACTTTGAGCACACTGGCGTAGATGGACATACTGTTCTGCGATTCGCAAGTGATGTCTACACAGACACAATTCTTCGGTTTGCGCGAACAATCAACGGGCAAGCCCCCAGCTTGTGGGCAACAACTAGCCCTGACCCATCCAAGCGAGACCCTCGAAGCTTTGGTGATGTTAGCCCGACGCCCCGGAAATTGGAGTGGGATATGGCACCTGAGCTTAGCATCGCCATACGATTTGCTGAATCACACCTCGCGGATCTACTTCAACAGCACGAGTTCCAAGTGCTTGACTTTGGCGGATATGGAAAGAACTTTATCACCTCGATGGGATTTTCGCCGGATGCATTTGTCCAGATGGCGTTCCAGGCGGCTTATTACGGGCTCTACGGGCAGGTGGTGAACACCTATGAACCAGCAATGACCAAATCCTTTCTACATGGGCGAACCGAAGCGATTCGAACTGTTACAAATGAATCTCTGGATTTCTTGAAGACCTTCTGGGCTGATAATCCGGCTGAAGACAAAGTCAACGCTCTACGGAAGGCTACCGAAAAACACACAGCAGCGACAAAGGATTGCTCCAAAGGACAAGGACAGGACCGTCATCTCTACGCCCTCTACACCTTATGGCAGAGGTCCTTCGACGAAGCCCCGGTCTCCGCGAATAACAGCGTGGACGAAGGGTCAACTTCAAATGGCTATGCGAGCCCCGTAGAGAATGGATCCTTCCCTGGATCTCCATCCTTATCAGAGATGGATGGCCTGTCAACTGCAAGCAGTTACAGCCGGGCTATGCGTATTCTACCCCCCACACCGGCCATCTTCAACGATCCCGGCTGGGACAAGATCAACAACACGATCATCTCGTCATCAAACTGCGGCAACCCTTCACTACGGCATTTCGGTTTCGGGCCGACGTCCGCAGACGGGTTCGGCATCGGCTATATCATCAAAGACGAATCGATCTCGATCTGTGCGTCCTCCAAGCACCGCCAGACCGCGCGGCTGATGCAGACGCTCGACTCGTATCTGCTGGAAATCCGGAAGTTGCTGCGCGCCACAAACCGCAAGCCGGCGAGCCCACGGACCAGCCGCGCTCGCGAGATGGAGATGATTGCAGAGCGGGTCCAGCGCGATCAACGCCGGGGTCGAATTGTCCGTACTGACACGGGCCATCTGCGGGCCGGCACCGAGACGCCCACGACAGACAGTGGGGAGATTGACGACGATGGCATGGGCGGATGTAAGTCACTCCATCTTGATCTCCTTGAATAATATCGGCCATGGCACTAACGACGGAAACTAGATGGCTTCTTCGATGCAGGGATGCTCCTCCATGCGCTTAAAGGAATCAATGTTGATCGAGAGCGGGGCGGCGACAAGCCTGAGCGACGACGGTTCGTCGGGAAAAAACTACGCTTGAATGAATATTGACGTGGAATTTGGATGTCTTAACTACTCGTTGCATTTGTTGGATGATGATCTTAAGCGATATTTATGATTTTGTAGCCGAGCAATCTGAATATTGTGTATTCATCTTGTTGAATTTTAGCGCCGTGAAGACTGCAGTGTAGATACCTCTATAAAACGGGCAAGACTAAGGAATAAGTGCGGCGGAACACAGTATGTGATACATCAAGCCTTATCACGAATCAACCTCATGCAAATCGAGCTACCCGACATGCATGCACGCGGTCCATTGAGGAAACGGGGCGTTTGACGGGCGCAATCGGAATATGGATCGAGCCTTGAGGAATACCTATGGATCGAGGGATCGTGGCCGTAAGCTAGTTGCTCTGCGGCCACGCATATGCAACCTACCACGAGCAAGAGTTCGAGGAGACAGACGGGAGTGGGCTGGGAAATAATATCCATGATCCTTAAAACCAACCCCCCTCTTTCTTTAACTCTTTCTAGAAGCTCTTGTCACACCAGTAATTAGTTATACAATGAAGGTGAATGAGGTGATTATACCATGACTAAATATTGAAGAGTCCTAGCGTTCGTGTTATCAATCAATTGTCTGTGCCCTCATGCGAGTGCGAATCCGCTGGGATCCGTGCTATTTCTGGTGTCCACACCGCCCGGCAGTACCTGCGATGACGATGTCGTAATTCTCGACCAGTCATGTGCTACACGTGACTGAGGCTGAGTCCATTGGTGCTTCAATCGCATTCGTAACTTCGCGGGTAAATGGGTCCATAGCCCGTAGGTAGTATGGGATTCATTTAACATCGATTATCATTATTATTATTTTAGCAAAAGCCAAAAGTACTTTTCGATCGCCTGATCCCTGATCCCCGACACCGGAGCGCTTGTCATGATCTGTTCGAATTACGGCTGGTACGGGAGGAATACACTAGTCGGTCCGGACTATTCTAGATTCAGCCTAGCATGGTGCCTTAGTGCCCAGGCTGCTCCAGGCTCATCATTCCACTTTCCAGCCTTGCTCCTCAAATGAGGCCAGACGCTGGTTCCACACCTCTCAACCTTCCGACGTGATTCTCCCCCTGCTTTGGCTTTCCCTTCCGCTGACAACTTCCTGCCTCTGCAACTATCGCCGGACTAGCGCCTGCCGACCGGATATCCTCTGCTTCTTGGTGCTTCACCACGGCAAATCTCCTCGCTTCATTCCCTTTTCCCGGACGAGGAACAACCTCGCTGCTCTCTTTGCTTTGCGATTTGCTTACTTGACATTCGTCTAATGCCGGCGAGACCTGTTTCATCATAATCTCGCTAATTAGCTCAGTCGACCGCTCGACCGCTCGACCGCTCGACCCCGATTCCTTATCTCGTATCCTGCGGCTGCGTTCGACGTTCATCCTTTTTCCAACCCCCTTCCTGCATCAATGAGAGACGGCCTATCCTAGCATTCACAGCTTGGATCCTTCAGCGTCATTATATCACACTCTCTCTTATCTTAACAACCACCCCCCATCGTTTGGTTCGAACGCGACCGCCGCAAAGAAGTCCGACAACACAACACTGCGGCGACAACCAACTTCCGGATAGCGAACGGAAAAAAAAAAGAAAGTAACGTCTGCCGTTTTCTTTTGCCATTTTCCCCGACCGCTGGGGATTGATCACCTGCCGTCGATCAGCGGTCGCATTCTCGACGGCATCCGCATCAGTTCCTGAACAATTTCATTCTTATTCTCGTACTCTGTATGGTGATGGCTACAACGATTGATCGCCCGCTCCTCGAGCCAATCGCGGGCGGGCCTACGACTGATGCGGCTTCGATCACACCTCCTCACAGCGTCAGCGGCAAGAAGGATGCCGTAGATGGCGCCACCTCTGAGCTTTCGGATCTCGAGCTTGGTTCCAAGGATGCTGGCGACCAGGAAGCTACATCGGTGGAAGATGAAGATGAGGAAATCGAACCGGATCATTACTATGGAGGCGGCAAGATCCCGGTCTTCAAGCCTGTAAGTCACTTTGCTCTACAAGAGCTCACATTTGCGCTGTTGTCGGCTGACTGAGCTTGCTTCAGACAATGGACCAGTTCCGCGATTTTCAAGCCTTCATCAACAAAATCGATAAGTATGGGATGCGCTCAGGGATCGTTAAGGTCATCCCGCCCAAGGATTGGTAAACTTATCTCCAAACTTTAAGTTGTGAACTTAGTTAACGCATTCTTCTTTCCAGGAGCAATACCCTTCCGCCTCTCGACGAAGTAATCAAAAAGATCCGCGTGAAGAACCCGATCATGCAGGAATTTCACGGCTCCCACGGAACTTATACTCAGGCCAACATTGAGAGACAGAGATCTTACAACTTGCCCCAGTGGAAAGCGCTCTGTGAAGACGGCAGCCACCAGCCGCCTGCTCGCCGAGGAGAAAGGAGAAGAAACCAAGAGCGTGTCAACCGTGCGCCATCGGCTCCCAAACCCCAGACAGCCCGGTCAAACACTCCCAAACGGGGACCTGGACGTCCACCCAAACGAACAAACCAGGCCAAAGTTAAGGAGGAGGCTGTCAAAATCAAGGAAGAGCCCCCTGCGGATGACTCTATCGACAAGATTAAACCTGAAGGTCCGCCCACGCCGGTTTCCCCGGAATCCAACCCGGTTGAGACGAAATCCGAGGCGCTCAGCGATGGCGAGTCCCTGCCTGCGCTAAAACCCAGGGGACGACAGCCCAAGTCGGTCACTGCCCGAAGGAAGCAGAACAAAGGTGAAACTGTAGACCAAGTGGATGAGGAAGCATATAAAGATTTCGATTACCGCATTCACGATAACCAGGACTATACTTATGAACGATGCGAGGAGCTAGAGACCGCTTACTGGAAGTCTCTCATGTTCAACAACCCTATGTATGGTGCAGATATGCCAGGATCTCTCTTTGATGAAAATACGACGGCTTGGAATGTCGCTAAGCTTCCAAATCTCCTCGACGTCATCGGGCAAAAAGTGCCTGGTGTTAACACTGCATACTTATATTTGGGTATGTGGAAGGCGACATTTGCGTGGCATCTGGAGGATGTGGACCTCTATAGTATCAACTATATCCACTTTGGCGCTCCCAAACAGTGGTATAGTATATCCCAAGAAGATGCTCCTCGTTTCGAACAGGCAATGAAGAGTAAGT
Organism: Aspergillus asperescens; assembly: GCA_027569075.1. Lineage (NCBI taxonomy): Eukaryota > Fungi > Ascomycota > Eurotiomycetes > Eurotiales > Aspergillaceae > Aspergillus > Aspergillus asperescens. The sequence continues at coordinate 238,770 of JAPDEH010000013.1, read as the reverse complement.
TTGTTATCCGTTTTGGCGGTGGACGCGTCAGGGACAGGCAACAGTTCTAACCGCAACTTTAGGCATTTGGCCTAGCGATGCGAAGACTTGTGACCAATTTCTTCGCCATAAGACTTACCTCGTCTCCCCAAGTCTCCTCAAGTCTCAGTACGGCATTACGGTCAACAGAATGGTACATTATGAGGGTGAGTTTGTGATTACATATCCTTACGGATATCATTCCGGGTACAACCTCGGGTACAACTGCGCGGAGTCGGTCAACTTTGCGACCGAGAAATGGCTGGACTACGGACGGGTCGCTAAAAAGTGCAACTGCGAGTCTGACAGCGTCTGGATTGACGTGGACGACATCGAGCGTAAACTTCGCGGTGAATCAACACCCGAATACTATGGCGAATTCGATAGCGACCTTGACGGAATTGACGGTGCTTCTGATCTCCTCACGCCTCCGCGTAGTGTGCCCGAAAAGGCGTCCAACCGTGGGCGTAAACGCAAGCTTGATGGTGACATGACTAAAGCTAAGCGCATGAGGGGGAATATGGACTATCCGAGGAAATTACCTTGTCTACTATGCCCCAACAATCTGGACTATGAAGACCTGTTGCCGACCGAGGATGGAAAATCTCATGTCCATCGACGGTGTGCTATGTACACTGAAGAAACAAGCATCCTTGGCGACGCATCAGGTAAAGAGGTTGTTTGCGATATCGATATAATCCCTAAGGCTCGGATGGGTCTCAAGTGCCTGTTCTGTCGTGAGGTGCGCGGAGCTTGCTTCCAATGCAACTTTGGCAAGTGTACACGGTCTTATCATGCTACCTGTGCGCTTTTAGCTGGAGTACAAGTGGAAGAGGGCGCGGTCACGGTTGTTGCCGACGATGGAAACCAGTACTCTGTTCCCAGCGTCGACCTGAAGTGCAAATACCACCGCCAAAAGAAACCATCATGGATGGCTGGCAGCGAGTCACCGGATAATGACCGTAAATTGATCGAGACTGCCCGGCGACTCATTATCGGCGACTTGTTGCAGTTTCAGGTCGATAAGGAAATCAAGGGGGCGGTGGTTCTCGAGAACCGACCCACGGAACGCACCTTGTTGGTCAAGGTGCTCCCACGAGGGTAAGTCGAAGCTCCCCCGCCTTACACCTCCGATCTATAGCGGGGTGATTTGTTTGCTTTTTTCCTATTTCGGACCCCATGAAGCTGACAGATGCATGGTCCAGGGACGTAATCGAGTTACCATACCGCTGGATGCTTGTCGTACGACGGAGCAACTTCGCTCCCCTGGCGGCAGGCATCAAGCCACTTCCTGCGCATCTAGCCCGAAAGCCCGAAGGTCGGAGGGAATTGGAATCCGCACTGCCAGTGGCAGGGCATCCGTTTGGCGATGGGCGATCTCCGTATCAGTGGGCCGAATTTGAGACGGTGGACAGCACTAACCGTTCTGCTGCCCCACCAATGGTGCAGGTCAACCTGGACAAGATGGAACAGATCTGGTATTATTTGGGCCAGTCATCGACTGAGTGTAGGGCTCAATATACACACAACCCTAGCGTGTCCATCCACAACCCGCGGTCGAATTTCCTAGACAGCGTCAAGTCCCTTGGCGCCGTGATGGCCCGACTCCCCTCTTACCCCCACCACCGTCTACCTCCCTATGTTTTGACTGCCCCTCCTCCTCACCTCCTTTCTTCTGCCGCCGCCACCACCACCGCCTCCGCTGTCGCCGTCGCTGCTGCTGGTGCTGCTGCCTCCCGCCCTTCGCTGCTGCAGCGCCCTCCTTTTGCCCCCCCTCGCTCGTCTCCCGCTGCTCCGACCTCTGCTGCTGTTGCTGCTTCTGCGATGCCGTCAGCCTATCGCTCTCTCCCAAATCAATCTGCCCGTCATGCCCCGTACCCCCAACTCAGCAAAGTCCATCTTCAATCCCAGCAACAACATAGCCATCAGCAGCAGCAGCAGAACACGAACGGCTCCGTCACCACCACCAAGAGCAGTCACCTCCCCGCCAATAATTTTGCAAATGTCCGCGAGCTCATCGCCCGGCGTCGCCTGGCCCAGATCACCGACCATGCCAATGTCTTCGCTGGGTATATCATTGTCAGCCCGGAATTGGTCGTAGAAACCCTTCTGGGCCCTATGGGTTCTGTACCGCCGATCAAGGGCCTCGAAAAACTAGAGCTTGCTATGGCTCAACAGCGTGTCCAACCCCGTGCCCCCGATGGAACTCTTTTACCGATGCAGGCCCTGAACATGCGCTCCGAAGAAGTCACACGGTTATTGCAAATGTTGCGGTTCTCCCTTATCAGCCACCGCGACCGTCTGGATGTGCTTCAAAAGAAAGAATCGGAGAGCGTGAAACAGGAGGCGGCGAACAAGGTCAATGGGGCTGTCGCCAAGCTGCCACGGAAGTATGCATATCTTGAGCAACAGCGCGAGCAGGCTCCCACTGTGTATCAATCCCCTTACGATATGCCCTCGGGATTCACCGAGTATGCCCGCATGACGTTCGGTCTCACCCGTGACGAACCAGAACTGCCTAGACCTTCTCTAGCGAATGACTACTTCGCGAGCCTCTCCCCTGAGAACCAGGAGAAGATCCTCAAGACATGTGGCAGTTTTGTGCAACGAGCGATAGAGCGGTCGGCCCCTCATAGCCGCCAAAGTTCGGCTTCGAATTTCCGACTTGCTTCAGCGTTGGCCCAACAGACTGAGAATCCGACCATCGATATCACAACGGTTGAGGACTTGCCTTTATCAGGTCTTGACTTCCCGTTGCGGGCGGGTTCCCCATGCTCAAATTTCAGCCGGTCGCATTTGCGATTTCACTCGCCCAATGACTTCACCAACCACGGAACTGAAGTTCACCACGACCACCATGATCTGTTTGGCGACCAGCAAGCCAACACTCGATTCTGGCAACATGGACCATGGGCTGCCGGTGATGGCAATACACCCAACGAAGAAACTCGACCGTTCTTCGGACCCCATGAACGGCTGAAGCATGACTATGCTTCGTCTGACATCTCCCTGGGCCGTGGGGGGCCGGGCTCTTTGCACTCGGTCGATATGGCTGGGTTCGGCCTGGACAACCCCGACGATCTCTGTGCTGCTCTTAGCCCTTGACCATGACTGCTTATAGACAAGCTCTTGCTTCACTTGCATGCCGCTGTAACTGCATCATCATGTAACGATTTATTAGGATTGACGACTGCATGACGGGCGTTTGTATTTTTGTCTCCTTCGTTTCTTCGCCGCGGGGGGTTGGTTCCCCGTTCTCGCTCCTTCAGTCACGACAATCTACGACCATGGAGTTGACGCTAGCTGACCAGTTGTGGTTCAGCTCGGGGACTTGTTATTATCCCCTGTGTTGTTTTTGTTTTTCACCTTTCAAAAGAAGAACGCTGGCCCAATTTTGAGAATGGGCAACAATGGCATGGCGGTGGGAGAGCCGTCGGCCAGATGGCAGCCACGCTTTTGACGGACACGTTACACCGCACGACAGCTCCACTTGTCTACACTCTCTTCTCCCAAGGTGTCTGGGTCTTTCTCCGATATGCCCATCTTGGAGTGTGTTTGGGCCTACTGTCGCCCTTTTCGGTTCTTCCGCTCAACATCTATCACGACCTCCTTTCCTCGCCGACTTCCCCCCCTTCAGCCATCGCCGCCAGAAAAGAGCAACCAAAAGCAAATACAGAGACGATGAAAGACAAAATACTTGTGTTTTTCTGTCTTAGAGGAAATTCGATAATCGTCTCTTGTGCCATACACCTCCCCCTTTTGATACCCCCCGAATTCCCATGTCCCTGATCCTACCTAGTTGTCTCTCCGCCTCTTACCCACCCACCCTCCTGTCATCCTTCCTCCCATATCTCTTTTGGCTACTTCCCGACGCTTCACTTCCCCTTCTCTTCTTCAATATTGGCGCTCATCTTTGTCCATGAAGGAACCGGCCTGTTACACGGGCTCGCGGGGACGTGGATGACCGATAGATGTGGCAGCCGTCGCTTGACAGTGACAATTCGCCGTGATGTATGTTGGAAATGATAACTACGAATGAATAAATGAATATACAGTGGATTCTATGTAGAGTGCAGCGAGGATGGATGGATATGAAGTCCGATTAATGTTGGAGAGAGTGCCATGGTTCGGGTTGGCGTCCGGCCCACATTATTCGCCCAGTTCAGTTCTCCAGACGCCCAGGTCATTCCAGGAAGTCTTCACGAGAGTCAAGGATCAAGGTTGCATCGCGGTTGACCCTATTCTTACTCCGGTCTCGGGCAATTGGGCATGGCCCTGATAACGAGATAACAGGGTGGCGCGATATGACTGCCTTGTATTAATATAAATCTTGATAAGCATGCCAGTCTTGGAGTTCCGCTCTTAAAGCTTCCATCTCCACATCTTGCCGCCTTACTTTCTCCGACTCCATCTTCAAGCTTCTTCTCTAAAGGTCCTCTACTTTATGCTTTGATAGTATTTATTCGGTGATATATACTGTGCCCGCCATGCACCAATCCTCAGTCGACGCCAGCGCCGACGAGGCCCTGGCGCGTATGGGCTATAAGAGCGAACTTCCCCGCAACCTTAGTATGTTGAGTATCCTCGGCCTGTACAGCTCCCCCTCCCCCTCTCCCAAAACAACCTCACCTCAAAATGGCAGCGAAGCTAATCGGGGCGGGAATAGCTCCTTCGCAATCATGGCTGCCCCCTTCGGTCTCAGCACAACCCTCTACATCACCCTAACAGACGGCCAATCCGTCACCATAATCTGGGGCTGGGTCCTCGTATCCCTAATCTCCATCGCAATCGCCGCCTCCCTCGCCGAGATCTGCGCCGTCTACCCGACCGCCGGCGGCGTATACTACTGGAGCGCGATGCTCTCGACTCGAGAATGGGCGCCCATGATGTCGTTTATCGACGGGTGGTTGACGCTCGTGGGGAACTGGACTGTGACGCTCAGTATCACGTTTAGTGGGGGGCAGTTGATTCTGAGTGCGATTTCGTTGTGGGATGAGATGTTTGTTGCGAATGCGTGGCAGACGATTTTGATGTTTTGGGCTGTTATTGGGGCTTGTGCGTTGGTGAATGTGTTTTGTGCGAGGTGGTTGGATCTCATTAATAAGGTTTGTATCTTTTGGACCGGCGCCAGTGTCATTGTTATTCTAGTTGTCTTGTTAACTATGGCGGATCAGAGGAGGAGTGGGGAGTTTGTCTTTGGGCATTATGATGCGAGTCAGAGTGGGTGGTATGTATTATCATCTCCTTCTGTCTGTTCGAGATTGATATGTATGGTGCATGGATAACTAACTTCTACTAGGCCATCTGGGTGGGCGTTCTTCGTTGGGTTACTGCAGGCTGCCTATACCCTTACTGGCTATGGAATGGCGGTTTCGCTTTGCGAGGAGGTCCAGAACCCCCATCGTGAGGTCCCGAAGGCGATTGTACTGTCTGTGGTGGCTGCGGGTGTTACTGGACTAGCCTACTTGATTCCTTTATTGTTTGTGCTGCCGGATGTGCAGATGCTACTTGACGTTGCGAGTGGACAGCCGATCGGGCAGATATTCAAGACCGTGACAGGCTCAGCAGGAGGCGGGTTTGGCCTGCTATTCCTGATACTGGGCATCCTGGTGTTTGCAGGTATCGGCGCCTTGACAGCCGCCAGCCGCTGCACCTATGCCTTCGCCCGTGATGGTGCTATCCCCGGATTCCGACTCTGGAGGCGAGTCAACAAGAGACTCGACGTCCCCGTGTGGGCAATCCTCCTCTCCACAGTAGTCATCGGCCTTCTCGGTCTGATCTACTTCGGCTCTACTGCAGCCTTCAACTCCTTCACTGGTGTCGCCACCATCTGCCTATCCACCTCATACGGTGTCCCGATTCTTGTCTCGGTCATTCGCGGCCGACAAGCCGTCAAGCACTCTACCTTTTCTCTCGGGCGGTTCGGATACGCCATCAACATTGTGACGATCCTGTGGATTTGTCTAGCCGTGGTGCTGTTCTGCATGCCCGTCTCGCTTCCCGTTGATGCGGCCTCAATGAACTATGCGAGCGTGGTGTTTGCGGGATTCGCGACTATTAGTGGGGCATGGTACTTTGCATATGCGCGGAAACACTTTACGGGCCCACCAATCCCTATAGATCAGCTCCAGGACACACCTGGGGTTGTCCCGGGGAAGGCTGTTGTTGACCCTGAACAGGCTGGCTCTGAGGTGGTCGCTGAAAAGCCATAGATGGCTGTTTGTAGTAAACTTGATCTCGGTAGTATATAATGATTTCAACAACGAGTTGCAAACTCTAATGAATAAATAAGCGCATGCGGTGTTCTCGCGAACAAGTAGCAGAAACAACCCCGTCAATATTTGTTGTCGAGGTGACTCGGAACATGACAATCACAGGGGGACGAAGGGCAGAGCAGGGGGCAGTCCGAGAGCCGCGGTTCAACTGATGGAGCGAAACGGCAAATCAATCAACAACGCTACAATCAGTCATCACCACTCCCTCCAACGTCTCTTCTCGCGTTTAAACTGGAATTCCAATCTCGACCCAGCTTCAATTTCGGTTCCACTCCCGACGGATTCGAACCTCTTCCTTGGGTATTCTCGTCGATTACTTCCCTTCTCCATCTCCGCCGAATCACACCACTGCAAAGCAAGTCCGGGGAAGCTCAACGATCTTCAGCCTGATAAATCCTTGGATGGGTCATTTTGACCTGACTTATTCTTCTCTATTCCCTCCTTTTGCCCTATCGTGTTTATCGCCTTCTCCACGAACCTCCATGAGGGTGATCCGCCCACTCCGATGCGCAATCCCGCTCTGATGAAGCACGAGCCCAGCACCGAGCTTTTTTAATTCGCATCATGTCGGACTCCGTGGGTGCGTCGCCCCGCTTTCCCTTTTCTGCCTTTTTTTATTGTTAAATAGGAGATGAGGTGAAACTAATTGTGTACAGATCGAGTCTTCGTTCACGCCCTCAATACCGTCAAACGTATCCCCCGAACCGGAACCGCGAGACCGCCTGCCACGGAGCGGCTGAAACTCTATGGATTATACAAGCAGAGCATGGGTATGGCACTATTGGATTGAACAGCATAATTGCATTGGACTGAGAGCTGACGTGGAATTCTGCAGAGGGCGATGTTGAAGGGGTGATGGACCGGCCGGTGGGAAATACGGCGGATGTTTATATGGAATGTGAGAAGTGGTATGTTTGAACCCTTTTTCTACATGTTTACGCATTTGACGAGAGAGAAAGGGTCACTCTAGGGGAGAGGGGGGTGAGTGTGTTTTGTTAACATCGCAACTAGGGACGCCTGGTTCGCTCAGCGCGGCCTATCCCGCACCGAGGCTAAACGGCGATATATCTCGACTCTCATCGAGACGATGCACACGTACGCTTCGCAGACCCCCGAGGCGCGAGAGCTCGTCGCCGAACTCGAGTTCGTCTGGGACCAGGTCAAATCGAATATGACTTTGTCGACGGTGTCCAGCCCGGTACAGTCGACTGGGTTTCCTCCGCTACCACAGACGCGATCCTCGTACGGGAGTAGTGGCGCGCAATTGGCGCAGCATCCTGAGTATCAATATATAGCTTCCGCCGCGCGGGGGGGCTCTCGGCTTCGTGTATTAAGTCCTGTCAGTCAACCGGATGAGATTTACCAGCGACGTGCGGCGCGGATGAAGTACGATCGCGAGCAAGGACTTGATCAATCAGTTGACGATGAAGACGATATCAACCTAGACGAGGATGAAGAGGAGGAAGAGGAATATGCCGAGGCCCAGGCCAATCTCTACGAAGGTGACGACGACGAAGACGAAGTAAGCGGCGTCATCGACGAAGACGACGACCCACACGCATACACAAACCACAATCCAGATGGCATTCGAAGTCGGAAACGCAATCGTAACCGCAACCACTACGGTAATGACCACCACATTCCAAACCCAGACCCAGATGAGGAGGAGAGGGGAACCGTTCCATTACATCAAGGAGGCATGCTAATGCAACAGGGTAAAGACGACGTCGATAGCCGGCGATGGCGCCGCAGAGTCGAGCAGGCCTTGACCAAGATGACCGCCGAGATTGCCGCCGCCCGCGAGCAGATGGAAGCGCGCGCCCTAGCAGCCCGTCGGAGATCAGGCGTCTGGGCCTGGCTACGATGGCTAGTTTGGGTGACCCTCCGACAGATCATCTGGGACCTGGCTGTTCTGGGGATGTTGTTGATCTGGATGCGGTTGCGTCGGGATCAACGGCTCGAGGAACAGCTGAAGGCCGGATGGTCGGTTGTGAAGGCCCGATTGCTGGGTTTGAAGGGTCTAAGGCGTGTGAGGAGAGTATCTATATTTCCTTGACTTTTATACTATTCATATTCACCCTGCCTGTCTTGAAAGGGTTTCTTTTTCTCTTTCTTTTTCTTCTGCTTCTTTAAATTTCCCCGGTAGTTGTCTCCTGTTCAAGTACATATTCAATAGAGGGCTTTTCTTCTCTCATGTTTTTTTTTCCATTTAGATTTTCTGTCTGTTACCGGATTTGGTGGGTTTCTTTTGGTCATTATATATTATATATATATATATATATCTGCATTTGAACGAGTCACATGGATCAGCTATAAAGATTGTTTCTGGTTTCTTGTCTTTCTTTGTTCGTCTCAATTATTGTTGGTATGGGTTAGAGTATACTCTCCTGGATTCTAGCATAGATTCGGATACTCAGCTAGACTTAGGTTGTGATACTGTCAGCTAACATTGGCTTTCACACATAAAATAACGATATTCCTGATGCTAATATGTACACAAATACATCCCGGTCAAATACAGACCATGACACGAGACTGATAATGAAACTAAAAGAAACAGCAGACCCGCAATAACCATTGGCACTGAATTCATTTTCTCTAAATCTGACAAGACGTTTGAATTGATAGTGGATGGTTAATATTGCGGGCCAGGGAAAGAAGCATACAGCTGCTTGGGTCGGAGATGCACGGGGGTCTGGTTCTCGGGGGCTCCGGGGATGGTCTTCTTAAGGCCCTGTTTTTGCGCGAAGGCGTTAGTTGACTTAGTCCATGGGCCGTATATACGAATATATAATATAAATATATAGCGCCAAGCAGGTAGGTAGCTATATGGCTGGTCGCAGGGGGACAACGTACCAGCTTGTCAAAAACACACTGATTCAACTGCATCTCTTGCTTGCGGCACTCCCACAGCCGGTGGTTGTTGTTCTCCAAGCACTCCCAGTGAGTGTTGAATTGCTGGAGGCAATGCGTGTTGATGTCTTTGATTCTGTACCCGGTAACGTCCGGAATTAGCATTCGCCTAGCCAGTTCACACCTAAAAAAGAGAGAGAAAAGAAAGAAGGAAGAGGTGGAAACGTACACACTAGCCGCACAACGCGTCACCTTCCTCCCCTCCTTAAGACAATCAATCTCCCCCCGTCCATTCGACTCATCCTTGCACTTCATGTAGTCATCATTGAACACCTTGCACCGATCGCCGATAAAGTAAGCGGCACTGGTCAATGGCGCAGAGGTGGCTCCAATTTCGTTTACTTTGGGGACGCCATCGGGCATAGGCGTAGGGTCATAGAGGTTTTGTTGGTTGAACCTGTGATCGATGCAAGGTTAGGTACTGCGCGGTGCGGGAACGGACCTCAGGAAGAGGAATTGAGAAACGCGGAAACATACTGGGGCTCTCTCCGCGACATTGTGATTGATTTGTTAGCGGAATACGCGGTTCAATGATCGCTGGTGGCTGTATACACTGGAGGGAGGGCTTGGGGGGGAGCTTGAGTTGCTGGACGGAGCGGGAATTGGGACATCGGTTTTTGCTATGCGCTGATTGGTTGATGTGGACTGGCGCGCTTGTCTCCGAGGTCACGGGATTATAAGTTTAATGCCTGAGGCGTCACTTCGTAGCTGAATTTGGGTTCACGTGACATGTGCCAAAACACAACAGCTTCAAATGCGAATCGAATATCTAGGTAGTCGAGCCCAAGCTAAGCATTTATCTCGCGAGCAGCTGTGCTTTGATTTCTGTCCTCTTGGTGATGCGGTGCTGAGACGTTGCGGCTGCCGAGTTAAAGAGAAAGCAATTACACCGCGCTTCTTTCTTTCGCTTTGTTTCATATTTTTCGAGCTCTCGATCTGAGATATTCTTCAGCTGTTCCTTTCGCTACCTGCCTACCCGACAACCCGACAATTCCTATTTGAGCGCATCATATCCAGTCATACTTCTCCAATATGTCGCTCTTCGGAGGCCAACAACAACAGTCGGCCCAGCCCCTGAGCCTGTTCTCAAACACGGCCAAACCCAGCCCCTTTGGCGGTGGTGGAACAACAGGCACAGGAACGGGGACGGGGAGCCTGTTCGGCGGCGCGAGTGCAAATACAGGGATACAGCAACAACAGCAGAATACAGGGGGTGGTGGACTTTTTGGAGCATCGACTATGCAGCAAAAGCCACTTTTCGGGCAAACGCCGCAGCAGCCACAGCAGCAGCAGCAGACGGGGACTGGATTGTTTGGGGGACCGTTGGGGGGTGGACAGACGCAGCAGAAACCGGCCGGGAGTTTGTTTGGTGGTGCTTTGGGAGGACAACCGCAACAACAGCAGCCTCAACAGCAGGGGAGTCTCTTTGGCGGACTCGGCCAGACACAACCGCAACAACAGCAACAACAACCTCAGCAACAACAACCTCAGCAACAACAACCTCAGCAACAGCAACCTCAGCAACAACAACAGAGCCTCTTTGGTGGCGGGTCTTTACTAGGTGGTGGCCAGCAGCAGGCACAGCAGCAACAACCGCAGCTCGGGCAATCGACACAACCCCAGGGTTCGAGTCTGTGGTCCCCGGGGCGCGCGGTGACGGGCGTACATCGGACAGTTCCGATGCAGATGAATATCGTCAGGGATAAGTGGGATCACCACAACCGGGCCTCTCCCTTCCGGGCGTACTTGTACAATAATGTTGGAGAGGACGCGGCGCCATTTTACCAACCGGGCCCGCAAGATGACGAGACGAAGTGGGAAGACGCTCTACGGCAACGACCAGGCTCAGGCTACGTCCCTGTTCTAGTGCACGGGTTTTGGGAACTCGGCAAGCGCGCACAGCGCCAGAAGGACTTTTTAACTATGATGCAGACACGCCTGCACGAGATCAACAACTGTCTAACGGACCTGCTTTCTCGACATGACCTGAAAATCTCTGTCAAGATCGCCGACTGCCGTCGAAGACATCTTGTTCTCAGCAAACGGTGTCTAGCACTTGCTGCCAAAACCCAGGTCCTCCGGAACAGAGGGTACGCGATGGACGACGCAGAGGAAGAGCTGAAGAAGAAGCTCGCGCAGCTGGAGCGGTCTGTGTTTGACCCTTCCCTCAACGGCCGCGGTGAGGAAATCTGGGCTCGTATGCTGGCTATCCGGGAACACTCGAAACGACTACAAACAGAGCTGGAACGGGCTGGGTCTGGTGCTGCCGCGCAGACGGATGATGATCTGGATGAGAACACGATGAAGATAGCTAAAAAGGTACTGTCCATCTCCATACCCCCTTCTCTCTTTTGCTTGCTATGTCGCTAACATGTATGTTCGCAGGTATTGGACGACTATCACGCCCAGATCCAGCACCTGCAGAAGGAAATGGAGACTGTGAAAAAGGACTTCGAGGAAGCGACTAAGCTGCCTAATTAGCTCTGATCCTACTCATATATCTCCTTTCTTCTCTTCTGTACTCCGCGCCTTGCTTCGTCTATAGTGCTTTTGGTTTGGTTACGGTTGACGCACGCTTGACTTAGGTACATTATTCGGAGCATGGAGTTATGTCATTGTCATTTTATTTGGGAGACCATGAAACCACCTCTAAGTTTATCACTAGAAAAGAAAACCGAATACGAATGTACAATAAAAATACATCATTCCTGAACTGCCAGGCCCAAGCAAGTAAAGCCAAGAGATAAGATGCGCCGGAATGCTGTTTCTTTCTTCTCTATCTCGCCTCGTCTCGTCGAATGGTGTGTAGATGTTGGATTACAAGAACCTCTTAACGAAGTCGATGGCGAAGGGGGCTATTTAGGACATTAAGAGTTAGTTTTCGGTATTGGCGACTGGATATTGCGTGTTTCGGGATTGTAAAGGGAGTGCGTACAAAGGTATAGCAAGACTCCGCTGGTAACGGCCATGCGGACGGTCTGGCTGGCTTGAGCCTCGCCAGCCTGTGTGGTAGTATCGAGTCAGTGTTGCTCAATATAACCTCGTCTAATTCGACTTTGCTTGAGGTTGGTAATGTATGTAGCAGGTATGTACCTTGATCTCCTCCTTGGATGGTTCGGGGCCTATGTAAGCCGCGGGTCAGTGGAGTTGTCAACATCGAAGGAACAGGGAAGATATACCAGGAGCAAACATCGTGAATTATTTTCTGATTTGCGAAGGGAACTGAAATAGATAGACGATGTAGTTATTGAGGATGTTATTGTGATGTTTCCAAGAAGATTGCCGTTGTAAGTGAACAACGAAAAGTCAAGCTGGACCGATTCTGCCGCCCATTACCGCCGAGATTCCCAATAGCAGTGATTCTGTTCCCGTTTCTTTCATTCTCCTGCCACTGGGCTCTTTCGTCTATATCGCCTCATGCTGAACCTAAATTTGCTTCTTCATTCTGTATTTCTCTTGGTTTTATTTGAAAATTTTCCTTCTTTTTTTCTGTTACGTGGTTAAGAGGCTGGTCCTGATCCTACTCGGCCCGTTTGACAGTGCCCATCTATCTATCTCTCCTTTCTCCCTCTCATCTTTTCTACCTCACACCCGAGATAACACACAACCGGCTTAAACCGGCGCTTTCATCATGTCCGCGAGTCCAGAACCGAGTGCTACAGCAACCACGCCTCCTATCGAACTAGAGCAAAACTTAGAGGAGGAGACAGTGCAGCCGCCGACTCCAGGCGCAGGCGACGACACCGACGCCGACACCGACACCGACGCCAACGATGGTGACGCCAAACCCACCGAACACAATGACAACGCTGAAAACAACGAGCAAGAGAACGAACTCAACGAACATGACCTCGTTGGCTCAGACGACGAATCCATCCTCTCCGAAGTAGACGAGGCGCAGTTCGAGGACTTCGACCCTGAGAATGTGGATATTGAAGATCGTCCGCAGTTGGATATTGATGAGGAGAATTTGAAGCTTATCGGGCGACATAAGAGAAAGAGGACGGGGGATGAGGAGGAGCAGTCTAGACGCAAGAAGGAGGGAAGACGGAAGAAGAGTCGACGATACGCGGATGAGGAAGAGGGTGGAAGTGATGGAGAGGCCGCGGTGAGGAGGAGAAAGGCTAAGAAGCCGGAAGTTGTTGAGGATGATGAGACGCTTGATCCTGCTACGCGTATGTTCTTTTGTCTCTTGCAATGTTTATGATATGGAAAAAGAGGGTGCTAACGGTGTGTAGGTCGACGGAGAGCTCTTGACCGTGCTATGGACGAGGCGATGAAGAAGCCAACGAAGAGGAGGGCTAGGAAGCAAGATGGGATTGTATGTTTTGTGTTTGAGTTATGGTTGGGGGTTACAGTGGCTAACATTAATAGGACTTGGAACAAATGGCCGATGCTGAAATTGAGGATATGCGCAAGCGCATGACCGATGCGGCACGGATGGATGCTGCCAACCGACGCCAAGGCAATCCGGCCATGCACAAGCTCAAGATGCTGCCTGAGGTCGTGTCGCTTCTCAACCGCAACCAATACGTCAACAGTCTTGTCGACCCAGAGATCAACCTGCTAGAGGCAGTCAAGTTCTTTCTTGAGCCGCTAGACGATGGATCCCTCCCGGCCTACAATATCCAACGCGATTTGCTGACTGCATTGGGCAAGCTCCCGATCAATAAGGAGACATTGATTGCCAGTGGTGTCGGCAAGGTGGTAGTGTTTTACACGCGGAGCAAGCGACCAGAGCCGGGTATCAAGCGCATGGCTGAGCGACTGCTAGCTGAATGGACGCGACCGATTCTCCAGCGCAGCGACGATTACTCCAAACGAGTATACCAAGAAGCAGACTTCGATCCTACGTATGGCTTCCCTTCCACTCTCCCTTCCACTCCGTTTGCAGGATTTTATGACTGACGACTAGATTTAGCAAAATCACCTCGCGTGTTAAGTCGGTGCAGGATAGTACTGCTGAGGCGCGCGCTCGCGAGCTCCTTCCTCCACGTCTGGCGAACCGTGCGCGTGCTGAAATCTCACATACTAGCTACACCGTTGTTCCGAGGCCGACCATGGTGCAAGAGAGCAAGTTTGCGCGACCGCTGGGAGCGAGTGGTGAAGATCGATTCAGGAGAATGCGGGCGCGACAGATCGCTGCGGCGAAGGGCACGCGACGGTAGTTTTTCTTAGCTTCGGCTCTAATATGCTTGTAACTTAACTTAAGCTTTATTTCTGTATTTGCCACGGATCGGGCGCTCGGGAGGACACTGAAGCATTAATCCAAAGTCTTTAAGACGATAAATGAGTAAGGCAAAGCCAGAAAAGTCGCATGAATAATCCAGATTCCAGGGCATATCTGAGGTCGGCAACCGGCAACGGTGTTTGATCGGCGATCGTACGATTGGACTGTTTCTGGAGCAAACCCCGAGTTCGGGCCGGCAGGCTCGCGCTCTCAGTGGACCAAAGAACTCAAATATGGACGTCACCGGGCTTTGCTCCATCCGATAATTCCCTCGTCGCGTCATCTGCACATCAAAATTCTTCAGACATTCTTTCTATATATTTCTCAATTGCCCAAGCTCCCCGATTCTATACCAAGTTTACAGCTTTATCATAACATATCTACCAATTCACTTCTACCCTCACAACACACACACACACACACACACACACACTCACACACCATGAAGATCCTCACCAAGGAAGAAGAAGCTGCCCACTACAAGTAGGTCCCCGCCACATTACCAAAAACCCCAACTAAATCTTCTATCTTAACAGGCAAGTCGTAAAGGGCGGCTCCATCGGCGGAGTCCTCGGTCTCCTTGGCGGTTACGCCGGCGTCATGCTCGCCTCGCGCCGCTACGCTACAATCCGCAACCTCACACTCCCCATGAAAGCCTTCCTCGTCACATCGTCCGGAACATTCGTCGGAATCATCGCAGCCGACCGGTCCTCGCGCGCCTTCGAAATGTCCCAGAACCAGTCCCGTCAATGGTACGAGAACCGCGAGGCGCGGCTACACGCGGAGGAACTCTCGGGGATGAGCTTTGGCGACCGTGCGCTCGCGTGGGCAAGACAGGAGCGGTACTCGATCGTCGGTGTAACATGGCTTGCGTCTATGGTTGGTAGTTTTGCCCTTGTTGGACGCAATCCTCATCTGTCGGGGCAGCAGAAGTTGGTCCAGGCTCGTGTTTATGCGCAGGGCTTGACGCTTGCTGTGCTGATTGCTAGTGCGGCGTTTGAGATTTCGGAGAGGAGGAGAGTTAGGAAGAACCTGGATGCTATGGCTGCGGGCACGGCTGCTGGAGCTACGGCTGCTGGTGCAGTTGCGGAATCCAAGACGAGGGAGGACAGAGGCGAGGAGGGAGATCTCTGGAAGGAGATGGTTGCTGCTGAGGAGGAGAGGTTGAAGAAGAAGCATCAGCCACTTTATGAGCACAACCATAACTCGCACTCTCAGTCTACGGCGCAGAAGGTTGAGGCGGCGCCGAGCGAGCAGAAGCAGGAGGAAACGAAGCAAAAGTGATTTACTCCAGTTGATCTGGGTTTTGGGCATTTCAGGGTAGAGTGTTGTTGGTGTATAGCGTATAGCATCCTTTCTTTTCTTTTCTTTTTTTTTTTTTTTTTTTTTTTTTTGGGTGGACAGGCTTGTTTTACCACGGTTTTACGTTTGGTTGGTTTTATACTCACACTTGTACTTTTACACTCTCTTCTCTTAATGACGACTCTTGTTGTTTCTATATGCCTAGCGTTCTACTATAGTTCAAAACCATATGAAACCCATTATTTTACCCAAGCCCCTACCTAAAGCTTAGCCCTCCCCTCAAACCCACCGATAAACGCGGCGCTCTTGATCTCCGGCGCCTGAGCTAGCAGGGGCCCAATGGCTCTAGAAAACTGCTTAAACGCCGCCGAGGACGCATGTTCCTTGAGATTCTGGGCGTCGGTGTATCTACAATTGGCATTAGTATAGATTTTATTTCAAAAAAAAAAAAGGAAGGGTCTCCGAGGTATTTCTCACTTCTCGACAAAAACAAACTCCTCGGTCCCCTGCGGCTGAACCGCATAGTAGATCTGAGTCTTGAGTTCGTGGTCCTGGACGTACTTGGCGAGGGTTTTGAATGCCTCGGTGAGCTTTATGAAGAGTAAATCCGGTCAGTATCGTTCTTGATATAGATATAGACTTTAACCGGGTGTTGGTGAAGATGTATTATATACCTCGTTGAATTTGCCCGGTTTTGGGACGAGTTTGACGATGTTGTGGATTTCTTTAGAGGACATGGTGGGTTGTAGGTCGACTTGTTACAATTCGGATGTAATTATTGGGGTACGAATAAGTTTCCTGAGGAAGCTGATGTTGTTGTTAAGCTGAGAGGGAGAAGTCTGTCTGTTGCAGGTGCGCGGAGGCGAAAAGATGCCGAGGTTGTGGATAGTTTCCTATTGTAATCCATCATGAAGGAGGATGGGAGAACGGTTTTACCGTCTCACTGCCGACCATACCTATTGATTAGCATTGAGCTTATTATTTTGTATGCGAGGCATAGACGCTATATGTATACATATATTTTATACTTAAAAACGCCAACTATATCTATGTGTGTGTGCAACCAGTAGTTGTCGACCAATACTATTAGTATTGCCAAGAATTCTGAATAATCATGTCTTCATCCAAGAGCAAGGTGGATCGCATGTCCCTCTGTCTTCAGTGACCGTCCGCTCCTTCATTCTTCCAGCTGATAAAGGCCAGGCGTCCTTACCTGATGTTATTCCTCCTGACCCCCTGTGACGAGATCACGGCAAGGGTGAAGAAGAATTCTGGGAACCTGACGAAGAAGATGAGGATGAGGACGATTATGAGGAGCAGGACAGGTATTATAAAAAAAAAAAAAAGGGTCTATAAGTATCTAAATCAACCCAACCAACACAGCGCCCGCAACCGCCGGGAATACACCAGGTGCCATAGTTCTCATGGCCGCCCACCCATCCGAGGTTTCCGTAGCAATCGTCTCAGTTGGCGCCGGCGTGTACGCCGTAACCGTCTCAGGAAAATCCCCAATCCCACCGGGAAACTGCGGCGCCTCGGTCCCAATCTCCAATATCTCATCTGGCCCGGGGCTCTGATTAACCGGCGCAAGCCCCACCATCATACTATTATAGTCCACGGCAAGATACAAATGACTCAATAGTGTACTGCCCAATGTCCCCGCGAAGAGGGGATCGGTTTCGTAGGGAGGCTGAATCTGGAAGGAGCAAATCCCTTTACTGGGGATGTTGGAGGGGCTGAGGAATGCAGTCCAGGGGATATCGAAAGCCACGGAGCCGATTAAGAAGGTGATGGTGTGGTTCTCGGAGCTGCGGCTGCAGGGAACTTCCGGGACCGGGTAGTATCCGTCGGAACGGGGGGACGTTGTTAGGTTGAGTGCGTTGTAGATGGCCATCGCGGCTTCGAGGGGGAGGTATGTGGAGACGTATCTGGTTCGGAGGTCGAAGAGGGTTTCGGGGAAGGTGGAGTTTATCGGGGCGCCGGGGGTAGAATTGGCGGTAGATGGCAGGCCGGCTGCAGGATCGACGTGAACTTGAACGCCGTGCACAGGAAGGGCCATGGAAGGAAGGGAATCCCGAAAGGAAAAGGCGTGGAGAGGGCCGGTGAATTTGGCGGCGTTGATGCCGCCGAAGATTACCCCGCCGGGGGTGTCGTTTGGGTCTTGTTCTATGTCTGCGGCTGTGACTGGATCGCGCCAGGCACTGAATGATGGGGTGTTGATTAGGCCGCGGTCTACCAATTGATAAGGGAAGCTAGTATTGTCTGGACCGACGCCGATGGAGCTGTCTGAAGTACATCAGTGGTGTGTTTGCAGTGGTGGTAAGGGAGTAATCACAGCTAAAGATCTGGTTGACAGCGACCAGTCCCAGAGAGATATTGGTGGTCTTGGAATCTCCCACGCTGAGTGTATCAAAGCCGCTGAAGGAAGATGGAAGCTCTTGCCAGTTCTCGTTATTCGACGAGAAAGAAGACGAGTTCCGGGGATCATACTGTCCATACAAACGACAATAACGGTATTCGGAACAGCCCTTGTTCTCGGAACCGGGGTACATCACAACGATGCCTGTATCCTGAGCATCTACCAGCAACGCAACTGGTTGTGGAGGCGTTCCAATCGTCACGTTAAGCCAGTAACCGCCCTGTCCGGTAAGAAGGCGAATGTTTCAGACAAAATGGGAGGGCATACCGAGTCTTTCGCCGCCGGTGCTGAGATAGTATCCCTCGCTTGAAGTCCGGGGATCGCGGTCCTCCACGGAGGCGCATGTAATTTCGCGGTGATCACAGCCGGGTTATCTCTTTTAACAACAGGAATGGATCGTTCAGCGGCCGCGGCGGCGGAGAGTAAGGCCGCTGTCCAGAGACCGAGATACCACGCGAGTTGGCCCATGCTGTCCAAGGTTTCCGTGATTGCTGCGTCCGACCTGGACGGCGCGGGATACTCTGGTTTTTTTTTAAATTGTAACTGCTGTGTCTGGGCAGGGGCTGAGTTGAGTTGCCTTGTTGAAAGCAGTTGGTCCCGAGCTAAATGGTGCCCGGCTTAGCCCTAATGTCCCAGCTGCAATACTAGTGGTTGATGGTCAGCCCACATCGATGAAAATGGATGGGATTGTTGCAATTGCTCCAACATCACTTCGTAATACAAGAACAAGTCGGTCCGCTGACGGGCTCAAGGTGACGAGCCCTAGACAGGCGGAGAGTATGCTATTCATCGATACCCCCATTTAAAAGTTGTGATGGAGGATCCGTGTGTCCTTTGAATACTTGAACGGCAAGCGCCTGCTGCAGCTCGGGAAAGGTCATTGGTCTCTTGGAGCAGGCCACCCACACTCATGAGAGTCCGCATACCTAGTTTGTCGCTCTGGAGCTGTAGCCGCGTTATTTATTTGCAATAGATATCTTCAAGGAATGTCGTCTTTTGATTGTGGGGTGTATCAGGGCCCGCCTCGAACTCCGTTGGTGCCGCTGTGAAGTCTGCACGGGAGGATATGTGTCTCTGTTATATAGGGCATTCAGACACTACGTCCCAAAAAAAAAAAAAAAAAAAGAAAATCACCTGTATCAGCTCCGGCCTCTATCTCGAAGCACAAGACATTCTTCTTCGCGATGAGTCCATCCCGGATCGTAAATAATGTCGGACATGAAGAGCCAGTCTGTATCCAGAGGCGGACGCTGAAACTCGGGCACGAGCCTGGGATTCCATTTCAGCGCAGCATCAACAGCCTCCTAGATCTGACTGAGGCGCTATCGTATGCTTCGGCGGTATCGCTGCTACCGCACTCCGAAGAACAGCCGGCGGCTGATCCAGTAGTCCTTACAGTGGTAGAGGTACTTCAAAGTGCCTGCAAAGGACACGGAATCATTCCCTTGAGTTGGGTTTCTTACTACCTGGCTATGCACCCTTGTGATAGATTCCCTCTCGCCTCTGCCTACGAGGAGATGCTGTCAAAAATAATAAATACAAAATAAAAAAAAACATACAACAGCTGGGATTCGCATATGGTCACCCACCATACTACTAACCAGCCGGCGTGTGGCTTAAGTACAGCTGAGCGGACGGGAAGCCCTGTTTTCCACACCCTGTGGTCGTATGTGCTAGGTCTGAATAAACCATGGGATATATAGAATGTTGAGGACTGTAGGCGACGGATGAGGCACGCGGGCTCACGTGACCCACAAACCTCATCGAGCGATCCCGTAGCTGAGATAGACAATCAACGAGTTCTCCTCTCCCAGCATAGAAGAAATGGGTTAATATCAGATACAGCCCCAGATAGTACCCCATTCTGTCAACTAAGTTAAGGATACTTAATTTAATGATGAAACAGTTAGCCAGCGGCCAAAAACAGCTACTACACTCGACGCTGTTTTGAGTGTCCTGCAGCTGCTAACAGGATCGAGGATTGAGCCGGAATTGCTTATGTAATGACCCCATCTGCCAGGGACCAGGAACAGGCGTTTCCTGGCTTCTGGGTCGCAAGAGATCTACGGCGGTGGGGTTCCATGATCTTCCATAGTAGAGCTCTTCATGGCTCACGTCCAGACTAACCTATACCAGCCCATATCAGTCTCAACCCTTGCAGGCGATTATTTGCTCGGCACTGATTATGTGTAGGTCTGAAGTTCGTGATACTACTAGCATCGATGGCAAACAGCATAAAGATCCTCAGGAGATCAAGCCTTGCCTTTGCGCCAGTCTCCTGCATGCCAATTCCAATCTCAGGGTCCTTGTTCCAATTCATCCAGAGCTTTCTACACTTCCATTGTCGCATCATGATAGACGCAATACCATCCATGTTAGAAGGAATCAAAGTCTTGGTTCTTGTTACTTTAAGCCGCTGGAGCGGGCGCGCGCCCGAGGTTATAATCAGGGTAAAAGTTATTCGTGTGAGAGACTTATCAACCGCAAGGTTTACCGGCATCCCTGAAAAGGGGGGGAAGTTGGTTGGGCGGGTTCGCCATTAAAGGGGTCGGGGTCAGGCTTGTTGTGGGCCTCAAGTTGGAGTTGAAGGGGGAGATCTGTTAGCTGGATAAGTCCTCCAAGTGCCTTGTAGACTAAGACCTCGCTAGCGCTGTCCTGTGTGCGTAGGACTGGAAGATGCAGGTCACGGATCCTCAGGCAGGATTCTTGGATTTGTTTTGATTTGGCCGACTGTAACCAGCGCTGCGAGAGAATCACCGGGCGAAATCAGTGAGAGAGAGTGTAGTGTTTCTCCGTGGTGTTGGAGCGTTATTTGAAAGGTCTTTTCAGGCACTGGAAAGCCGGAAAGATGGAGGCTTCTAGAGGGGAGAGACCAGATAAAAAGAGCACTGGCGGCTTCGTCTAGATGGGAGGCCTTCCCTGCACTGTACTCTCCTGTTTAAAGTATTGCATGATATATGGGCTTAAACTCCAGCATTCCAATTATATTGGGCCTAGAGCGTCTGTGCCGTTGCCTTTCAAAAGGGTTATCAGGGAAGAAACCTTACCACGGCCATCGTCCTTGGCGCACAGTTGCATAGTCTAGAGCACTAGCCCCAAAGCCTGTGTGTACGATGTGTACAATGGAGTCTATTATTTCTGGAGGGAGGGAAAGGATGGAAGGCAAGAGGAAAGATGCGGTACGAAAAAACGGAGAAAAAAGCATCACGGTGATATGTGTTGAACTTATAGAACCCCCTCTGCCAAGCGCCTACTGCCTACCCCGCCTGGAGTACCAAGCATAGTACCAAATATATTCCCTAGACTCTGCCATCAGCCTCGGCCAACTCTATAAGTGGGTGTTGGCACCTGCACTGGAAGGGTCCTCCTGACTGTTAGATCATGGGTCATTGAACCGGATTGTTGCGCAACTCAACTGCGGGCTTCTATTTTTAGAGTATGCGCGAGATGATCATCATGAGATTCTACTATCCAGGCTCCTGCATCTCATCACGCCGTCAACCAATGAAAGCAACAAGATAACCACCGACACTCAACATCCCAGTACATCCAGCCCATTAGGACTGGCTGGAGTCCTGGACACAGTGTGGCACAGTCGTAGACTTGCATAGATCCAATCCTATCAAGGTTTACCGTGAGACAGTGACTTAATGATACACACCATCATGCAGTGGCTTAGCCACGCAAATGTGGCAGCGCAGTTATGCATCCATTGCTTTACAACCTCAGGCAGACAAGTAAATTCCCATGTATTCTGCAGTAACGATCTAATATATAGATGGGCATCACATCCCTAGAAACTACTTTTAATATTTGATTTGAACATCAGTCCCTAAACGTCTCTCTCTCTCACCCTCTCACCCTCTCACCATGCCTCCTCGATACTCACAGCCCCCAACCCCATTCCATTATTACCTCCCCCACCTCTCCGAAATCATCCAACTAAACCCAAACAAAGACTCTTTATGCGCCGGATACGCCACCTCCCAGCGCCGCGGCTGCCACGCGCAAACAAACGCGCGAGGCCGGAAAATAGCAATGTCTCTTTTAGACCAAGGCACAAAAGATCTCTATGCCGGATGGTGCATCGACGGCCTACTCAAAGACCTAGCTCCCTATGTGCTGTGCCAGCGGTGGCATCAGTACCAGGCCTCGGCGCTTGCTGCGATATGGCATGCGCGCGTTCGACGGTTCTTGGATTTCTATGGTAGTTGGCAGAGAAGGACACCTTCCGCTGGATTCACTACTCGGAGTGTACCTGTGTCTGTACCTGTGTCTGTACCTGTGTCTGTGGATGTGAATGTGGGAGTGGAAGCGCAACTTTCACGTCTACAGAGGAGACTTCAACACCGTATTTGGGAACTTGAAGAACCGGAACGACGCCGGGATGCTCCCACTCCGTCGACGGGGACGGATATTAATAATGATATACGTGCAACTGCAGCAAACCCCGATTGGGTTCGTCGTCGTGCTGGCTCAAGTGAAAGCCAGACCACTACCAGTACTTGTAGTACAACTGCATCCTCTTGTTCGGGCAGTACTACTCGTCGTCGACCGGTCGAAGGAGATTGTATCATTTGTTGCAGTCCGTTGCAAGACACTTGCTCGGGCTCTGGCGATGATGCAACAGGGGTTGATAGTGATACGACGGAGGAAGAGAGAGAAGGGCAAAAAAAGTTATCCTGGTGCAAAGCGCAATGTGGAGTCAGCTACCACACGAAGTGCATTAAACGATGGTTGGACTTGAAGGCATGTCAGACATGTCCGAATTGTAGGAGTATATGGAAGAATTAAGGAGGTAGTGTATATCAAAATAATGGCGGTTTAGCCTGTAAGAATGGGTCATCGCCTCGAATGAATATAATGGTATCAATACATATACTTATAATATGGGTCTGAGACTGCATATTTAAACACACTTGTGCTATAGAACGGACCACACTAAGTACTTTATTCGGCCTTTTATAATTCGGGGTCTAAGATTTAAACCGCATTCGCCGAGTACACTGCGAAGGTAACCGAAACTCATAAGCTCAAGATTCGACAGCACGGTCACAGCACTGAGTAACAAAATAGGCACAGGTTTACTAGAGGCAATACTCATATAGGCCCGGCCATACATTATATTTCGCCTTAAATGTTGAACCTTCAAAGCGCATGCAGCCGATGAGGGCAAGACATAGTATAGTCTAAACGGGGACTCCCTTCCTCCGCGCAAAGCAACATCTCCCTCCTAGGGGGGAAACCAACAACAAAAAAGCATATTCTTTCCACCATAACCGGACCTCTTACTCCTCGTGAATAGTCTCCTTATACGCAGCCGCTTCAAGCAGCCCATCGGCCTCAGCAGCATCGCTGACCTCGATCTCCGCAATCCAGGCCTCACCCTCAGGGCTCTCGTTGATGAACTTCGCTTTGTCCTCAAGGACGGCATTCCCTTGCAACACCTTTCCGGAGAGAGGAGAGAGGACATCCGAGGCGGACTTCACAGACTCCACAGCGCCAACGGGCTCGCCGGCGCTGACTTCGAGACCTGGCTCCGGGAGCTCGACGAACACGACGTCGCCGAGGGAGTGGGCAGCGTATTCTGTGATGCCAATTTTGGCTGTGGGAGGTAAATAGGATTAGCATTGGGGAATATGTTGGTTTTAGGGGTTGAGGTCGGAGCTCACCAGTCTTGCCGTCATCCGAGAGCTCGACCCATTCGTGAGACTCGGTGTACTTCTTTACTTCCACTTCATTTTGAACAATAGACGTTAGTATATTAGTGTACAGAAATAGGGACAAGGCGCAATGGCTTCGTAGAGGTAGTTTGTGTGCGGTTTCTTACAGAATGGACTCTGCGAAAAGCTGCGGATGGTTCCCCGCGGGAAACCCGTCGCGGGAGAGACCCTGCGGACGGAGCTCAGAGGAAGCTTCTGGGCGACGGCGCGGGAAGCGAAGGGACGGATGGCTCTGGCGGCAGCAGACATTGTGAAAGATATGAGGCAAAAAAGGCGAAGAAAACGAGGAAATTGGACCGGAGGGGAGATGTGAGTGAGGGAGGGAAGAGGAAGTGGTCGAGGATGATGTCGGAGGTAGATAAAGCGCCAAGACTGCCGATAAGTGTGCATGCTTGTCGGGAAATCTTCACCTGGCTTTTCTGCCTCTTCAGTCCATTCTCTTTCGCCGACCCGACACCAGTCCAGTGAACCCCACTTTGTTACGCTTTTGATTGTTGTTTACTTGGTCGCAATGCTATACGAATTGATTGCTATTGTATGTTGAAACTTTTGTGTGATGGTTTAGTCTCTTAATGGCTAACTTCACCCCTAGGTCCGCCCGGGCAGTGTCAACGAGGTTCGCGAGTACGTATCCCTAAGATCCAATTTGCTTCCTGCCATACTACCGCGCCATCAACACTTCCTGAATTGCTATGGAATCAAAGTCGAATCAATCTAACAAGCAACAGCATCGCTCGCAATGCCGGCACCCTCGTCCTCCGCTCCGGCGGTGTAATCCGCGGATATACCAACTGGGGCGTCTTCCGCCTCCCCAAGACCACAACGAAGCATCAAGCCCGCTACACCGACGGCCACCACTTCATCATGCGCTTCGATGCCGCCGCGCCCGTGCAGCTGGGTATTCGCCGAACCCTGGCGCTCGACCCGCGGATGATTCGCTTCTCGGTTGTCAAGCTTGGTGACAAGTTGGAAGAATTCAAGGATGTTAGTGGGAAGGTTGAATGGAATGATGTGCGCAGTTTATCAAACTCGATTTAAGATCGGACAATTGAGGAACTCGCTATTGGGTGACGGTGACGAGAGGGAGGTGAGGTTGTAACAAAAGCCTACTATGGGGTTGGGACTCGGATGTTGGGTTTACTGCTCTGGTTGGGACGGAAGGTATCATGGATTACTTTGTACATTATCATCGGCATCATCGGCGTATGACTTGCTTGTCTTTTTTTTTTCTTTTTTTTTTTAGATTGGTTTGTTATTTTGGGGACAACATCTGTTTGCTTGATGCCACGTGACTAGCGATATGGCGAAAAGCAAAGGCAATGAAGAATTGTTCATGGTTCAGATAGAGACATAAGATTACAAAAACATATGAGGCACGCCAATCAAAAGGGGCAAGAGCGAAAAGATGACCGACTGGCGAAGGCTTATAGACTTGAAGGGCCTGAAGGGCCTGATTGACATCCGGTAACACCAGCGGCTCTCTAGATATATATAACTGTGGATTGTTTATTTCAAGGCTTGATGTATACAGAGCACCGTATGTCAACCACATTCAACTTCAATTCTCACTCACAGTCAAGGCCCATAGGATCCAACTGTTATGCTACGCACTACTAACTACATAGCCTGTTTTCAGTACATCCTCATCCTGGTCGATACAACTTCAGTGAAACAAGTCAAGACAGATTTCCCAACCAAGTTCCTACAATGACTTGGAAGGGCAACTGCGGCAACTACTTTTCCAAATCCCTCTCCCTCTCACTCTGCTTCGACTTCCTCCCCAAATAACTCGACGGCTCCAACTGATTCAGATAATCTTCCTCACCATCAAGACCCCGATGCGTATAATAGAAGAGACTCCCACCGAAAAACGCCAAAACCGCCACCAAGCCATAGTTCCACTTAAGGAGCGGATCCGCACTCAACCCCGTAAGACTCTGCTGGACCGCCGCGGAAATGACATTCGTGAAGAGATACAGCGACTGCACGAGGCTTTTCATGTTCTTAGGCGCCTTGGTGTATGCATACTCGTAGCCTGTGATGGAGGTGAAGATCTCGCTGAGTGCCACGAGTACGTATGCGATTGTTTGGACCCAGACGCTGATGGGGGCGGGGGAGTCGCAGCTGCTGGCGTGGTTGTGACAGGGGCTGAGGACGTAGATGTAGTGTTGGGTTACGGTTGTGGTGACCATCGATAGGGAGGCGACGACGTAACCGGTGTAGATTCGTTTGAGCGGGGTGAAGTTGAATCCGAGTTTGCGGATGAGGGGGTAGATTAATTGGTCCATTATGGGGATGAGGATTATTAGAGAGAGGGGGTCGAGGTTGTTGATTATGTCGTTGGGGACGCTGTGGAGCTCCATTGTGGCCGCTTGCGAGATTAGGTTGCTGGTTATTTGTCCGTATGCGAGCCCTAGAGATGGGAGTTAGTAGAGAGTTCGATAGTCTAACTCAGTAGGTGGATGAGGGACGGACAGTAGACGGGGTACCAAGCGAAGACTCCGCAGGCTTTTAGAGCCCTACGTACTTCATCGACCCATTTATCATCGAAGGTCATCCAGTGTGGTCTGCGGCGTAGGTTGCTGGGCTTCACCTTCTCCCAAAACCCTGGCTTTCTGCAACTCTTGACACTGTTCAAGTCAGACAGACCCAAGAAACTTGCAGATAGAAGAGTTGAGGCAAAAGAAATCAAGAAGTTTGTAGATACTCACAACTTGACCGGATTCCAAGACCAATGAGGTTTCAGGGCAAAGGCCCATAACCTAAAGGCTTTCGCAACAACAGACCCAGTCGGGGGCGTGACAGCGTAATTGTGACGACAAAGGAACAGGATGAGCGGACAGAGCGAAAACATCGCCGTTGGAAGGAGGTATGACAGCCAGAATCCCACGTATTTCTCCGCGTAGACCATGGAAATCGAACCAATTAAGGCGCCAACGTTGATCATAAAGTAGAAGTACATGAAAATCCTGCCAATTGTCTGCGCTGGGTCCACGATGAGTCTCTCGCCAGTCAGAGGGTCAATCTCGATATACGGACGATTGCCCCTGTGCTGCTCAGCGATCAGCGGAGCGATATTGGACCTGTGCTGGTTAATATGTTTTAGGGCTTAGCGTTCGATCAACTTACTTGAAACCTCCTACGCCGATGCCGAAGATAACGAGACCGATAGAGAAACAAGTGAGGGCATTTTCCCGGTGCTGGATTACAGGCGGAAGTGCAGATACGATCAGAATGATGTGTCCCATCATGGCAAAGGTAATGGACATCTGGATTGTCTTGAGACGGCCCCAGAATTCATCCGCAATCCATGCTCCCAAAATCGGCGTCAAGTAGCACCAGAAAGTATTGACTATGCGAGCGTTAGTACCGGTAAGAGTTGAAGATGCCCCGTAGGGGCTAATTAAGATATAACATCAGAAACAGAAAGGTCGTACATGTATTCAAACCCGTCGACGCCCTCTGGCCGTAGCCCAGAGCGCCAGACTGGCCACTGAATCCAGCACCAGTGGTTGAATTGGGTGGAAGAGGCTGTTGAATGAAGTTCGTAACTAAAAGGTCAGCATCCATCTTATAACACTAATCATATGCCAATCATAGTGAACCGAAGGAGAACATACACACGGCGGTGGTTCCATGGTAAGAAAATCTCTCGCATAGTTCAACAAAAGCAATGGTGTATGCGGTCCAGCGAACCTGGCCAGAAACACGACGAAGGGTGCTCAGCTCTTCTTTAGTAGGATATTCACGCGTCTGACTGATTGAAGAAGAGTTCGAGATCACTGTTGTTGCTTTTCCCTGGACGAGCGACTGTTGGGAAGCGCAGGTCGCCATATCTGAGGACTCCTTGACTTTGGAGATGCCCATGACTGAAGATGAACAACAGCAAGTCAGGTATACGGGATAAGGTGAGCGAGACAAAAGGAGAGGGAGAGGAGAGAGAGAGAGAAACAGAAGAAGAGGAAGAAGGAAGAGTGGCAGGGAAGAGAAGATGGTGGGAGAGTGAATTCAGGCTGTGTTGTCACTGATATTCTGCTCAAAATACTCCCCACCTGCAGTTACTGCGATCCTCACTTTCACACGCGATCCCACAAGCTGAACCTTCAAAGTACACATTACCACATGGCCCAGGCCATCCTTACGGACTCGGACTCTTGTGGGACGGTATGCAGCTGGCCGAAGTTTGATGTTGTCGTCGGGTGATCGAGGCCACTGAGGAGGTTACAAAGGCCATCTCCAAGTTGTACCTCTCTGACCATCAGTGCCATGTTTACTGTTACTAACTGGTCCTGAAGACACCTATTTAGCATATCGATCTCCCACTGCGAGGATATTTACAGGCGAGCTAACGATCCTCAGTTGCAGAACCATTCCACGACGCTTTCTCCTGCGATGCCTATCCATTTTTGATGGATCGAAACACTGAAGATCATGGCGACGGTTATCAGCGGCTCAACTGCCACAGGAACACGTACCATGGATTGAGTGGATCACAGCAGATGCTGTCAACCCTACATGTTGAGAAAGCTGCACTACGGCTGGCACTGAGAATGGTGGCAACGATATTTGCTGGACGGGTCGTAGATTGCAAGATCGCCGTTCCGTGAAGAACTAGACGGCTCATGCAGCCCTTACGCAGGGTAGCAGTGGTACCATCAGGTTCTGTGGAGGCCTAGTTGTGCAGATGCAGGTGTGCATGCTGGCTATAGTGGGTTACAAATAGCCCAAAGACGGAATTGGTTTATATGGATCCACTTTGAAGGCGATTAAACTTGCACCTGATTTACATACAAAGGATCTCTATGGGCCCTCGATATCGATATTTTGGACATGCAGATATTTCTTGGATATCAATCCATAGGCTCTGGTGGTGATTCCAATCTTTGTCGTGATAAATCCGGTACAAGGAAGGCTGTTTAATGCCAGCAATCTGTAGAACTTTTCGTGTAGCCGAGAACAACCATACTCCAACGCCAAGGGGTCCAAACTTGCCAATTTAAGTCACATTTCCCTGAATGAAGAGGAAATAGATTTTGCTTGAGGCATATCGGGGTGGCGAGACTAGGGTCCAAGTCCAAACTTCCTGGAAGCGCGAGACTTCTCCCTCTCCTGGAAAACATCAGACGGGCTATTTTTGCGGTAAAACGCAACCGTACTGACGAGATCAGTCCTGCTAAACTCCTCAGGGTAGCTGTTCGACGCTGTAGGACCAGACCGAACCACTACAATATCTCGCTTCTGATTTCCCCCGATCAAGCGGCTGGCGATTTCATTCCCGGGCGCCTTGGAATTACCAGTGCCGTAGGCATAGTAGTACCACGTGTCCAACGTTGGGGTTATGTGAGTAGAACTTTCCAGCTTCGTGGGCGTGGAAGTTGGGGATCTTCTGCTTGAGTTCGCGCATCTCTGCACCCCAGTTTCCGTAAGATGCGAGCGGGAGTGGCTCCATGTAGCTGGCGTCCAGTTTTGGGTCTGCGTCGGCGGAAATCGGCGATGTACGGATCACCCAGCAGTTGAATCTCTGGGCACCTTCACAATTCTTCTTGTGCTCCTTCTAGTCATTCTTCTGGCATTCTGCTGAGCAGTAGCAGGTTGGGGGGTCTTGCAGCCGGCACACTGCTTGGTGCCGGGCTTGGAGGAGGTATCAGCAGTCATTGCGGGGTATAGAGTAGAGAGGGAGGATTAGAGACTGATTACGATGAGGACCCTATGTTATGGTGGGGGAGCAGCGTTGGTCAGAATCAGGAGACAAACTCTCGCACAGGCCACTCTCGAGTCTCCACTGGCGACCCACCGGATTTCTTTCCGATATTCACGGCTCTATCTTCATTTGTGAACTGTTTCTTCTGCTATTCTGTAAGTGACAAGTCATGAAACCCCTAACCTGATACCCCGTGCGATACATTGTTGAGGGCCAGTGAGTCTGTGGGGACACCGAGGGGCCATTCAACCCTCCGGTGTTTATCTCACGAAGACGGTGGTCAGACTCGACCTATAAACATGACATAATGTCAGCATCGTTGAAACACTCGATCCAACCCCGATTCAAACTCTCGTCAGCGCCTCGACCACATCCAAACTAAAACTACAACTGCTCGGGCCAAACCGACCTTCGGCGGGTCGGCCGATTCTGATGGCAGCAGGCCGAAATTGAATTCCAATTCCAAATCCACGTCTTCATTCCGGCAGATCATGGTCATAAATTACGGCTGCCCCTTCCTGGCCCTTGGTGGCGCACACTACGCCGTTTGACAGTTGATGTATCGATTCCGCATGACAAAGAGATCATTTTACCCCTTGTTATTCATCAAACAGAGAAACCCGAGTCCCCTCAATTCGTCAATCGCCGTTTCATGATCCGGGACTCTGGGTAACTGGTTGGCCCCCAGGGCCCAGACCAGATAGCACCGGGGCTGTTTTCCTGATCTGCTGATGGGATGTGTCACTAGCAAGGGAGACCTATCCAAACGAAAAACAAAGAAACCTGGGAGCTTGGATGATGGGTCGAGCACGACTTTGCTTAGTTTGCTGGTGTTGGGGGCTTGGGGGCGAGCTGGATAGAACAGACGGTATAAGTCACATCGGGGTCGCGCTCTTTGATAAGGTTCTTTACTTCTCCTGGATTGATCGGAGATACGTACGTAGATACATCATCTTTTATGCCCTATTTTTATACCACCACCACTACGTATCCCCTTACTACAACTCAACGGTCAGCCCAAAAAAGAGAGAGCACCCCCCAACGTCTATACCCAGCAAAGAAAACATCTCTATCTCGGCAAGGCAAGACTCGCCCTAGGGGTGGTAATAGGGACTCTTGCAATATTCATTCTCATTCTGGTGACAATGCGTCTCAAGTGCGGCTTGGAGTTTACCCTCCGCTCGCTCTTCTCGCGCCGCTTCAGGAGAAGAGGAAATGGAAAGCTAGCGAACCATTCCTTAGTCTCCGACAACAATGATTCCGCATCGATGCTTCAAACAGCCAGAGCGAAGGAGCTTGAGATCCTCGGCCTCCTCTCAGACCCTCGCAAAGAATCCCCGCCAACGACCTGCCACTCGCCATACGTTCCCGCATCCACGCTGAATACCGCAATACCGAATAGCCCGCTTGTTATCTTTCCCACTGTACCGAGACAGCCAGACTCAGAATGGCAGGATCGAAGGCCAGACACCATATCCTCCCGTCGAAGACGTGAATCTCTACAGCCTCCTTCCCCATTACTTCCGCCAGCACCATCACTATGGCTCCCACTGCAGGTGTCGAGATCAGTTATGCAAGAATCAGCAGATGCAGAGAACAATGTCCCACCCAGTCCATCCGCGAGTTATCGAACCTTTGCCACGCGCTCGTCAGGGATCTTCCCATTGGGCACGGAGCCGTACGCAATTGAGGATGAGCCTGTTGCGGATACGTTGTCGGAGGATCAAGTTTTGGTGCTGCCTTCGCCGCCGAGGTTTGCGCGGTCATATGCCTACGGGGGTGGGATAAGGGGGTGATTAGGATGACATTGGGATCAGAAAAGATAGATAGAAGGGCGGATGTATGAAGTTATGAGTTCATGACCTTTTAATACTGTTAAGCACTTAGTGTGTATTTAACCGAATAGACTGTGATATAGATGTTTTTCATCAAATCAAACCCCAAGCATCTGTTAAGCACAACCCTATTGTAATAACTTCTATTATAACTGAACGGCTTGATCTTAGCAGACCTTTCAAGCTATCTAACCCTCTAAGATTTCCTTTTAGCGCTTCGAAACACCGTACCGTCGCCGCTTCTCCTTAGGACACGACCCATTCACCCACCCCAGAACCAGAAGAGATCAACGAAAGCTCGCTCATAGAGAGCAGACCCCCAACCCTCGTACACCCATCCCAAGCCAACTGCCCATGTACACCATTCACCAAACCCTGCTTCAACTCCTGAATATTCTCCCCGCGAACACTTCTATACAAGATCTTCCTAATAGTCGCATGAACAGAAAGCAGAAGCAGACTTTGGGAGCGGAACCTCATCGTGACTCGTCAAATTAACGAGTCTATCCGGAGAGAAATGTTTCTGATAGCCGTTAGAAAATCTTGGGAAATCCTTAACAATATAGCGATTGGGTGTCTTGATTGCTTTGAGGATGAAATGGAACATCTTCATCATTAGGCGCCGTGCCTACATCGGCTATTAGATTCCATTGCCCATGCAGTGGGATGGATTGAAAGAAGAGTTCTAAAAGGCTAGCGGTGTTATCATAGGAGCTACAGGAACGATACTGGGCGAGTCTCCAGCGTAGTGGGCTTTTGTCTAGTTTTGATGGTCGAGCGGATATCATAGGGCTTGAGTTCTCTTGGGTCGATCCATATATGGAGGCTAACCACAATACAATACAAGGAAATGCGAGTGAGATTCAGCAGAAAAGAGAAAAAAAAATCTAGATATGCTGGAGGTTGGGTGATAACCATGATGTGATAGTTAACCATCAATCAACCACCAAGTAAGTAAGTGAAGCAACCACCAGTTGTATAACTTTGTATAAAGAAACTCAACTCAATCAACCATCCCCATCAGATGAAGATTGAGGGGTTGTTAGATGGTGAGGCTATCCTAATAAAGTTACACTGATATGAAGTCAAATTTCGTAATCATTTTCGCTATTTGAGCGTATTGACAGACTTTCTTCCACTCAGCCTCTTTAAAGAGCTTAATGCAGTGCCCTTTCTTGTCTGGTTCACAGTAACCCATGGATTTTAAACAGTCCTACCCGCATAAACTACTGCATAAGTAGCCCGTGAATGGTCTACAGTAACGTAACCAGTAGGGCTCTCTCGAGCTACTATTCCTTTAACATAACTCACCAATATTTCGGAGTATCCAATTCCTCAAATCCCTTTAATTTAGCCTGCCTACTAACTACAGACTTAGCCCACACTTACTATTAGTATCAGCCACAACTTTTACCTAACATAAACACCTACCTCCTTCCCTACTAAGTAGCAGTACCTAATCTAGCCTACCTACACATTCATCCATGATCCAGCCCATCCCATCCCATCCCATCCAAACCCGAACCTGGCCCAATTCTTCAGACACTAACTTACCTAAGTAGATAGATAGATAGGTAGTTAGCCAGTGAGCCACCCCCAGCAAATGGGTCCACGAACACTCAATATCATACAAACGAACGAACCTAAAATAGACCCTGGAATTCGGTCAAGTCTCGGAGCCAATACATTACCTACACTACTTATGTACTATAATATTTGGGGGTGCAAGGCTAATAAGGAATTCAGTGGGCAAATCCCAATCCCGAAGACCTATCAAGAGGCAGTCAGTGATCCTACATATGGAGTCAAATGGAGAGAGGCAGTTAAACTCGAGCTAAATAGCTTCATTTGATTCGGAACTTGGAAGTACGTCAGGAGGCCCAGCAACCAAGCAGTGGTATCGACTAAGTGGGTCTTTGATATTAAATACCCAGCTAACGGACGAATCGACCGTTTCAAGGCAAGGCTAGTTGCTCGAGGATTCTCCCAACGTGAAGGACAAGACTTTGAAGACACGTCTGCCCCAGTTATTTGATTGGAGAGCCTCCAAATTCCATTTGCTTTAGCAGCAACTTACGGCCTAAAGGCCCATCTTCTTGACGCAACAAATGCCTACATTAGATCTAAGATCAATAAGCAGATCTATATGGAGATGGACTGAAGCGAGCGATTCAATTACTACAAGTTGAGGTTAAATTAAGGTTCTACAATACAACATCCAGACCCACAGATTGATAAGATAAAGGTGTTTTAACACCCCTCCATGTTTGTTACTGAGCTTTGTGATTTACTGTTTTGGGAAGCTTGTATAGCTTCATTTCATTCATTTCGGGATATTGAACGAAGGGGAGTGATACAGAAGTATGGGACCACGTGATCTCTAGCGGCTTGGCCGCTAGGCTATTCCCAGCCCCTGAATCTCCCCCTGTACCACAAGAAGTGTCGAGAGATAGACCGAGGGTGAGAGAATATACAGAGTCTATCGTGTAAAGGCATCCGCTCCTTAGTAGGCTACGTACGTGTAGTCGATACAGCACAATTCCGCCTTCTTCCCCCTGTGCACATCATAACATGCTATGATCCCAGCTAATGTGGACGTTGTGACTTAAAAAGTGGATCAGACAGCTAGGGATATTGACCCAGATAGGCTGAGAACACTTTAAGTTCTCACGAAGCCAGACCTGGTTCACAAAGGCGCCGAGCAGAACGTGATCAGCCTTATGAATGAAAGGGGCTCCCAATCAGAGCTTGGATGGGTCCTAGTGCGAAACTTGGGCTGTAGTGAACTCCAGGGGGGGGTCAGTTAACTGATATAAAGCAAAGAGAGCATTTTTCTCATCACAGTCCATGGAGTTCCATTGACCCGCAAAAGTTTTGGATTCAAGCGCTTAAGACCCGGCTTCAAGAGCTGCTCACGTCAAAACATGCAACAGGAGTTTGCATCTGTAAGCACCCTCTTCCTGCTCCAATATTCAGTGCCTGATAGAAGTGCAGGTACAGAACAAAGTTAGCAGGAAGCTCAAAGCTGCCAAGATCGCTATGCAAGCTCTCGGTACGGAACGTGAAGAGCCAGGGCAGCAATGGGGATGGATATCTACTAGAGAATGTCTCACACCTCCAGCGAACCACTCAAAATGCACTTACCACAAATTATGCAATCAGTGACGATTTTAATAGATACCTAAGCTGCGACTGGCTAGATTGGTGGTAAACCGAGAGTCAAAATTTGCCGAACTGGCTTGGACTGATACAGTTGTGTACCTGAAGTGTAATTTACTAGCCGCCCCTCGAGATCTCTTCGGGCGCCTGCTAGACTATGGCCCCCAGCAACAACGAGATCCTGCTCGCACTTATCCCGGTAGAGATATGGCTGTTGGTCATTGACTTTGGAAGCTTCCTCGGCCTCATTAGTTCGGGGTGTTATGCACCTAACCGATCGCGTCCAATAAGCTTCAATGGGAGTCGTGGACAACCTCCTCTTAGGCGCACCTTTACTGTAAATAGCTTTAGTACTATATATTAAGTATTATGTTCTCTGGGTGGCTGGAGTAATAGTTATTATAAGTAAATTTATATATAGTTAAATAATGCCAGGTGAAGAATACGCGAAAATGATTGCTGAGGGCTTTGCGACATCAGTGATGAAGAGCAGGCATTCCTGGATATTGAGGCGCAGCTCTCTGGCACTGCAGTTAAGGAGGAGGAGGAGGAGGAGGAGGAGGAGGAGGAGGAGGAGGAGGAGGAGGAGGAGGAGGAGGAGGAGGAGGAGGAAGAAGAGGTTGAACCTTTTAAGGATATGATGCCTCCTCCCCGGCTATATCTTTGGCAATGTCTTTTGTCCTACCCGATCTCCAACTCGTTGGAGGATGAATGGAAGGAATCAGCGCGATGCAGCTGCGGATGCGGTAATGCAATATTGTGATATCCTTGAAGGAGGTCCCTCTGAGAGGCCGGCCCAGGCGAGAAACTACAACCTCCGCTGCATCGGATAAACCTATTGCTTAACCCCAGGATGCATCCCAAGTTCCAGATGGCGTTAGCGCATGCGAAGTTGAACCCCCTACTGTACAGGGGAAGCCGTCGCGTGCTACCAAGGACTACTTGGAGAATTCGGAACAGCTAGAGGCCTGCTTTTAATGCTTTGTAAATGAGAAGCTACCGGACAAGGTTTGCTGCCGGATGTTTCATGATGCTGGCTGTGTCACACGCCACTTTGATGCCATTTATCTGAAGGAAGAGCCACTCAAGTGCAACTGGTGCGAAGTGGACTTTGTTGTATAAAATGGTATTCCAGTGCCACGCGGTTGATGAGCATCGGGTGCGCAGTTGCCTGCGTTGCCCGGGTCCGGAATTTTGAACGGGAGAATAATGAGCCAATCGGTGGGTTGGAAAGACTGCTGGACCCGGAATCTATGACACTGGAGATAGTTGAGGGCCTAATCACTTGTGTTGAGGACAATGCCATGGAGAGATATAGATGTCTATAGATATGAATCATGAGGAACCTCCTGTTCTGTCGATGCTGGGTGCTTGGGGAGAGTCACCAAATATTTGTGAGGGCCCTTGATTAACGAGGTTTGGCCAGCATTGACCTTATCCTTATCTCTATCTGTAACTCGGCAGTTATAACTTTACTCTAATCCCTTGAAACTAACCTTTAACTTCTGAACCAGGCTCTTATTGCTTGGTGAAACTATTGGTGGGCCAGGCAAACATCCAGATAATGTTTAAACCAGGCAAAGCATACCTCTCGAGCGGTAGAGGGCAGGATATTATCTAATTTACTTGTAATAAACATCCTAATGGTGTTAATAGACTTGGATGTTGTAAAATCTTCCGCAATCAGATAACCCCCTTGTAGGGTAAAAGTAGTGTGTAGATAGCCAGCAGGAAGATAAAGGGCATCAGCAGCAGTAGTTTTTACCATAATTCCTGCTTCTAGCCTGTGCAGAATGCGCAATAGCTTGTCTTGTTGGCCTGCCACTGTCTTTATTGCGGCAAGGTTGTTTTGTGTTGGAGGATATAGCAACCAAATTTTCCGGCAGTCACCAGTTACGGTCGAGATCCCATCCGCCCTATAATCTTTGTAGTGTTAGCAGGTCTATCTGATACAGGCAATAGAGATATTACCAGTGTGAAGGTCGACAAACAAAAACTTTGGCATTAGATTAACCTGGCTGTTAGATTCTTCCATACGCTCAACAACTGCGCAGAGGTCGTATGGGCAGCGAAAACCCATATTGGCCACAATCAGAAGCCGTAATCCTGTGAGAAAAATGGGAATTGAGGGATCAGGATCCAGCAGTTGAGCAATAGCAATCTTAGCATCTACCGGCATATCTACTTCCCCCTGGTAGTTGACCCGGAAAGCCCATTCTGATACTATCTGCGGTAGAGGTTGGGCAATTAGCTGTATTGTATCAGTAGCGAGCTCACGTACAGACGGGACATGTTTGGGCCAGTACTGGGAGGAGGGTAGTAAATTTGGCACTGAGACAGTGACTGAATGCCAGATAGACTGCATGGGTAAAGAAACTGTACTGAGATGGCAGAGCTGGGCATATATTAGACTATTAAAGGCCGCACTAAAGGAAGTCCGTACTTCCTCTATCATACCATGGACCTTCGAATTCGCTGGGATACAGGCTCTGCCACCCTGGTTTGGGTTGTCTGAATGTGTTTGCACGTTCACCAAAGGTGAGATCGTAGACTTCCCGGGCGACGTAGCAGGCTTGGAGGCAATTGATGTGAATCCCGGGTCTCTGGCTCATATTAGACCTAGCTATACTTGGTTTTGAGGAGCTCATACCGCACACCTTCTGCACCCGGAGGTTCAGTTTCAACCTGGATATTTCTCTTTCAATACTTTAAGTACTGCAGACTACAACCTTCTGGCAACTTTAGGCCACGACGCAAAGAACTTCGCTGAAGCCATAAGTCAATTTCACTTATAGGTCTTTGCTGCTCTAGCTCTGAGTTTACCCTAAGCAAAGCACACAGGTGTTACACCCCCTGTCATGGCCCAACCAGGCACTCTGGGCACCTCTCATGGCAACAGATACCACAGGAGACACCCTTAACCCCCACATCCTTATGACATCAGCAACAGAAATACCTAACACGGACACGGGGTAGCTGCTTTTCCCAGCCATCCTTCCGTATGTCTCTAGCTCTCTTAAACTGTCCCAAACCAGAAAGGCAATCCTGTATTCGTTAGTCTGCGGATCCTCAGTAAGCGTCTGCTACTCACTATCTCCTGTTCTCTATTATTAATACTCTCCTTCTTTCTTGGAGTAAGAGCCTCCCTCCCTACACCTGTATTATTCCTCTTTCTGGTTTCCTTCATATGGATAA
Organism: Aspergillus asperescens; assembly: GCA_027569075.1. NCBI lineage: Eukaryota > Fungi > Ascomycota > Eurotiomycetes > Eurotiales > Aspergillaceae > Aspergillus > Aspergillus asperescens. The sequence continues at coordinate 201,000 of JAPDEH010000013.1, read as the reverse complement.
GTATCTGAAGTTGTGATCACACGTGAAGACATACTGGGGTCATATTTCTCTGGATAAGTACAGTGAAAGAAGTATTTTCTCTTAGAAAAGGGATGCAAGGTAGACAGTATAACCACAGGCACGGCCAATATCAATATAAATAGAATGATATAAATAATAACGTATGCATGCTCTTTCTAATGACACGGTGGGCACGTCGAAATAAGCGTTAATGAATAGAAGTAGTGACAAGATAAAGGAAGAACAAAACCTTGAATAATGACATGCTGGTATACGTAGTTGGGCCTGGGTTGCCCTAGGTAGAAAAAATAAAAAAAAATAAAAAAAAATAAAAATTCAATATGTCTTCTGACATTGGTACAGTCTTTGTGCCCAGGCAGTAAAGGCCTCCAAATTGGAGCAGTTGATCAAATAGTTGGGCTGCTTAGGACTTGTTGCATCTATGGGCGTGGGAGTCGTAGGTGGAGTGGGTGGTAGGGGTAGAAATCCCGTGCAGCGTAATAGCAGGCCTTGGTTCCCAAGCCTGTGGTCCGTAGGTGGCACCTTAATCGGTGCCTCAACTTAAGAAGTTCCAGAATGGTGTGACTGACATTGCCGCTGTTCGGCATACTCCGAAGGAATAAATATAGGAACTAGGGAGCTCTTGTAGTGGAAGATTCCCTCCACAAGACCAGACTTCTTGTCAGAACCTGGAATGACATCTACCAGCTCGAGGGAATCAAGACAAATCTCCGAGATCCACAAGAAATGGCCATCAGCTTCCCGGATGGCTCGGCCGGAATAGCATTCATACTGCCACAGAAATGGAGGTCCTCATGATAATCGGGGTTGAAAATGTCAATGCTTTCAGTAACAGTAAACCTGACCAGACAGACTATCAGAGTCCGGATCGATTTGTGTCTGCTCTGTGTTCTGGACCTCAAAACTAACAACAGTACTTTGGTCAGAGAGGTTATCAGAGTCCAGGTTGATTGGTGTTTTCTCTGCGGTCTGGACCTCAACCCTAACAACAGTATTCTGATCAGACAGGTTATCAGAGTCTAAGTCAATAGGTTTCTTCTCCGTGGTCTGATCCTTCACGCCATTGACGTAATAGGGTCCCTGTGCCTGCTTGAACCTATAAGACAACTGATGATTAGTAGTCCATGGTATTTGTTACTCACAGGCTTGACTTCTTCCTTAAAAGGAGGCATGTCGCCAACAAAATCAGTTAGTTCGCTCAAGCCCCGGTTCGTCTTGCTTCCGTGCTGTGCTGCTGATGATTTGCGGCCTCCATGTTTCCTGGCGCCCCAACACGGGAAAATGTTGCTTAGACAAGACATGGTCGAAGGAAGCGTGCAGGAGATAATCTGGAAAGGCTGAATAAATCAGTGATAACCCCAGCTGGTCTGTATCAAATTGCGGTGTGCATCTGGGGACAAGGCTGGCGGCTTTGTAGACTAAATATTCCTTGCTGGTGAGCCGTAGGTTTCTTTTGGCTCGAAGATACGTCACGGATGTGGATGCGTTAGGACATTATTGTTGCGGTTGGCGCGAGTATTCCACAACCGATTCTGTTACATGAAGCTAAATCAAACTATCTTGCTCTGTCTGTCACTTACAGCAATCAGATATGCAGATAGGCTATTATCAACTCGTCCCCCTGGACGCTTTCAAATGTGGGGCAAACGTGTTTGGATAGGTCCAGGCCATTATCATCTCGTTTACATTTAGCCTGCGGCAGGCCAAGGCTTACATCGCGGACAAGACCGAGCAACGTCCTCGTGGCGTTCTTTCTTAGCTACCGCTCACAGGTTGCTCAGAACCTCTTGGGTGAATACTGATGGAGTAGCTAATACAACCAAACCGTACGCAAAAAAACACACAAACAAAACCAGAAACCTAATAGGGCAGGGGAATTGCATACGTCGCTCCAAATCAAGGGCAACCTACTGTATCAGCCTTTAGACACACTGCATTGGGGCTGAGAGCAGCCGTCTGCTCAAGGGACAAACTTCCCTTCTTTACCGTTACCTTAACGCGGTTGAACAGCTGTCAAGCCCCCTGATACTCCCTCCACTCTTATTGGCCCTGCCGTGGCAATTTTGGAACCTGAGAGTCTAAGTAACAGTACTGAACTTCGTGCTTTATCGAAACAATAAACTAACTCGGTGCAGATCTGGAATTACTTGAAGGAAGCAGCTCTACTGATACAAATACTCGGGCATTCTCGTTAAGACGATGTTTGAAGACACCTGTCAGTGAGTCATATAGCGCTTCTGAAACAGTCCAGTTAATAACTCGAGACTTGATACTAAGTGAATCTGGCTAGATGAGAATACGTCAGCCCTACTTAGTGACAAGCTCAAATGCTTGAATCGCAATACTGACCTCCTGTTTGCCCAACCTCAATTTTTCCCCGCCAATATGCCATTATGCTCGGCGCGATAATAAGTGCTGCATCTGAGAGATATATCGTGGAGTTATACAGAGTAGAGACATCAACTGGAACAAAGCACGCGTTGTTTTGTATGCAGAGGGAAAGTCTTTTCACGTTCCAGATCATCTCGTGATAGTTTTATCTCCTTTCTTTGTCTGGACTTTTGTCTCTTCTTTGGGCGGTGGTAGGGAGCGGGGGCGGGCGAGGGTGTAGAGAGATGTGTATTAAAGCAAGGGCAATGCAAAATTTTCAGGAGAGTATAATGCTAAAAGAATAGAGGTCTAAGCTTGACGCCATTGTCTACTAGCTGGTTTGAAACTTCCACTATGCATCCACAACATCGCGGTAGCCCATCTTTTCCAGATGCTGGGCAACTCTGCGGCGCCAATCCTTTTTTGAGTCCTCATCCCCGTAGTTGAAATCCATTCCTGCCGAGAGTCGAAATTTTGTTCTAACCCATTCGATAGGGACGTAGCCTACAAGCTCCCAATCAATAATGCTCAGCGAGCCTGTTGAGGTATCGACAAGAAGATTCGTGGGGCCAAGGTCGCAATGATAGAAGACAAGCGCGGAGACATCCATAGACATCTCGGTACAATTCTTCAAAAGCTGCCGGGGAGAAAGGGGCGTCTGCCATCTTGCTGTTGCCTTTCACGAGATAACGCTCCAACAGCTGGCGTCCGTCCACACCACCAATGATGTCACCCTTCCATGCTGCCAAACGATTGCAAACATCTGCTACCTTGCCGATGTAATATTGGCGAAGAGTCTCGTCCATGTTGGGCCAAGCCTCCTCAAGGAGCTAGCCGGGAACCCTTGAGACGATAAGGAAATACCGCGAGCCAATCTCAAAATGATGATGTATGTCTGGAAAATAAAACCCCTGGGGCCGTTGGTCTTTGAGAAACTGTAGGGTAACATGCTCTCTGGTCACATCGGGATAGTCCATGTGATGCGCTTTGATAAAGGCTTCGCCTGCCCGCCATACGGCCGCTTGATTGTCGACTGCTTGGAATCTAGAAGAGGCTTAGGTGCAGTAGAGAGGGCGAAATGGCCCCCATTGCTGTCGCTCCAGCATGCTCGGTCAGTAGGAGTCTTGTACGGGGGTGGCGACGATGAACGAGTTAGAAGAAGCGTGTTGGAGATTAGCCAGGATGTTTCATTGATTTCCCGTATTGACTCATTAAGGTGCGACTGAGGCAAGTCAATCAATGACATGTTGGTTAATCTTAAAGTCCGAGTAAACAAAAATGTCAGGTGCGACCTAGGTGCAATCCTAAGGGTAGTAACCCTTTATTCAAATCATAGATTAACACTAAGGTGCAGAATCTTCACCTTGCAAAGGGGATTTATCCCCAGGTATGCTTAGTTAGTCAGAGACTGACTAAGCCATGAAGTATAACTAACTAGAGGTTATAATAGATATACACATTTGCTGGGGCCTTACAGTATTGCTAAGAGTTAGCCGGGTATGATTAACCTGCCCTGAGCTGGGGCCGATATTGTCCCGATCCTCCACTGGACCCGTGACAAATCCAACTATATTGATACGTGGAGATTTCGAGCCATCTTATACATCAAAGTTGAGGCTATTTGGGATCGGGCTGATCCCGTCTTAGTGGGTGGATGATTTGTCACGGGTCCAGTGGAGGATCGGGACAATATCGGCCCCAGCTAGGTTAATTGTACCCGGCGGTATCAAGGTGAGCGGGGCGCTGTACGTGACTTAGTAAGTATGGATCCACCCCTATCCTCGCCGACAGATATATGTTTGTGGATCACGTGACGGTCACCTGGCGACCGTCATGTGGCCGCAGTGTGCCTCAGGCCGCGCATTCAGCGCCGGTACACACAGCGCCTAACATATACAGATTCTGGGACCTTACAAGAATAATCTTTAAGGTCCTATGACTTAAAGACAGAATGATAGACCTTATCTGACAGACCCCTTGAGATCCCGTGACCTCACAGACAGGTAGGTACCCATTTCCGCGGAGTGGCAGTGGGTTTGGCTACGGTTTGTTACTGAGGAATGATATCCGAATAATATATACATTATAGTTAGATACTATTGGTAGTAGATCATGAATTAATACGGGTACCGAGGTACAGGTAGTAAGTGGTATTCACTACCTATTCAAGGAGGATACGTTGGGTTCCAGAGTTGAGTTGATTTTTGCTTGCAGCTTGCTGAAGCGGGCGAGCTGGGACTGAGCCTACTACTAAGGAGATATGGCGCTATCGCCAGATGGCTTACCTTAGGGCTTGGAATGATCTGGAGCGAGATCAGCCGGGCGAGGATTCGCACAGCCACGAGTCATGAACACTAGTTCTGAGTCAACGAGATATACTGTACAGAGGAGATGCTGTGCTATTTTATGTCGAGACAGCTGGAGGACTCAGGAACTTGCCTGAAATTCCTAATAATACTAAGTAGATATATCGTCCAGAGACATTTCATCCTGAAGCTAGTAGATACCCTCTCCCGAGCCGACCTCGCTAAAACTCACCTTAATAGAGTATGCTTAACGAACTCCGAGAAATAGACCTCGTTATCACAGCTCAACACTCACAAGTCTCGACAAAGGAAACTATTTTCGAACAGGTAAGAGACTACCAAACCTTCAAGGGTCATGATCCCACGAATGAAGAAAGAAAGAAAGCCGACACCGATAAGAACCAGGATAATCCGCGAGCCGAAAACATATTGCTGCACAGTTGGTCACAGGAAGGAAGACGGGAAGACGGGTCAATCCGATCCCAGCCTTTAACGATGACTGTCAAAGTCAATTTCGCCCGAGGACGATAGCATAATAATGATGATGGGCAGTTGGACATGAAGCAAAGCATGGTACACTAAGGTAACTAGTTAGTGTAGCAGTTACTAAGCTACTACTTGACTGGTACCGAGGTACTGGAGTAATTCAGGGCTCTGCTCGAATCAGAGAGACGAGATGCCAAATGCTCTGGGGATTTCCTTATTGGTTCCGGGAGGCTAATTACCTACCTAGCTTGCGCACGGAGCTTCAGATGGACGAAGTTCTTGTGGCTGCCTCCTTAAAAGCTGTGGTTATTTCTGATATGGAACACGATTGCAAAGCCATGGGCAATCAGTCAATTGCAAGACGTACCTCTATCAGGTCACCAGGTGTACTTTGTATACCTTGTACGATTCGGAGAGATTGGTCGGGATGCAACCATCCTACCGTGCAGCGTGGCCCGATTCTTGTGGGGACGGAGTGTAGCTTCCGACATAAGAGGATCATCGAAGAATAGTGAGAAAATCTCATAATTGCGTAATTGCGTAATTGGCTGGATCGACAGGACATATCTTCCGTTTCATTCCGATAATGCGATTAGTTGAATTTTGCGATAATGACTGCTGTTGTGGGATTGGTGATCGGGTCCTCCAGTGATTGAATGCTGGCTTCTAGATTCACAGCCCCCCGGCGGCGAGCCCTATCGCAATATAACACCGTTGAGAGTTGGGACCGATTATCTGTGTCTGATCGAGGGACTCTCTGTTTGGAAATGATGTGAGGCGCCATCTTCATGGAGTGTTCTCTCTCGCGCGGCCATCGTCTTCGTTCAGAGCGATGTTGACTATAGTTGCCGATTGGCTTTCCTGCGCGGTCGTTCCAATTTTCCTCCCTACGAGCAGTTAGCCAGGCGAGGCAAACTCGGGGTGGTCTCCGGGACGGGGGAACGGAGGTATAAGGGGCTATGAACAAGGATGAATCATGAAGCGCTCGGATTTGTGCCGTATTAATTCAAGTTCGGGATTTGCGCCGCTAGCACGGAGGCAAGGGCCATGCCACGGTCCACCGATCTCTAACTAGTTAATGTGAACGGCTTCCAATTTGGGAGAAGATATATCAAGTTGACCAAGTTGCAAACCTATGCTTACGCTGCGCATAGAGATGGAGTCATTGGTGTGGACAGCGGATAGCACAGCCCGAGCTCTGTGCTTCCTCCCATATTCACTTCTCGGTGCTCCAGGAAATTATTCAGATCATGGTCAGGCATCCGTCCTGCGGTTTTGGGGAGTTTGATGTATGAAGGCGCAAAGGGTCGAAGCGCAAGTCTCCATAGGTAGCGCGCCATCCAATGCCGCTGCAAAGGCATCCAGGAAACCTGCAGGCTGCAGCAAGAGCGATCAGCCCGAGGTCAGGATTGGCCTGTTGCGAGCCGTCGACGCGTTGGCGCGTAGTCTAAAGCTCCTTGTAACCTGGCTGGATTCCTAGCAGCTGTGGAAGTGCCGTGATTCGCCCGCCCCAGTTGATTTCTTTATTTGCATTTTGCAAGTACCCTCGCACAAATTAAATCGACCATTTAATAATCATCCATCACCATTCAAAGCGCCGGAAGCGTGCGCAACAATCTAAGGGCAATTCCGGAGCCCCTCTCGTACTCCGTACTTTATGTCACCTTGCCATTATTCTGGTCTCGGAGCTATGGCCAGTTACGATCCCCCGGGGGCTCACATGGGCATGAAGAGTCGAGAACTCGAGATGAAGAACAGGGTTGCCCGTCCTTGGTGGGTGTGACTCTGTGATGAAGCGTGCATCCATCCTGCTCGGACTGAGATTGAGACCTCGCCGGAATAGAGAGAAACTAGGCTGACAGAGCGCAGAGGGAAGGACCGCAATATCCCAACGAGAAACTCCAACTGGTCGAGGCCGTGTGACAACGATGTTGAGTCAGAAGGCGTGAGCAGCAGCATCAGGCTATCAGCGAGCTCATCGCAGTTCCAGCTTCCGGTCGCGCCATCCCAGTCGACGAGGATGAGCACAGACTTCATTCTTCATCTCGGTGCAATAACACTAGCCTCTTCGCAGCCAACCTTTCCTCCCCCTGGCACCAGGCCTGCGTCACCAGCAATTAATATTATTTTGTAATCTTTGCACATTGACCGTTGCTCCAAATGCCCGACGACGAAGTAGAGGTCACATTGACAGAAGGTCAAAACGCAGAGGCATTGAGACAACGGCCCGCCCCCTCCCCCCGGCTACGATCGCCTGCCAAATGAAGCCCGCTCCGTTCCTGTCTTAGTAAAAGGAAAGAAAATCACAGTAACGTTGACAAAGTCCAAACTCCAACAAGACGATCTGAGCCGGTCTTATGCTGTAGTGTAAATGTGAACATGTGAACATGTGATGCTCGAGAGTCTAAAGCCACCAAGGTGTACTTCCGAACAACGGGATGCCACGGGAGGAGCTGCTCACCTTAGCCTACCGTTTCAGTGCTCCTACTCGTCAATGGCTAGAGCTTGTCAAGTTTGAAGAGGGGGAAGGGGGACTCGACAAAAGATGATAATGCAAAGGGAATTGTTCGTAAAGTCATACATTTGTAGAATATCAAAACCGTCTAGAAGAGTCCTATCTCCAACTCCCAGTTGCCCAAATACCATGCAAACTCCTTTCCGTCTAAGTTATTCAATCGGGTGCTGCAGGCTCCCAAAAACAGTAGGCCTGTCTCTCTCCAGTGTCAAAAGCAAATCGTATGTTGGGTGAAACAGCCGTGACAAGCCACCTTCAAAGGCACGTGATAGGGGAAATCATCAAGGCTGGGCATATACAAAAAACATAGTAGGTATCACAAGCGATAAGAAAAGGATGAGAAATGCAACATCATGGTGCCTTTTTTCCAAAAAGAAAAAGAAAAGAGGCGAAAAGAGGCGAAAAGAAAAGAAAGGAAAGGAGAAGACAAGAAGAGAAGGAAGACCGTTGGTGAAGAGAGCAGTGGCATTAGCTGGAGAGTTGTATATAGAAGTTTTGGGCCATCAAATAGTAGGGCTTCGGATATCCGTCTGCGAAGGCTCAACGGTTCATCTTCGCCGGACTCGGGGACAGCAGTTTGGCGACTGCAGGCGCTCCTCAGTGGCGATTGCAAAGTAAACATTTCCCCACGACCACAATGAACCGGTCATGCGGGGATTGGGAGCAGCGGGCCTCTTTCGGTTCATCCACAGATGTACGAATGATATGGGAACTGGGTTGGCTGCAGGTGCTGTATATGTAGTAGTTTTTGAAGTGATTGCACATCGTTGGCAAATGAACGGTCCAGGCGTAGAAGAGACCACCAAAGAAAAAAAAAGGTTGAATGATAGATTGATTGACTTGATTCTATGCTCAGTAGGGCTAAGGTATAGATAGATTCAGTTCGCAGTGAGGACGAGGGCGTTATGGAGGTAGGCTGGAAAGCAGTGGAGACAAAGGTCCTAGAGCCCTTGGAGAGGAGGCTTGAGTTCGACGCTCAAAAGTGTACCAGAGAGAGAACAATTATATATACCATGACAGATGCTTGAAGAAAGAAGTGGTCCAACTTGTCACTGCCATTCTCAAGGATTAGTGACCGTCACAAGCCAGTGCAATCGGGGTTACTCGACAGGGGAGAAGGGAAAAAAAAAGTTGAGAAGAGTGTTTTTTTTATGATTAGTTTTTTCTCCATGGATTTGGCTTTGCGTGTTATTATTCGAGGTCGTTTATTATTATTCCTATTATCGCAATGGCCGTTTCGGTACGATTAGTGTTTCCCGGGTTAAATATCAGGGATCGATGGAGAAAGCAGCCTGGGCCAACCACAGGACATCAAGCGCTGCCCATCGAAAATTAGACCAAATCCCCACCGAGATATGGCCCTAGTGTGGTGGAAGGTTGATGACATCGCAATAGTATCCCGAGACGACATCGGTCCCGATGCGGTGCCGCGGTTGCAGACTGTGAAGGGGTTGTGGGACGCCTACTACGAGTGGACGCTGGACGCTGGACGCTGGACGCTGGACACTGAACACTGGACCCTGGGCCCTGGACACACTCAGATTGGCGCCATTTCAATATAGCATCGTCCTCCGTGAGTCCGTACTCCGCAGTCGTACTCATGGAGCCATGGTCTATGGATCCATCTGCTTTCGGTCTGATCGGGATAAATCTGGAGATCGACGCTGTGCCTCAAAATAAAAATCCATCATGACGCTTTCAAGCATTCAACGGGTTCCGGCAAGTGGCGCTAGCTGTGATCTTGTGAGAAATCCACTCGACTAAAAAAGGCTAGCCCTCCCTAGAGAGCTTCTCTTCTGGTTGTCAGATCTTCATGCACTGGGCCGGTTTTTGACAAGATATACGAGGTCCAAGGTCCACGATAGCCCCGGTTGATTTGCGCGATGGTTTGACAACCAAGAAAAAAACCCTCGGGCGCATTATCGACGACGGAGCCGACGATTAAGAATTCAAGGTCCAATTAGGCAAGCGTCTTACTGTTGACTCATGAGGGTTAATCTATGGGGAAACCCGAAATTTTCGGCAGTTCCAAACTTCCTCAGGGCTACCTCCAACCAAGTGAATCAACATTGCATTGCCCCACAGTCAGCACAAAACTGAAAACACCCTGGAGCAGGATGGGACCGGAGTGCAGAGAGGTAGAGACCGGATAACTATAGCCAGTACAGGTCGTTGCCTTCGCTTGGCAGAGCTGAGGGAGAGGACGAAATCGCGTCCTGAAAATGCCGCCCGGGAACGACACCCATTGGCTACCGGCTGGTTAAATTCCCGCCTTATACCCCGTCGGACTAGCAGTAGGTACCTTAGTAGCGTCTGCCCCCTGCTTAGCATGGGAAAACTTTCGCAATATCGTTGCCAAACGAGCTTGAAATCCACTTGGCTTGCACTCTGCACCACAATTGAAAACTTAAACGGGCCCCGGGTTTTTTTTCCCGCTCTCTGCGCGCGGTCTTTGCAGCCAAGTGCGTATTCTTGACAACCGGTGGTCCAAAGGCACGAGCCACGGCTCATTTGGTCTGTGAAATTGGCCAAGCACACCGTAACATCATCCAACAACAAGAACTAAGTTCTAATACTCCGTCGAAGATGCCTTTCCCCCCGTCCACTTTTCGATGTTTCAGATCCTACCTAGTTTCGTGCCTCTGCTTTGCTTTCATCGGCATTGTCGCCATTGCGAGATATTCCGAAGAGCTTACAGGAACCCATGCAAACATGAGACGTGACCACTCGTTCGATGTGGCAGCGATGGCACCACTACAAGGAATAATTCCAGGCGGTCTCTGTTCCAGATTGAACCTGGTAGGATTGGGTCCACGTCTCCACGATTGTGAATTCTTGTTGCTCAAGGTAGGGGAAACGCGGCATGACAATAGTAAAGTGACAACCAGAATATTACTTAGAATTAGTCCTTCCTAAGAAGGGTTGACCCTTTTTGGTGTAGCGGTAAAATTCCACATAAAGCAACATTAATCTATAAGTTGTTCCCAGTTTCAGCCGCCCAATGATCATTCCTGTGATTGAACTGCAATAGAAACTCTCCCGAGGCCCCTTGTATGATCCAGGCCGTGAAGTCTTCAAGTGGATTGCCGCCAGGCAGCCACAACTTTTGAGAACAAAGTTTCCGCGGTGGGGAGAGCGCCGATTACCGGCACAAGCGATGTGTAGAAACCGATGTCCCACGCCGACGACGATGACAAAGTCTTGACAAAGTAGTGATCGTGTGGCTGGCAGAATGATTCTGGAAGGAAGGCTCTTTGCCATGTTTTGCCAAACTCTCGTCTCCTTTGGGCCAAGACCTGGAATTGCGTCAGACTCGGCCAAGCGGAGATATCCCAGGGCCACGATCCGATACTCAATACGGAGTAGAGCATAGCACCTTTTCCGCCTCTACCCGTTGGTACCCTCGGTACCTCTAAAGCCTAGATACGAGGATATTGGCCTAGCGATAGTTATCAATAGTGAGCCCTGTCTTTGATATAGTGATATCGAACGCAGTGGTGCCAGTAGTGGGTAGTAGACTCCAGCCACCAACTGCCAGACGAGTAAACAATATTCCCTATGCAGTTTAGTGTGCGGATAATCCAAAAAAAAACAAAAACAAAAAAAAACGTTCCTGGATGATGCGCTAGTCCTAGAATAATATAATTCAACCCCAGCCTCGCCCAGCCCGATCCAGCACTAGCGCATCCCGTGATCCAGCTTCAAACAGCCGCACGACGTCTCCTCCAGCCTCGTCGAGCTGACTCCATTATTCTCTCCAGTCGAAACTTCACAGCTCTCGATCCTTCATCACTCGCCTACAGTTGGTTGTTTCCCAGCGCCTCGCTTCTGATTGCCCCGCCGGCATTGCTCGCCAACTCACTCGTTGCGGTCTCGTTTGAACAGGAGCGGAGCCCCTATCCCAGTGCATCTCGCAGAAGCTCAACGGACTCAACCCCTACTAGCAAACGAGGCAAGAGGACGGACGAGCTACGACCAAGCCCATTCTCAAGATGGGTTTTGGCGACTTCGATGAGATCTGCAAAAAGGCAGTGCTGCCTCTTTGTTCTTTGGTCGGCCCGCCATCAGCAATATCAGGTTCAACCGGCATAATTCCTAACTGCTATGCGCGGAATATCGAGCTGGCCAACACAATCATTTTTGAAGGCGCTGCATCCTTCGTCCACATAATTGCCCTGGGAATGACGATGATCATGATCCTGCACATCAGGTCCAAATTCACTGCTGTCGGTACGTTTTTGATACTTCCCCCCCTCGGGACATCTGCGGTGTAAAAACTGCCCCACTAATATGATTCTTTTCTACGTTTAGGCCGAAAGGAGATTATCACATTTTTCTACATTTACATGGCACTCACTGTCTGTTCGCTGGTCATTGATGCGGGTGTGGTTCCGCCGAGAAGTGGGCCGTTCCCCTGGTTTGTCGCGGTTCAGAATGGCTTAGCGTCCGCGCTGTGTACAAGTCTGCTCGTCAACGGATTTGTGGGGTTTCAACTCTATGAGGACGGGACTGCGCTCTCTGTCTGGCTGCTACGGTCGACATCCACGGTCATGTTCGCCATTTCCTTCCTGGTCTCGATCCTGACTCTCAAGTCATGGGGAGGCCTAGGCCCGACAAACACTGTTGCCATGTTCGCCGTCTTGTACGTCATTAATGCGATTTGCATCGCGGTCTATCTAGTCATGCAACTTCTCCTTGTGCTGAACACCCTCGAGGACCGATGGCCGCTGGGTCACATCTCCTTTGGCCTTCTCGTTTTCATCGCTGGACAGGTGATCATGTACGCCTTCGGGGATACCATCTGTGGTAAGGTCCAGCATTACTTGGATGGTCTGTTCTTCGCCACTTTCTGTAATCTTCTGGCCGTCATGATGGTTTACAAGGTACGTCTTAACTCTCAGGCCCCCCTGACGCCCCAGTTTGCATTTACCTAATTGGCTCGTCTGTTTAGTTCTGGGATTATATCACAAAGGAGGATTTGGAGTTCTCAGTCGGAATCAAGCCGAATAACTGGGAAGTCAAGGAACTCCTTCCCGATGAGGACCGACGGAACACAGTCTATCAAGATACACCCTCAGAGTACGCTGGGAGCATGTATCATCACCGCGCGTCTACGTATAACGGTCACGGCTATTAATTCTGGCATTTATATACCATTTTGCTTCGAGGCGCTCCAGTTTCGTCTCTTTTCTACTTGAATATATTATGAGTTTGTTTGAAGCCAGCCTTTGTTTGGACATAATTAATGACGTTGGGTTGGAATCTTGTTCGGCATTATCTTTGTAGCGATATCACCGTCGGTTTTTTTTCCCCCTCTCTTCTGACTTTCTGAATTCTTTTAGCTATTCCCACCCTGTGCGCTTCTCTTTTCTTTTTTTCCCCTCTCTAATTTTTGGCCTGCCGTGTGAGCGTTGAGTTTCTCTGACTTTTGCTTGCAACTGTGTCGGGGGGCTGCTGTAGCCTGTGGGACTGTGGGTATGTTGATAGGCGGGGAGGGCTGTGCACTGTTGCAGGAACTGGCCGATATTCCGTCGGGGTGGGACTGTGGACTGGTGCAACGGTTGCCAGAATAAAGTTAGTCGGCTCGACTCGCCACCCTAGTAATCCGAGTCTGAAGAAATCATCTTCCTTCCTTAACCTAGCAAGATCCACATTCGTCTCGGGGCCTATGCTCTGACAAATGGCGATCGAAAACACGCAATCCGACCGTTTCATGGAGGATCAATTAATAACAACGATGTCCTCTTCCCTGTCATCAAATGTCCCGCTTTCGGCTTGATTGTGGGCTCGGTCCTGCTTGGGCCGCGGCATGTCCGTGCCATCGTCGTCGTACGTTGCTTGTCCCCGGGCGGTACTATACCATCCCCTATCAACCGACCTAACCATCGCCGAGCATGCATGGTTAATTAGCTCATCAAACGCAGGATTCTGCTTCGGTAAAAACATGCAGGTATGCGCCATGATCTCGTCGGTAGCTTTATCATTCACGGCTTTAATCCATTCAAGTCCTAGGCCCAGCCGGTTCGATTTTTCATAGCAATCTTCTTTATCTGGGAGACGGCAGAAAGTACGATGCTTTGAGCGGATAATCTTGGAACTGAACGATGGCGTTTGGTCACCGCCCGTCCCGCTGGCATCCCTGCTGTTCTCCACCAAGGATGAGGCGTTCTTCCCAAGACAGGTGTAGAAGTTCACGCATCTGATTCCTCGGTCCTTGCGCACCTGCGATAACTGGGAAAGACGTTGTTGGAGCTCCGCGGGTCGTGCTAGGCACCCCACGAATGCGAGATGTGAGGAGACCCAACCCCAACTATCGGTCAAACGTTGCCGTTGAGAATACATGGCTGCCGCTCCTCCCGCAGCGACAGCGCCCGCAGCGCCCGCAAACATAGCATATCGTCCCCATCGCTGCCAAGACGGTGTCGCTGCAGCATCGCCGTCCGATGTTGGGGGTAGCGATTTTTTAACATCGCGAGAATTCATCGGTGTCGCTTTGCTTGAAGAAGTGTTGCTTGCTCCGTACCCAAATAGCCCAGCTACCTCCGAAAATGCGTTGTATGTGGACGAGATATTCTTATAATGCCCCTCAGCGCCGTACGAGACCACACCAGGAGCGATTCCGAGGTATGGAGTATCAAAAACAAACACACCCTGGATATGAGGGAACATGAATGCGCTGGATTCCCCTATACTCGTGCTATCTGCGGTTGAGCTATCCCCCCAGGCTCCATCGGCCTGATGTTGTGATGACTGCGGGGAAGTTTTCGCTGGTATGGGTTGTTCCGAAGCTAGGAGCAAAATGGTTTCCGCAGCGACGATTCCGCCCATAGAGTGACCAACGAGAAAGACGTGCACGGAGGGATCAACGGTGGGTGAGGCTGTTTGGTTGGAGACTTCCAAATCTATGACCTGATTCTGCAGCCTACATTATATGTCAGCGTATCTATAACTTTTCGGATAAGAACACAATAGACCAAGCTCGTACCATTCTCGAAACGCGTTTACAGTTTCCTGCAAACTCCCTCTGGTTTCATACTTGGGGTAGACGAGTGTCGCTACACTTATTGAGGGAAGTTTGTGGCTAAGGAGTGTCTGTATATGTTGTGGGGAATTGCCGAACGTGTCATCATCGCCCTGGATGTGCAAAAATCATGCCATTAGCCATACTTGCGGGGTTCGCTATCTGGGGGAGATCCATCAGTCTCCAGCTTGTGCTCCAACCCTTGCAAGCGGTGATGTTGAGCTGACTCACTTTAAACCCGTGGATGAACACCAGTAGCAGAGTTTTTTTCATCTTTGATGATGAGCCTGTTGCTCGATAGGATGTTTGATGTTATAACTTACTGCTGCTGATGTGGAAGCACATCGCAAGCAAAATATCCCATCTCCACGTGAGCATACATTACGTCACTGGAGCACTGGCCCGGAGCACGTGAGGTTATCTTGTTTACTGGAGTCTGGAGTTGATATCTGACCATCGTCAACATCTACTGCCATATTCAAGATAAACAGTGCAAGCCGGACCAATTCAGCTGTATTTTTTGGATAGCTGCTCTAGAAGCAAGCCTAATACCACCTTGTTTCAGGACCCCCAATTCAAAGCCAACCTCAGTCTTTGTCAGGAGTCTCAGAACAAACTTTCTTCAATAAGACCTAAATATCCGCCAGCATGGTCTCAGATTTTCTGTTCATCTCTATCTCTTCTTTATTATGCTTTAGCAATTTTTCCTCAGATGTCCCTTTGCCCGAGTTGACGCCGGCGGTTGAGAAAACAAGAAGCTTCTCTGCCAGAGCTCGCCTGTTGGGATAACTTGTCGAGTGACTGGCCTTCCAAATACGCCCTGGGACAACTACAGAGGAGGATTGACAACTCATCTAATCCGAAAGGTGTTTCTCTAATACCGGCTCTGCGTTGCTATTAGTTGTTGATGAAAGAACCAAAGACCCTCCCAGTCTGCTGCTGACATTCTCCGTCTACCACCTGCGTGCTCAAAGGAACTTAGGAGGTTTGCCCGATCTGGAGGTCAAGACACTTCTGATCTTAGAAGAGTGAGTAAAGTAGATTGCTTCCAGATCCCTCCATTGCCATTTACATCTTGATGTTCACGATCCTAGTTCCCACCCCCTGGAACGTTCCGCGAGTTCTCCATTGATCCAACCGCGGCAAATTCTCGCGACGCGCAGCGACGTTTAAGAGAATCCCCTTCAGCTGCTAATGTAGAGACAGCGTCTGATGAGACGATGACATCCTCTGCCTACGACGCTAAGTCCCACCAACACCTGATAAATAATGGGATATACCAAGCTAAATACAAGTATCAGAACGGGGAAGAAAGGTAGCCACCCGCCAACTTCGACGATATCAAACGAGCACTGCCTCGCTCCCAACCATCGCTCTGATCATTAAATTTTTCGAACAAGGACTTCTGCTACGCGAACTACTGAGCGTCCGGTAAACAGGGAGTAATGGATCTTGTGATACCATACATCGAAGACAGTAATAGTGCCTACGTACCGTAACGCCCAAGACTGGGTCAAGGAGAAACAAGACGGGTTTATACGTCAAGCGAAGGCGAGAGTCCGTCTCAGTCATCGTAACTTTGCCGCTGTCGTTGCAGCGCCTTCAGGTAAATATCCAGGCATCGGAACTAACTCTATGGCATAAGCTTGATGAGATCTTGAATAGTAGGGAGCATGTGGAAGTCACACTTCAGCAGCGGTAGTGAGAAAAAAATAATAAAAATAGAATAAAAAGGTATCTACATCCCGGTTCGAACCAAGAGAGTTCAAAAAAGAGAATCAGCATTCTTTGATGTAGGCATTGCCAACTGAGCCATCAGCGCTGTGTGGCAGAATTTAAGTATACCGTATTTCTACTGATATAACGCTATCTCGTCTTCCTATCTACTAACTATTTTAACCGTATAATATCTGTTTCATTTCGATCATTGCTTTAAGCCCTTCCAAACATACGTGTCTACTTTGCTTTCGACCTCGAGCGTTTAGTTGCCTTGAGCGTTTAGTTGGATATACATAGAAGATACATCTACCACTAGACGGAAAGAAAAGCCCATTGATTGTGCGGCGAAGCGTAATGTATTCCGGAACACCGTCTATTATTAAACGCTATAGACGAATAATGGACCTCTAAACTGGGGGAATGGACTCGCGGCATATAGGACACTGCAGGCGAAGCTTCATCCAACTCTCAAGACACGCACTGTGGAAGATATGTCGGCAAGGGGTAACCATATAAGTCCGGCGAGTGAGGAGACTCGACGCTCCATCCGCAACGCTGCTGCCGCCTGCGGCTCCCGGTGCAGCGAGAACGGGTACCTCGATATCCTGCATACAGATGGCACAGTCGAAAATCGCCCTTTTTCGGTCTTTGTTTCGTTGTCGGTCGTCGTCCTTCGCGTCGCTTGATGAGTCTCGTCGTCCATCTCCTCGAAGAGCTCCGATTGGTAGGACGCTGCCGGACTCGAGGTCGAGACCTGATTCTGGGTCATCGCGGAGAACTGGGTGGTAGTCGTATGCGGGCGGAGCCCATCCTCGGGGGATGAAAAATCGCGGACCTAGGATGTCCTGACTCGCCAAGAGCCAGACTTGGATCCATACCCAGCCGACAAGAGAGAGTGCGGTCCCGAGGTCTGGACGGACGAACAAGACGTTTTCGCGGACAGTTAGGAAATACAGAACCGGAAACAGTCGAAGGCAGCTCTGGCCTATGACAAAATCCCATCGCAGAGCTTTCCGACAGTTGCGCATTACGTTTCGATATATCTGCGGTACCCAGAACGACAGGTAACTGAACTCTATTGTGCGGGCATACCAAGCACCTAGTCGATTAGGCCAGAGGAATGACCAAATAGACACAATGAGCATCACGAAGAGGATGAAGTAGAAGCGTGCATACATCGCGCCGACATCACTCCGGGTCTCTTGTGCTGTTGGTGCAGTAGAACGATTTGGTGCAGCTGCCCCCTCTTCGGCAGGAGGATCTTGATCAGGTGTCAAGATAATGGGTGTAGCGCCGGAATCTGTGACTCGAGCCGCTGTAGCCGGTAGAGGTAGCTCACCGGGCCGCGTAGATGGTGTTGACGGAACCGACCGACGAGTCTGCTCTCTCCGTTCGGGGGCTTGAATAGCCCATATTTCGATCATGAATTTCATAGCAATATAGCTCACAGAGAGAAATGCAAAGAACGACAGAGTCGCCATGACCAAGAATGAGATGGCTGGGTAGAGCTCCAGTAGGATGAAGACTAGCACAAATGCGTCCCCGTACGCCATGAGAGCAATTGTATAGAAACTGATCCGGCTGCGTGTTGATGGGGTAGAGGAATCCTTAATTTGTCGCATAAGCAAGGTGATTTGCGCAACGAATGCAGCAGAAACCAAAAATACTAGACGAGCGGCGTATCTGGCATACTCCTCTGACTTGTGGCCCTGAAGGTACAGTCTGTCTGTCGGAGGATAATCAGGGGCTCCCTTGGTTTCGAGAATGTATCCACAGTCAGGAGAGTATACCACGCCTGACATAACCATTAAGGGTGGTGAAGGGATTGGTGCACCCATCGGGAATCTTAGTTCCTGCTCCATCTGATCAATGACCACTTGGTCCGCCAGATAGCCTTCTATAGCTACTGGGTGTTGTTGCAGGTAAACGATATGTTCACATTTCGGAGATGGAAATTCCACCTGCTCTGTTCCCACAAGCGAAGACCAAGGGAATAGTGTAGGGTGTCGATTCTGCTTCTCTGCGATGGTACCCGAAAGGGATTTTACAAGAAGCTCGTGAGAAATGTTGTAAGAATCTACTGACATTGTCAAGTGTGGCAGACTGAAGACACCACGAAATTTCTCACTCGTCGTCGTCAAGATAATGCCGCCGGTTTCGGGGAAATGGACTCCATATAACGAGATATACCAGGTGTTACCCCAGTATTCATCAGTTTCCACGGCCAGAGTTGCGCGAATCTCCCGAACATGGCCTTGAGGCCAACTCAGTTCTTGCCCGCCTCCTTCATGGACACTCAAATAAAATGCCCCGCTGTTACCGGTGATGTTCTGACCGAACTCATGCGTAAAGTACTCATGTTCGAGAACAATGGCGGTTGTATTGAGTGGAGGTCGATCAGTATCCAGCTTGCGACGCACCCAGTCTCCCCGTAATGTCCCCGTCGAATTGCGATAAACGGGTAGGGCCAGCTGAGAAAGATTCAATGTCCCGGGTGCATCGCGGTCTTCGAGACCGTTCGGAGGCACTAAGCCCGCATCCGAAAAAGCCGACCGTAGTTGATATCGGGCCCTATCCTGAGCATCCGCCAAAAGCTCCCAGTCATAGCTATCATTCTGCCGGGTCCCGATGAATGGGAGCCATTTGTCAGCTCTTGGGTCAAAGTCTCCATAGTTGGACTCGTTGAGCAACTGAAGCGCTTGTCGTTCTCTCTCGAGCTCTCGCTGATGCTCGCGATCCTGGGATATTAACGGGGGGTGCGACTGTGAGCTAAGAAGCAAATAGAAGACGACGAGGAAAAAGAAGAACGAGCCGCGGTGATCCATAACTAGGAAGACACCAGCTTCCGCAGGTTCGATGAATCA
Organism: Aspergillus asperescens; assembly: GCA_027569075.1. Classification (NCBI taxonomy): domain Eukaryota; kingdom Fungi; phylum Ascomycota; class Eurotiomycetes; order Eurotiales; family Aspergillaceae; genus Aspergillus; species Aspergillus asperescens. The sequence goes on along the minus strand of JAPDEH010000013.1, from coordinate 181,698 downwards.
ACCACCTTATGTCGCTAAAGTGGATGGCATTGCCAAGAATAGGCGGGGAGGGAGTTCATTAATCTTAAATCATGAAGAAAAGAAGAGCATGTAAAGAGGTCGAGACAGGATAAATAGAGGGTGAAAAGAAGATAGAGGAGTCGATGATGCGATGAGTCCAGGCTACATCGGCGACTCGAGCTAGTACTCAAATTGGGGCCTGAGGCTGCCATCTCCTCCCCGCCTCGGCGCCTCCTGATCTCGATGCACGATCTGTCTCTGCGCTTCAATAGCATTCTCGAAGTCGTCGTTGCGTTTCCCCCAGCGAATCGGATAGGCGCACCGCCGCCTTCTTGAACTATACCACTGATCCTTTGTCTCTTGCGCTGGCGCAATGGCATCGAATATGCCGCTCCCCGTGCCGCCGCGGACTCCCACTCCACCCACGGATGATCCCCCCAGCGCTTCTGGCTACCCATCCCAGGCTCTAGATCGCGATAGTTTGTCGCCTTGGGTGGAATCATCTCCAGCGCCGCGAATTCTGCCCGAGACGGAAGACCACAATCGTCTGACCCCTACGAGAGCTTCGTTCAACCTCTCTGTGGATGCTGCGCAACAGAATGTCTCGTCGGGGCCGTTCAATTTCCAAACCACGACAATGGCGAAAAGCCCTGTCGTGAAGTCTGTAAGACCTACCTTATTGTTGTCTCGCTGTGAGTCTACTAATTTCAACGTTGTCAGAACATTGGTCAACGACGTGGCCACAAGTACAAGCACAGTAGTATCTCGCATCAGATCTTTCTCGAACCTCCTCCGAGAGCCCCGTTGGCTTTACCTAACTCGCTACCTATACCAACACTAAAAGAGTGCCGTGCTAGCATGTCCGTTGATCAGAAACGGAGGTTTTGGTGGAGCGTATGCCATATGTTCATCGCCGCATATACTCTGTGGAGTGCTCAGGGATCCTTGGCCATGACGGCCTTATCTCACTTAATCCTGTTTGACTCGCTGGGCGCGCTACTTTGCGTAGCCGTCGATGTATTAGGCAACTTTGAAGTCTGGAAGAGATCGAGCATCCGGCATCCGTTTGGGTTGGAGCGCGCGGAGGTGTTAGCTGGATTTGCGATGTGTGTCCTTCTTCTGTTCATGGGAATGGATCTCATTTCCCACAATCTTCAACACTTCCTCGAGTCTTCAGGCCACGAGCCTCACCATGAGCATCCCCATGAACGGGTTTCGCCGGGAAGCGTAGACTTTACCGCACTCCTCGCTATCTCATCCACGTTGATTTCTGCTATTGGCTTGAGGAATCATGGGCGGATCGGAAAGGTAATGCGGTTTGGGTACATTGAGTCTCTACCATCGGTGCTCAGTAATCCGTCTCATTTCCTCACGCTCTCCTGTTCCACACTGCTTTTATTACTTCCTTTGGTCTCGATTCAAATCTACACCTGGCTCGATGTCACCTTGTCTGGAACAATGTCGATCTGTATGTGTGTTCTCGGAGTCCGACTTGTCAAGACCTTGGGGTCTATGCTGCTCATGTCTTATTCCGGATCTGGTGTTTCTGATGTCGTTCGGGATATTGAAGCCGACCCGTGCGTATTAGCTGTCGATGACGCAAGATTCTGGCAGGTACATTACGGATTGTGCATGGCGAATCTGAAACTCCGCGTTGCTGGCTCAGAGGAGAATCTCGTACGGCTCCGTGAACGGGTTTCCAGCCTGATTAAGAATCGACTTGGAGGAGGATATGGAGGTGGTGGTCAGAAATGGGAAATTTCTACACAGTTTACAATAGAGAGGACTTGAGGTGGCTTCTCCTTTTTGCCTTGCCTCACTATCACGCTCAAACTTGTCCGGAAAGCTTGGACTAGACGAAGCGCTTTTGGTTTTCACAGACTGAGCCAAGACAATGCGGCTCATCTGTGTACAGCCCTACCATGTACTTAACTAGCCATGTCCGATAATTCCTACAAAGGTTTTCAGCTATGTATGATACCCAGCAGGATTACTTGTAAGGGTGGGAGATAGATGTAAGCTTGTCTCTACCTACATGAGCATAGGGCACTAGCCTCGTTGCCGCTTAAAGTCCGCATTCTGGATTTAAACATCCTCACGCAGCTAGCCATACCTTGCAAGACTAAATCTAACGTCTTTCTTTCCACTGTAGAAGGGTTAAATAGATGCAGCCTTGCAACTAATATGACATGGTTTATCCTGTGAAAAACAATTCGTTGTCCTTCCCCCAGCGTTCCGGAAATGCCTACTCCGAGATACGGACTGGAACGTGCTTGTCCTCCTCTATACTGACCGCCGCAAGGCTGAGGATTAATCAGAGTGCAAGCCCGTAAGGCGTAGTGTTCTTTCCCAGACTAAATGGCCACAATCACGAATCTTAACCATTTGTATTTTGGTACAAGTACAGGCTTATTCTCCTAGACCTGGCAAGAGAAGAACCCTGTTCCTTCAATCCCTCCACGCGCTATTTCTCAAACACAAAAAAGAGGATATGATATAAACACAAGCAGAATTGTACAACTTCACGACGTCGCAGCCAAGGTACCGGCCTCTTCCACCTTGCTCAATCCTGCATCTCGTCGCCGGCGCTTCTCCAGGATAGCTTCCTTTTGCTGTGCAAGGATCTTAAGTTGCCGTTGTTCAATGCCCTGGATCCAGTATCCGAAGCTGCCGCCGATACCAGCAAAGAGGGGGTAGGCCCAGAGGGATTCCTTGACGAAGAGGGGACGCATTTCGATACCGAGTTGCCAGAGTCGGACGGCGATGCCTAGAGTCGAGATGGTCAGTAAGCAGGTAACTAGAGTAGGTAGTAATATTGGCTAGTCTATGAGGCTGCAATGCCAATTGACCAGTGACGCTGGGGGGCCATAAACACAAACGGCCGTGAGGGGGAACGTACCGAAGCCGCTCCAGAAGAGGACTTTGTGAACCATATCGACGGATGAGGGGTCGCGGACTCGTACTGCGCGGAGGGGGAGGAGAAAACAATACCCGAAACTGCCGATAGATAAATCAAGCAGCTACTTCGCGGTGGCACGTCGCAATTGGAGCTCAGTCGGCAGAGGGACTAGCAGTCGATCGAGAATGAAGTTGTGCTTCTCTCAAGTCCGTCGAATCACGAAGCTGCAGTTCCCAATCTGCTCCGGAACCTTAGTTTCCCCGGCTCCGTCGCGCCTTTGAACACTACATTGAATTTCCTCTTTGGCCCAACCGAACTTGGGACTCGGGAATTTTTGTCTCATCCCCTGGCGTCTTGTCATGGATGGATCCGTGGAGGCTCCAGGACCGCAGATTAATGGTGTGAAGCGATCGTCAGTTGATGTTGAGAGTTTGCAGCGCAAGAAGTTCAAGACCGAGGAGCTGCCCTTGACTTCTGCGCAACACGGAGCTGTTGACGACCTTCTTCATAGTTTCAAGAAGAATGGAGGCTTTGATAATATTCGGAAGACCGTCTGGTCGGAATTTCATGATGGGGTAGGTCAATTGAATAGTCTATCTTATTCTCCCGTTCTGTTCTTGGATACTGACTATGCGCTAGGAGGGGAAAGTGGAATTCACAAAATTGCTCACCGACCTAGCCGAATCCGAGATCGAGCGCGAACCTCAACTTCTTTCGAGGGAACAGGGAAAAGCTGCGACCTTGATTGAAGGCGCGGTGGACCGCAGCGATGTCTACAAGACGGTGGAGAAAACCTTGGATGCGCTAGCCGCACAACACCTCACAACTATATTAGAGTCTATTCGAGACATTCGCCGTCTGGAAGTAGGCGATGAGCGCGCCACTCGCGAGGAGATTGCCATAAATAAGACGGATGAGGAATATGCTCAGTTTGTGAAGGCCAGGCGCGAGGTACGCGAAAAGCTTTGGCAAGAGACGGAACGAAAGCGAATAGAACTTGAAGAAGAGGAGGCCCGTGTGAAGGAGGAAGAAGACCGGAAACAACGCGAGATCCAACGACAGAAGGATGATGAAGAACGAGCTAGGAAGAAAGAGCGTGATGAACAACGGCGTGCAGAGCAGCGAGCTCTAGATGATCAAAGGGAAAAGGAACGCCAGGAGCGATATGAACGACGGCGACGTGAGGAACGGGATAGATACCGGGATTGGGGATATCGTGACCGAGATCGCAGCCGCACAAGAGATAGGGAGCCGGAAAGAGATCGTGATAGGGATAGGGACCGAGATAATCATCGTTACCGTGACCGCGACCGTGACCGTGAGCTTGGTTATCGCTCTGATCGTGGCCTGTCACCTCGTCACAAAGACACTCGAAAGGAGAAAACTCCTGTATCAAAGGAACCTACTCCCCCACCACCTCCGCCACCGCCTGTGGATGAGAAAACTTTAGAAGAGACGGCCCTGCAGCTCTTGCTCAAGGAAGGCGAAGAACTAGCAGCGAAAGCCCGACAAAAGCCGGAGTTCGATTTCGAGGAAGCCGAAGCGATTGAAAACGGACTCAAGCCAGTGCCAACCAAGCCCAAGGGCGCCTCGGAGTCGAAGTTCTCTAATACTCCTACTAAATCAGGTAACCCGGCTGTCGACCCAGACCGTAGCCGGAGGCGTGATGACAGCGGCAGTCGCACGAGGAGGAAAGGATCGCGATTTGACGACGACCGGCCTCGAGATCGTGATTCAGACGACAAACTTCCAATTCGCGATTTCCGGGAGGACCGCCATGGTGATCGAAGCTATCGACCAAGTCGTCGCAGTAGGAGCCGATCTATCACTCGGACACACGACAGAGACCGAGACCGAGACCGAGATCGGGATCGGGATCGGGACAGGGATAGGGATAGGGACAGAGACAGTGACAAAGAAAGGAGATTAGAACGTGACCAGGGCCGGGTGCGAGATGATCGGGATAGAGATAATGACCGTCGTCGGGACCGCAGTCGTGATCGTGGTAGGGATAGACCGAACCATGATATCTATCGTCGGCGATATAGCCACTATTCGCGTTCACCTTCGCTCCCACGTTCATCCCATCGGGACCGAGATCGCGACAGGAATAGGTCAAGAGAACGGGACCGGGACCGGGAGAGGGAGAGGGATCGCATTAGGGACAGATCGAGAGACAGGGATCGAGAAAGAGAACGAGAGCGAGATAAAGACCGCGACAAAGATCGGGATCGCAATCGAGATAGGGATAGGCCTGCGGAGAGAGACAGAACTAGCGATAGAGATCGCGATAGGCCTACAGAAAGAGACAGAGAACGAGACAGAACCAGCGATCGAGATCGGGAAAGGCCTGCAGAAAGAGACAGAGAACGAGACAGAACCAGCGATCGAGATCGGGACAAGCCTATGGAGAAGGGCAAAGATCCTGAGCGAGACCGAGATCAAGACCGCGGCAAAGACAGGGAACGAAAGCCCTCTACCTCACCACGTCATCGCTCCCGCTCTCGACGGTGCACGCCTCCAGATATGCTTGACATCGACCGCTACGTCCCATCTACCAGCCGTCGAAGTCGTTCTCCGCGTCGACGATTCCGGTCCCCAGAGCGCCCTGAGGAGCGGCCTCGAGGCTTCATCGAGATAGACCGGTATATGCCGGGTGGAGAACGAGATCGGGATCGCGAAAAGATCCGTGATCTGAGTCAGAAAGCACAAAGCTGGCGGCCTGGCGATCCAGACGATAAAACCTCGACCAGGGAGTAAGTGGTTGTATATCAACCACCCACCAACCCCCGTTGCTGCAAGTGTGTACGATTAACCCTGTATACTACCGAATAACAGTAGCATAAAATAATCAATTAATGATCATACTTAGTTCCTTCTATGCTCCCTAAACTATATAAATATATATATATAGTTGTTCAGTTCATACAATAACATGTTCTCCACCAGTGAGATAGGTACTCAAACTCAGTTAACTCAAACCGTAGTAATTCATTACTTTGCACCACCCTGCCGCTCAACGGCTTCCTGATATCCTTCATTTTCATGATGACGCTTATAGAAATACGAGTTAGAGCCTGAATTAGTAGGTCGTAAATTTGGTGACAATCGGTTAAGAATCGTTTCCTCTAGGAGCTTGATAGAACGTTCGTTTGAGCCTAGTTTGTTCCAGACTGAGATCAGATGCGTGTTGAACCGTATAGAGGTAGATACTCCAAGAACGTGGTCATGTTCTGTACCCTCTTGCTATTAGTTCACTGGCCCATCAACTCCGAAGAGAGAATCAGATATATCTACGTACCTTTCTCCAAAACAGCCTGGAACTCATTCGAGATACAAAGAATGGCAATCTCATGGAAGAAAGCTTGGGCCTTCCTCTTTGGCACGCGGAATCTCCAACACCCACCTTTGAGATTCTCCGAGTCTTCCCAGACGGGTCTCACTCCCTTGCGGAAGATGTGCACGGTGTCCCGTTGGGGGATCTTGTCCCAGGGGTAGTTGTTGTAGACACGGTAGAATGTTGCTATGTCTGCGACATCTTCGTATAGGACGTACAATCTCTCGTCGTAGTCTGAGGATGCACTCTCGGAGTGCTTGTCGTACCAGAAAGTCCAGTGGTATTGTAGCGGGAGTGGGCGGAGTTTGCTCAGGATGTTTTGGTGCAGTGTTCTTCTGGCTGCTGGGCTTTTGTCTGTGGTGTCTTTGGAATCTTCTGTGGGGGAGGCCTGCTGAACTCGAACCTTCGGGGGTTCCATTTTGGATGTCTCGGTCTGCTCTTGTTGAGCTTTCTGTTGATGGAGATATTCCTAGGCAGACAATTCTGTCTATTCTCTTCTCCGCTTCACGGAGAGGATTGATCGCGGTTTCTAGATGGCGCCGTTAGCTATAGTCGGAACTCTAGGGAGGCAACCGGCATCTAAAAGTGAAGAGCAGGATACACACCTTCAGAATGGTTCAGGTTCTACAATCTTGTAGCAAGGACAGACCAAATGCACACTCATTTATATAAATGGATATTCAGTGAAAGAATAAACCAAGTGCCTAGGAAGACAAAGAGGGCGGCAGAAAGAGGGGGATGGAATAAAGCCCCAGCAGACGGAGCAGAGTTGGACCGGCCCAACCTCATAGACGTTCAGTACCTAGCTGTATTAATCCCCAATCAGAGGTAAAGGAGACAGGCTCACTGCCACCAGATGACTCCAGGTGGTGATCTGATCCTTCATGGCTGCAGGACAAATGAACAAGTTGGACGTTGACGCCTGGGATGGGAAGTTGCCCTCCATCTAATAAACACCGGTCGAACCTCCTTCATCCAGAACCTCAAACTCGACTCAGACAAAGAAATTCTTCAGCCATTCTCTCCTGCAACGCATGCATGTCCAAGCATCCAATTAATTCCGGACCTGCATCACCTCCCTCGCTCGCGACTAGCCCAACGACCCCACCTTGTTTCGCGCAGCACATCCTTCGCCCGGCTAAGGTCAAAATTTCGAGCCCTCTCTATTTCATTGGCAGCGCAAGAAATGGACGATGAGTCGCAGAAGCGCCCGCAGCAGCCTGGTGACTCCCAATCTCACCCGTCACCCTCGATAACTCTGCCGAAGCGCCCTCGCAATGACAAGTCCGCTCAGCACATTGTGACGAATAATGGCGGGCGTGAACTTTCGGCGTCCTCGGCGGTAAATGCCCGCAAAGCCTCCGCAACCCACAGCGGCGACGACGAAGAAGACGATTATACCTCTTCATCTGGCTCGTCATTATCGTCTTCTGGCGATGACGACGATGACGATGATGACCAGAGCGAAATTGCCGGAGATTCAAATCGCGCCCCGAACGGGGATAACGAGGCGATTACATCCTTGCCTGCGCGACGAAAACCTCATATCCGTCGAATCAATCAAGAGCCCAGCCTGCTGGGCAAGTTATCAGCGTTTCTACCCCAGATGAAAACTGCCAATGAAGATCTACAACGGGAGATAGCTGCTGGGCGTGCGAAGGAGATACAACTCGATGATGATGAAAACGTGGACCACAGAGATGGTCAGTATATCGAAATGGTAAGTTCATCACTATACTTATGAATATGCTACGGCTATTTCAATTTGCTGATGCTCAGCGCCTATAGAATCTAGGGCTCGGGGTTTTGGAAGACAAGCGCCCGGGTGATGAGCAGAACTCTGGGGACGAAGAGGACAGAGATTCTAGAGCTCACGGCCCGTCCGATGATACGAATTTGTTGAATCACTTGATGGGGAAGGAGAAGACATCTTCGTCTGAGAAACCGTCAATTCAAGATCTCGGTGAATAAGTCTTGGGGTCTATTCCGTTAGGTTCTGGCTATTACTACTTTGCATGCATATATCCTTCTGAGATCCGGCAGCGTCTTCGGCATAGGTATATATACGCGTGATGTCTCCATGATGGAGTTGATAAATTTCTGTTGGATGGCTGGTCTCCATTTGGTATCTCCGGCGTTCGATTTGGCGGAATAAAATATGTGTACTTGACTTGACATTGATATATAATTCCAGTCTCTCACTAATTGAGAATGCATTGAAACGATAACATTCTATATCCACTGATGACCGAGACTCGCCTATACCGTACATTAAGACCAAGCCACATCCAATTCAAATGTAAAAAAACACAGTACCAACGGTCTAGCCTGTTAGCATGCAGAAGCGAAAGGAATTTGTATGCACCCATTTAAGAATAATTAAAAGATATAACTCAGGTCATTTCCGGCGTCACCGTCATCTATGAAATCTCTTTGATTCGGCATGTCCAGCCTGATTCCTGACTCAGGAGAGGCAAACTATTAGATTGTCAGTATTACAGTCCTTTGAAGAAGTAGACAGTGGTTGATGCTTACCTGGCGCCAAGGCACCATCCAAGTTCGTTGCCCTTGATCTTCTTAGCAATCTTGACCTCACGCGACAAAGGCATGTCGTAGCCCGTGTGGAGAAGACCAAGCTGGAAGTTCAAGTCTAAACACCATTCTGGTCGGTCACGTAGTTCGTGGAGAGCGTCTGGAATACCTTCAAAGATAGTCCACGCAGACTCTCCGGCACAGACTGTTTTCGTGAGATCGTGCATCTCGTCCAATGTAAATGAGTCCGGCATGCCCAGGGGCTGCGTGCGGTCGTAAAAGTAGGAGAATGTGTAGACATCTTCCTTAGAGAAGGTCTTTTCGAGAGATGGCTGGTGGACGCCGTTGAACGAACACGGTGCAAGCGCGCACGCGGATTCCTTGTTGAGGATCTTCTCCGTGAGTCCGCGGCACTGGGCAGCGGTTGAAGGAGCTCCTTCTTTCGGGCCGACCATATTAACCTTGACTTTAGGGGCGAGGGGGTGGTTGGCCTGTTCATTCTCATACTTCAGCACCACTTCGCGTGTCATCCCGGGCGCGATGCAGGGATTGGAAATGGGTTGCTCTAACCAAGCGCGATCATCCGAGTTGGCTGCTAGCTTCGCATCGACGATAGCCTTATGCACCGTATCGCGTGCAGCCATGAGACCATATCCGAGATGGGAATGTTGGTATAGCTCGAAGTGTCGTCCACCAAATTGGAGATCATACTTATGGTCACCCTCGGCCAAGTGTTCTGGCATACCGCCGGACGCGCTCTTCTCAAATGTAGGTTGGAAGACTATCTGAGTGGACCCTCCACCAAGGTCGAAGACTGCAGCGGTAGCGGTCTCATCCGGTCCACCAATCTTTCCGAGAAGGTAATTTGTGGTAATCCAAGCGTAAACACCCTCATCGGAGCCGTCCATAATCTCAACGCCACCCTTTTCTCGGGAGACGACGGGGAAAGGATAGACAGTCTCTAGACGAGTTCTCACTGCTTCTAGGATTTTCTCGCTCAATTCGGGACCAAGCATGCGCAGTCCTGCAGTAGCCTTGACTGCGATCGGCGAACATGACTTGTATTCATCGGGAACAGTACGCATTGCGACCGCCAAGAGAGGATCCAAGCTCTTTGCAGCGCCCTCAGAATCCTCTTTATAAGAGCTGAGTCCGGAGCCGCCCTGCTTCTTCTCAGTTTGCTCGAATTCTTCATGCTCAAGCTCGGGAGTGGGTCCGCAGTTGTTAAACTTGTAGACGTGGATTCTAGAACCTTGGCTTCCGGCGTCAATCATCATTGCGTACTGGATAAGAGGCTTGTTGGAATCGTGAGACTTCGAGCATTTGGCCGTAAGAGGAGCACCACCGGCGGAGGGTTGGGAACCTGTGGACTGGAATTAGATAATTTTGGTGACCAAGATGGGTTGTAACTCACCATATCCAGGGCCAGATACTGTACCTCTCGATGGAGCAAGCCAGAAAAGCATGAGCAACAGGGCGCCGACAATGGCGCCCGTCTTGATGAATCTGGATCGCTGGGTTTGAGTCATGATGACCGGCCGCTTGTCTGCAAACGCAGTTGGCAAGCTTATAAAAGAGTCGGCGGAATCGGCGACTCGCGAAATAGAACGCCTGCTAGCTCTTGGGCCTGGATGTCGACCGTCAACTCCAGTCGACATGCGAGCAAAAAAAAAATCGGAAAGAGTTGCAGCCACGTTCCAGGAGACGAGTCCTTAGATCGTGCCCGAGCGGTAGGGGAAAGCTTAGCGGAGGAAAGAAGACGGAATCATAGAGTCTGAGACCTCCGAGCAATTCCAACGAGGAATCGGATGGGGTAGAGCAGGGGATGGGTGAATGTCCGTTGGGAAGATAAGAAAGCTGTCCAGGACTTTCAGGGTAAAACGGATGGAAAAGGGACAGATCCGCTGTGGCGTCAAATCTGGGCTGTGGCGGTTCCAAGGTTCCTTCAACCGCATGCGTCCAAGACTTGGATGGACTTCGTTGCAGACTGTGTTTGGACACCCACCAAGTTCTTGTGCTCTATATACCCAACTTGAAGTTTTTGAATATTTCCTGATACTACATTTTTGCTCCTCCTCAGCCTTTGTCATTCTTCAGCCACGTTACACCTCCACGAACGATGAAGCACATTCGCGGCCTCATCTCGACAACACAGGCTCTTCGCCAGACATTCGTCGTACCCCAAGCTTTACCGCGACCTCAACTCTTCCGTTACTCTCCAGTACAGTCTTCATCGCAAATTCAGTTTCGCTACTATGCCCGCAATAGCCCGCAAACCCAATCCGCAAAACCTGGGGAAACCAAAGATGAAGCCATTCGAGCAGATTACATCCAGATCGTGAATGAGGATAACAAACTCGATCCGCCTGTAAGACTCAGCACTGTTCTAGGCTCCATCGAGCGGCCCGCCCAGTTCGTACTTCAAGTCGCCCCCGGTGCGCGCGACCAACCACCCATTTGCAAGATCGTCAACCGCCGCGAACTCCGCGAGCGTGAGCGTTCCGTCACAAAAGCTGCGCAAGCCGCCAAGATATCGGTCAAACAAATTGAGCTGAATTGGGCCATCGATCCTCACGATCTTTCTCATCGTCTGAAGCAAATGACGAACTTTCTGGAGAAAGGTCGGCAGGTAGAGATAATCCTAACGAGGAAGAAACACAAGCGAACACCGACGGCGGAAGAAGTCAAGAATGTAATGGAGAAGATACTACAAACCACCAAAAACGCGAACGCTATACAGGTCTCACCTATGGAGGGGGAGCCGGGTAAGCGGGTCATGCTTACAGTGAAGAAAAAGGACCCGTGACGGACATTAGACGGGACTAATTTGTATGATATGTATGTATATTATTTAAAATTTGTACTGTATTGAATAGCTCTAGTAAAGCAGCTCGCGCCAACATGTACCTTAGATAGGCATACTGAAAACAGTGATTATGCACGACCTTCGGGCTAGGTCCCTCCGACTGTATACTTTAACTACTGTTATTAACTCCAAATCGAACATCGATTAGTATTAACCATCGGGAAATGGAGATGCGATTGTAGGTACTTTTGTATAGAGGCCTGGGAACTCCAGGAACATCCGCAATCCTCCTGCGCTGATTGGCCCGTGAATGACTAAGCACGGCTCCCAAAATTTTCGGGTTCGGTGCAACAAAGCTCAACCTGTCGTTAGGTGTTGATTCATTCAATCCATCGCGTTTCCTTGATCTCTTTTCCTGTTTGTCTTTTTCTTGCGGAGCAGACATTATGTCAGGCCTTTCCAGAACCGCCAACCTTCTTTTCCGCACCACCAGGACGTCTCTTCTGCGTCCTCGTGGTGTCAACCCCGTGCAATATGCGCTTTCCAAGGACAGGCAGACCGTCCGCGCGATGGCCTCTGCTTTCGAGCGCACCAAGCCCCATGTGAACATTGGTAAGCTGGATTCATCGCTTGCTAGATGTGCTATTGGCTAATTAACACCTACAAGGTACCATTGGCCACGTCGATCACGGCAAGGTGAGATTCCATCCTACCCTTATTGGATATGTTGTCTTCTAACGCACTCCTTAGACCACATTGACCGCTGCTATCACCAAGCATCAGGCCTCCAAGGGTCTTGCTACCTTCCTCGAATATGGTGCTATTGATAAGGCTCCCGAGGAGCGCAAGCGTGGTATCACCATCTCTACCGCCCATATTGAGTTCGCGACCGAAAACAGGCATTACGCTCACGTCGACTGTCCCGGTCACGCTGATTACATCAAAAACATGATTACTGGTGCCGCCAACATGGACGGTGCTATTGTTGTTGTTGCTGCTTCCGATGGTCAAATGTACGTCAACCCAAATGCACGAGATAATGCGGTAGGATAACAACTGACACCACTCGCGAAATAGGCCCCAGACCCGCGAGCACTTGCTACTTGCCCGCCAAGTCGGTGTTCAAAAGATTGTTGTATTCGTCAACAAGGTCGATGTCATCGATGACCCCGAGATGTTGGAACTTGTTGAGCTGGAAATGCGTGAGCTTCTCACAACTTATGGCTTTGAGGGCGAGGAGACCCCCATCATCTTCGGCTCCGCCTTGTGCGCTCTCGAGGACCGTCGCCCTGACATCGGTACTGAGCGAATTGACAGCCTTCTTGAGGCCGTTGACACCTGGATCCCTACCCCCCAGCGTGACATGGACAAGCCCTTCCTGATGTCCGTCGAGGAAGTGTTCTCGATCGCCGGTCGTGGTACCGTTGCATCTGGCCGTGTCGAGCGTGGTCTGCTCAAGAAGGACAGCGAAGTTGAGATTCACGGAGGTGGTGAAGTCTTTAAGACCAAGGTCACCGATATTGAGACCTTCAAGAAGTCCTGTGCCGAGTCCCGTGCCGGTGACAACTCAGGTCTCCTTCTCCGTGGTATCCGTCGTGAGGATGTCAGGCGCGGTATGGTTATTGCCGCACCTAGCTCTATCAAGGCCAACAAGAAATTCATGGTCTCCATGTACGTCTTGACCGAGGCGGAAGGTGGCCGCCGCAGCGGTTTCGGTGTCAACTACCGTCCTCAGGCTTACATTCGCACTGCTGGTAAGTTCTTTAAACTGTTTGATTGTCTCAAATTATGACCGTAGCTCTAACGAGTGCATTAGATGAGGCTTGCGATCTCACTTTCCCCGATGGCGATGATAGCCGTCGTGTCATGCCCGGCGATAACGTTGAGATGGTCCTGAGCCTCAACAACCCCGTCGCTGCTGAGGCTGGACAGCGCTTCAACATCCGTGAGGGTGGCCGCACTGTTGCCACCGGTCTGATCACCCGCGTCATGGATCAGTAAACAACCGCTTTGTACTAAATGAAAAGTATGCATCTGGGTTTCTCGGTGTTCATTGCAGTGCAAAGAGCCGCGAAGGGATTTGGAACATCATGTCAGGAAAGGGGGCCACTCCGGCGTTCAGAGTTATATTCATACACTTGTATTTTATTCAATATGTAGAATTTTTTTATTAGGCTTCTCCTCTCCATGTTATTCTAGGCATCTTTGAATATGAATTGGACCATCAGTAAACAATCCTACAGTGTCAATTTTCACAGACCATATATAAATAATATCCATAGCCACTCTCCCTGTCTGTGACTCTTCTCCAGTGGACAGTGAGACGCTAAACCCAAAAAGACAATATTGTAGCCTGGAATATCAGGCTGTTAAGATGATGCCCCGGCGCCGCGGCCGCGGCCCTTCCACCACCTGCACAGTGCACAGTGGTGCGGCTGGGGATCATCCACAGGACCACAGGGAACCGACCAACTTGGCCTTCCAATCAACCTCGGGCGGACCACGAACTCCGTTTCTGTGTGGTTGTGAGAGTCTTGTGATTGACACCGTCTCCAGTGACCTTTCTCTTATTTCATACACATAACTTTCCCGTCTCCTTGCATCCGATCTCCTCCATTATTTATCCTTCCCACTGTACCTCCTTATTAACTCAACATACGACTGTCTCGGCATACTCGTCGTGGGCCACTTCCAGCTATACTTTCTTCGCCTTCAAGAGCTTCTTCAATTTTGGAACGACAGCATCTGATTTAGCGACGTCGCTGTTTGTGACCTTGGGTAGCTTCCCAACGGCGTTTCTTCACTATGGCAACTAATGGTCATTTTGCCCCTATTGGCGGCAACAGCAGCGACAAGACGACATATGAGCATGGCGTCCAAGTAATAGATGGGAACAAGGAATTTAAGTATGTTTTCCGTCCTTTCTACTGCGCCGGCATGTTTGTGTCCAATGCTGCTTAATGTGACGTCGGACGATATTCTTCGTTGTGTGGCGATGGGAGCTAACAGTAGTGCTATAGCACGAACTTGAGCAAGTATTTGAGCTTCGAAAATGTCGCCCCTGCCGGTTTCAACTACCATCTCATCTCGGTCTTTGGTTCTCAATCGACCGGAAAATCGACCCTTCTCAACCACCTCTTCGGCACCCACTTCTCCGTCATGGCCGAGACGGAAAGGCGCCAGACGACCAAGGGTATCTGGATGTCCAAGAACAAGAAAGGGGACGGTAAATTGATGGCCGATAACATTTTGGTGATGGATGTGGAGGGTACCGATGGGCGTGAGCGGGGAGAGGACCAGGACTTTGAGCGCAAAAGCGCTCTCTTCGCGATCGCAACCAGCGAGGTTTTGATTGTCAACATTTGGGAACATCAAGTTGGTCTGTATCAAGGTGCTAATATGGGCTTACTCAAAACGGTCTTTGAGGTCAACTTGCAGTTGTTCTTGAAGGATAAGAAGTATGTCGCTGGGTGATTTACTTCTCACATGCGCAGAGGCTAACTCCACTGCTATAGCACCACCCACCGTTCTCTTCTGTTCTTCGTGATCCGTGATTTCGTCGGTACAACGCCGCTTAAGGCCTTGCAGAAGACACTGATGGAAGACATGTCCCGCCTATGGGACTCGATTTCTAAACCCTCGGGTTTGGAGCGCTCGACTGTGTTTGATTACTTTGACTTCCAATTCTATGGGCTTCCTCATAAAAGCTATCAACCTGACAAGTTTGTCGAAGAAACAAAGAAGCTCAGCCTTCGTTTCCACGAGGGCCAGAAGGACGTGTCACTTAATGCGCGGAACGGTGAGTTCTCAGAGGGTGGTGTTTTCCTTCCCGAGTATCATCGCCGCATCCCCGCGGACGGGTTCTCAGTGTATGCGGAAGGTATTTGGGATCAGATTGTCAACAACAAAGATTTGGACCTACCGACTCAACAGGAATTACTCGCCCAATTCCGGTGTGATGAGATTCTCAGAGAGGTGATGGTTGTCTTCGACGAGGTCATTGTCCCCTTTGAAGACAAGCAATCTCAGGCTTCTCGTCATGGAGAACCTGAAGTGCTCGGAGGTTTGGGTGCAGTCATGCGATCAGCACGTATGAAGGCGACGAAGAACTTTGAGACCGAAGCGAGCCGATACCACAAAGGTGTCTATCAGCGAAAGCGAGTGGAGCTCGACAACAAAGTTGATACTCGTTTAAAGGCTCTTCTACAGGGCCAACTCAATGCCGCCCACAAATCTGGCATCAACGAGTTCAGCGAGGCTGTCACTTCTGCTGTGAAAGCGGGACAGAAGAAGGGTACAGGCTATGACTTTGCTGAAATTGTCAACGATGAGGTTAAGAAAGCCCTGGATAAATTCGGAGAAGTCGCTCGCGCGACTGTGGTGGAGGGGGCACCTTGGAGTGATTACCAGCAAGAATTGACACTTTACGAGAAGGAGCTTGCGGAGGTCAGCGGCCGGTTGAGAAGAGATGAAATGAGACGGTTGGCCACACGCGTTGAACGATGGGTTCAGTCTCGCTTAGGCGAGTCTGTTGGATTGGAATTCAACGCCCTCGGCTCTGGACGTGCCGGCGGTGCTGCGCCAGAATCTGGCGAGAAGCCGTCAGAGAAGAAGTTTTGGGACCGTGTGTGGAATGTCTTTGTTGAGACAGTTCTCGACGCTGAGAGGAGATTCACGGGCCGCGCTAGCAGTTTCGATGCTAGTTTGGAGGAAGTGGATGTTGGCCTATGGAGGTTACGAAGGAAGTCTTGGGGTGTTTTGCGCGCCAAGATCGAAGAGGAGATGATTGAAGGAAATCTGTTGCTCAAGCTGCGCGAGAACTTTGAAGACAAGTTCCGCTATGATGAAGCCGGAGTCCCGAGAATTTGGCGGCCGACCGACGACATCGAGGGCCTCTACACCCGAGCTCGCGAGTCGACTCTGACTCTGATACCTCTTCTCTCGAAGTTCCGACTAGCCGAAACCTCAGCTCTGCCCCCATTAGACCGCTGGATTGGACACACGCCTAGCTCGGCAACTGCCGCAGATGAGGAAGACCTACCCCCTATTGGTGGTGTGGACGAAGAAGAAGGCAAGAGTCTGGAGGAAGAAATGACCATTCTTGGAGATTCAAAGCGCCAGGATCTCACAGTACGATTCAAAAAGGCTGCAGATGGAGTGTACGTGGAGGCCAAGCGGAGCGCGATTGGAGGCATGACCCAGGTTCCCTTATACTTCTACGGCATCCTTCTTGCTCTCGGCTGGAACGAGATTATTGCTGGTAAGCATCGCCGACTAACCTCCTCTTTCACTGCTAACCCTTTATGCGACAGTCCTCCGCAATCCAGCCTACTTCTTCCTACTCTTCGTGTGCGCTGTCGGCGCGTATGTGACGTACCAACTTAATCTCTGGGGCCCGATCCTCAAGATGACGGAAGCTGCGTCGAACCAGGCGTTGGTTGAGGGCAAGCGTCGGCTGCGCGATTTCCTCGAGTCTTCAGACACTGGACGCCAGGCGATTGCCATGTCCAACTCTGGCTCTTCGCGATCCGGCGAAGAGCATGAGATGTCCCGACTCAACAAACAGGGGAAGTCTTCGACTGACGAAGACGTGGATGACCTATGAATTATTGATGTGTAACTCTATGTAATTAACATGCCTCTACTATGTCTATCGGAATATTTATATTACTCCCGCATTAGACCTCGCCGTGGTTTGAGACTTTGCGTAACTGCTCGACTCCGCTCGGTGGCGGACTTGCTCCAAGACCCTCAAACCCCCCACCTACCAACGTGGAATAAGTAGTGGGCGCGTCTCTTATCAACAACAAACAGATCACCCCTCAGCTCGCCCAACTGCAACTGCCACACTCATTATGGCGACTTTCGACCTACCTGAGAAATACGACGACCTCCCTAACAAGCGCCAGTACTGGCCCGCTCCACCAGGCTCGCCCGAAGAGGGCCTGGGTATGCTCCGCATTCTAACCCCAGACATCGTCGCCAACGCAGCCCGGACACAAATCCAAACCGGCGAGCGCGTATGTTTGCAGTGGGGGATCGAGAACCTAAACCCACCGGGTAAGTTATCTCCACGAGCACACCTCAGCTCAGGTTCTCTCGATTCATAAGGAAAGCCAGGATTCAACCGCAAACCCTTCGAGCACAAGGTCAAATGGGTCGCAGAAGGCGTGGCTTTTGACGACGAATACCACTTCAATCCACAACAGTCGTCTCAATGGGACGGACTTCGTCACCACAACGGGCCTGCACCGACGGCCGAAGACCCCAACCGCCGGCTCTTCTACGGAGGGACGACAGCAGAGGAGATCCAGGACCTGGAGAACCCCCGTATTGGAATCGGGTACTGGGCGACGAAGGGGATAGCGGGACGTGGCGTCCTGATCGATTTTGCCTCGTGGGCTGAGAAGAAGGGTGTCCCTATCAACGCTCTGTCACAGCAGGAGGTTTCGCTAGACACGGTGCAGGAGATCGCGCGCGACTGCAAGATCGAGTTCCAGCGCGGCGACATCTTCTTCCTCCGCGTTGGCCTGCCGCAGACCTGGGATGCGATGAACGATGAGCAGAAGCAGGCGTATAGCAAGCAGGCGGTGCCGAAGCATTCAGGGATTGAGCAGAGCGAGCGGGTGCTGCGCTTCTTATGGGATAACCACTTTGCGGCTGTCGCGTCGGACGCGGTTAGTTTTGAAGTGTTCCCGCCGCTGAATCCAGAGTTTGATCTGCATCATCATATCTTGGCTGGGTGGGGGGTGCCTATTGGGGAGATGTTTGATCTGGATGGGCTGGCTGAGATGTGTAGAGCACATGGACGGTGGACGTTTTTTGTCTCGAGTAGTCCGTTGAATTGTGCTAGGGGGGTGTCCAGTCCGCCGAATACCATGGCTCTTTTCTAATCATATCGTCATTATATCTCCAATCATACTGTCAGCATATGTTGCTCTTGTCGTTAGAACTGCGTAGAATCGTAGATACTTGTGTCTGATGCTTGGATAACCGTCTTCACGTGAGAGGAGATAGATAGCCTCGGTTTCGCAATCCCAACAATTCATTACTTTTATGTTATACTCAACGCCTCACAAGCCGCCGATCTGAATCATAGATCTCTCTTTCTTTGCGTTATATCTCCACTCCTTCCCCTCTTGTACATATTAATTCTGTCTTAGCGGCGACTTCTTTGTGACACCCCACAGTCTGTAACTCCGAAGTGCGTCAGCCCTGGACCCCTGGTTATCTCACTTGTCGCTGGTCTGTTCTCACTCTTACTACCTTCTTTTATTTCCTTATCCTGATGATCGACGTAATGGCTTCAACATATCTAGCTGTAGAGAATGCCCGCGCGCTTCTCTCAGCGCTCATTTCATGGAGAACCCTCGCACTCCTTCTAGCACTCGTCAATCTCAAGAACCTCCCGTGCGTCTGGCACGTAAGTCACACCCCTGCGCTCCCCATACTTCCAGCCAAAACATAACATAACACACCTACTTACAGATCCGCCTATTGCGACACTTCCTCGTCAACATCCGCTGGCACCCCAACTACCCTTATTTCCCTAAAGGCAAAAGCCTAACCACATCCTCGGGTAAACCAATACACCCAGTCTTCGTCCCCTACACCATCACAACCAGCAGCCCCCTCCTCGAAACAGACTACAACCTCCACAAATCGAATAGCACCTACTTCACCGACCTCGACGCCTCCCGTACCGCCCTCGTAACCCGCATCTACTCCCCAGGCGTCGCGATTATAAGCAAAGAACTCGACGCCGAATTCGCCGAAACCGCTCGGAAAGAGGGCAAAGCTCCACCGGCCAAGAAATCAATCTACATCGCGCTGGGCTCGGTCTTCTGCAGCTTTAAGCGCGAGATCAAGCCGTATACCAAGTATGAAATCGAGACGAGGGTTCTAGGATGGGACCAGAAGTGGATGTACGTTCTGAGTTTCTTCCTCAAGCCTGCTGGGAAGAAGGGCGGGAAGAGGACGCTCTATGCGTCGGCTGTGAGCAGGTATGTTGTTAAGAAGGGCCGGTTGACGATTGCGCCGGAGAGGGTGTTGAGGGAGAGTGGGTTTTTGCCGGCGCGTCCGGAGGGGTCATCGACTGCTGCTACTTCCTTGTTAGAGTCGGCAGATGCGTCGGGCACCGGGACCCCGGCTGGAATTACGGCGACGGCGAGCGGCGTGGATGGGTCGTTTGTGAGGGAGGTGCTGAAGCTGCAGGATAAGCAGATCCCGGAGCAGGGAAAGCTGGATTCGGAGAAGAATGCGAATGCTGCGTCTTGGGATGGGCCTGGGTGGGATTGGGAGCGCATTGACGAGGAACGAGCACGCGGGATGGCGGTGCTAGAAGGGTTCTGTGATTTTGATACGAAGTTGTTTGGCGAGTGGGAGGAGTAATGGATCATTTACCTAGACATAGAGTACCTCTCGAACATGTTTAGACTCACATAGACTCATACATATTTTCTTGATTACTATTAACCCAAGCTACACAACAAGTATGGATGATAGACTACGTCTCAAAACATCATTCCTTATCTTGGAGACGAATGTCGGTGGATAATCAACCCCGTGACTCCATCCGGATGTACCTGCCCGATCCAGATCCAGATCCAGATCGCAGCTTTTATCTTGGAAGTTTATCGATCATATATATATCTAACTTATAAGTAACACTCTGCGCAAAACCCATTGAACGAGAAAACCTCACCTCTCCATCTAACTCAAATCGAACTGGACAAATCGGACCAACCAAACTCTCTTTGTACAGATACAGACAGGTACTCATACACTCACCCACCCAAATACAATAAAGATAGCCAGCCCTCTCTTACACTTTTCTCAGACCGACCAGTAAAAAAAAAAAAAAAAAAAACTTAATTAAAAGATAAAAAGGAAGAAAGAATGCCTATAGAAGTCCGCCCCCTCACGGAACTCGACATCCCTTGTGCGGTCGACATCATCCAGCAAGCTTTCGCGCAGGATCCTTATTTCCGGTGGGTGTTTGATGAGAAGAAGGTACGTTCTTTCTCTCTTCCTTCATTCCTTTCTTCCTCTCTTTTTAGAAAGAGAGCAAGAGCAAGACATTTTTCTACGGATCTATTCGTTGATTGATTGGTTGGTATTTGCAGGGAAGCAGGGGTCAGGTAGTCGGTCAAAGAGTAGGAGCCTGGACTAACGAAAATACAGTTCAACAAAGCGCGCAACTACGGCTCATTAGAAGCGAGATGTCTTTGGGGCATCAGGAATGCTATTTTCCACGTTGCCGTAGACACGGAAGACACGGAGTCTACGTCAGATAAAGCAGGGAAAATCGTGGGCGTCTCATGCTGGCTCGCTCCGTATCCACCCTCGCAACCGGAGTCGTGGTACTCTTGGGCCCATTCCTGGCTCCTATGGTTCAGGCAAGGACTCAATAACATCCGATATGGAGGGTGGGGCGGGCTGAATGTACGTCGGTACTATATCTGGAAAGCTCGGCAGGCGGAAGCGCAGAAGGCGATTTGGGATGATGAGAAGGGTTATTATTTCTGTAATATTGTTGCGGTGAGTCCCGATGCTCAAGGAAAGGGTGTTGGGAGGAAGTTGTTTGAGGAGGTGATGAGTATTGCGGATCAGAAGGGGAGGAAGTGTTATTTGGAGAGTTCGAGGGATGAGCCGAATGTGGGGATTTATGAGCGCTTGGGGTTTGAGATGAAGAAGGTGATGGAGTGTCGAGATAATGGAGATGGTTCTGGTGAAGGAGGAGAAGGGAAGGGGGATGTTTGTATGGTATGTACATGCTTCCTTCTATTTGAGATGAGATGTGGCACAGTAGCTGACTGTTCTAGCTTTATTGCATGGTTCGTGAGCCAAAGAGCTCGTCGTGATCGAATCAGCGCCTTTTCAAGCCCTGCTGACAGAGCTAAACTTCAGCATCAATTTACGCCCTTTAGGCAAGGAGATGAACTCTGCCAGGTCCTGCTCAATGCCCTCGTCATCAACAATCGACGTCATGTAGTTGGTATACACGGCCGCCATGACCAGTTTGATTTCTGCAAATCAGCACCAGAACAAACCAAACTTAGAAGGATTATAGAGGATACGATAGATAAAATACCTTGCAGAGCAAAATTACTCCCTAGACACATCCTTCCTCCACTCCCGAACGGCCACCACAGCCGACGCATATCGTGCTTTTTCCCAGGACCAGGGTTGAGCCACCGCTGGGGCAGCCACTCTGTTGGCTGCGGATACACCTCCTCAATCCGGTGGAGGGTATACGCGGACGACGATACTGTAATGCCCCCAGGGATGCCATTAAAGCCGTCTATAGATGTCCCACTAGGGATATCTGGAGTGACACGAGGTAAGGGGGATGAAGCAGGAGCATGCACACGGAGTGTTTCGCGGATGATGGCGTCCAGGAGCGGAAGAGAGTCAATTTCAGACGGGTGAGGGAGAGCCGGGAGGTCGTCATCCTTTCTAGATAGGAATGGGTATTGTAGTGGCGGTTTTTTGAGTGTCGATAGTTCACGCCGGAGCTCGTCTTGCAAGGCTGGTCTTTGCGAGAGCTCCCACATTATATAAGTGAAGGTAATGCCGGAAGTTTCATGGCCGGCAATGAGGTGGTCAAGCAGCTCAGAAGCGATGGCCAGGTCGATTGGGCGGGAGTCGGGAGACTCTTCGAGGGTGTGGCGGAGGGAGTTATATACGACTGGCTCGGTGGAGGTCATGCCTGAGTCACTTTTGTTGGATTTCAACGTCTGCTGGCATAACGAGAGACACCAGCGTTCGATAAAGCCGTCAGCTCGGTCATCGGAGCTGAGGTTTTTAAACTGCTCGTACTCTTCAAGCCAATGCTGCCATTCTGGCAGATTGAAGAGGTACTGCGTGCCGTTTTGCGTCCCAAAGAGATACGATGAGGTGAAGTCCATTCCTACAGCCTGGAAGACGGGAAGGACATTGATTACCTCCCCACTCGCAGCTATTCGCTGCAGCATGGGGAGTATTCTCTGGGATAGGATGAGGGCCGAGAGATTACGGAGATCTGGCGACTCCTGGATATACGACTTAGAGTATACTCGACTGAGCATACGCTTTTGACGGGCGTGCGGTGCATTGGGGACCATGCCCACGAGGTTGTCGGTATGGAAATTAAGGAACAAGTCGCGGTAGAGCGGGTGTTTCTCGAAGGCGCCGGTGTAGATGACCCGGAGGCCGTGCAGGGAGTTGACGCTCAGCTCATCGGGGGCCAGGCGTACGACGGGCCCATGCTTGCGATGCAGGGCATGGATGGTGAGCACCTCATTGCCGGCCTGGCGGACTTTCTGAATCCAGCGGCGGGAGAGGGGAGAGGTGAAGTGGGCATTGGGGATTTTGGAGAGTGGGGATAGGAAGAGGGGGCGGATCAAGTATGTAAATAGAGGGAAAAGAATTCCGGCTGAGATGGAGAGAGCTGTAGAAAGCACCATGGTCCAATGTGTGAAAACATCAAGCTCTCTAAGGATGGAATGAAGTTGGTTGAGGATGCAACCTTGGGCGGGGCAACCTTAAGCTTGTCATCGTCCACTGTCATACACGGAGTGCTAATTATTCCACGGCTTCGGTTCTGTTTTCAGTCTCGAACCAAACAATCCCATCCGGATTGAGTATACAGCATCATCACCATCGTCGATATGCAACCTCAGATCCCACGTAGCATCCGCATTCTTCCATTTCAATATATACCATCCAGCCCAGTTCTCAACTAATGATTTCTTAAACAGCACAAGCCTATTAATCTATTAATCTATTAATCCATTTATCCAAACTCAAAGTCAGTTGTCAGCAGTATACAGTCAATATACATACATACAAGATGACCTCCGAAATCTGCATCACAATAACCGGCGTCCGCAAACCAGGCCTCAGCGAAACCGACTTCCACGCCTACTTCACCAACCACCATGCACCCCTCGCCCTCCCCTTCCTCCTCAAATACGGCATAAAGGAGTACAACCTGGTCTGACTTTCCCTTCACTTCCCAGTCTTCTATCCGCGCTTGCGCATTACTGACTCATGGTAGATCGACGCCTTCACCTCCTACACCCCACATGCAGAAGAAATGCAAATGTCCAAGAAGCTCGCTGACTACGACTACATTGTGCAATTTGTCATGAGTGACATCAACGATTTCAAGCGGCTGTGGGGGGACGAGGAGTTCCGGAAGAGCGTTAAGCCTGACCATGTGAATTTTGCGGATGAGACGAAGTCTGGGTTAGTAGTTTCTCTCTCCCTGGTTAAAAAGATGTGCTAGTTACTGATGAAGGTTCTCTTGGGTGGGTAGGATATCAATTGGGTATAGAACGAAGTTTATTGCGCCGGGAAGGGATAGGAATTGAGAGTTAGATCTAATCTTGGATGGTTGTCCTAATAGGTGATTTAGTTACAGGGTTAGATTGCTCAGTTACAGTATTTAATGAGAGAAAGGCATCGAAAGAGATCTAATCCAAATATCATGCTAATGTGGGGTAATAAAGTAAACCACTACTACATATCCCCTCCTCAGCGCCTAGTTTTGCCTGATCCAGATTCCAGATACAAAAAAGAAAAGCCTATGCAGTGGCCAGCTAGCTAGCTAGCCTAGGGAATTACAAAGGAAAATGTTATAGAAAAAGTGGCCGTTGATCGCAACCTCCTTCGTCCCGCTCCGCTGGCCGGAAATGAAGAGATTCGTGACTTCGTGACTTTGTTCATCGTTCATAGTCGTAGATCTATATACGTCGATGGCTAGACGGTCGATTGGTCTAGACGCACCCATTCTCGAGAAACGTCCATGCTGCGGTTTACGCGCGCTCCGGGAGTCAGGGGTACGTCGACTCGTCCTGAGCCTCGTTCCTCATCAACACGTTCTTCGTAACAGGAGAGACGCGAGAAGTAGTCTTCTAGAACTGCTTCGCGGTCGTTGTCTCCGACTATACTTGTATATTCGGGTGGGGGTGTAATAAGTGGCGGCGGGGGAGGGACGTCGTCGAACGCCGGTGGCGCAAATGATGGCGCCCGAAGGAGGTGCATTGGCCGAGGCGCGCGTTCGTTCGCTCGTGTATCGAAAGCTAAATGCGCCGCGGGTGGTCGAGACAGGCCGCCGGAACCGCTAGTGAAGCTTCTGGTAACGACTGCAGGCGGCTCGTCTCGGTCAGAGCTCGACGGGGTGCGAGAAGCATTTCGACGAAGGGCGGGAGCTCCGGCACACCCGCACTCGAACTCTGGTGCTGGAGCTGCAGGCTCCGAGTTGGGCGTCGTGTATGCCGGGAGGTATATGTTTGCTTGTGTAGCTTTGCAAGAAAGGAGGTGGAACGGGGAGTCAATTGAGATTTCGAAATGTCGTCGTTTCCCGGAATCGCGTTCATCTTGTTTAGATAGACGAAGGACAATCTGGCTCCAGTTACTAACAGTTTTGGCAAAGCACGTGTAGGAGGTCATACCTTGATCCAATGATTGATCTGGATGTTGTCGTACGTCGTGTCAAAATGCAAGCGTTGCGACTCATCCCGGTGCTTCATTTCATGGCAGCTCGGAAGCTGGACATTGAATTCCATTTCAGTCGGACCGACCCCAGATTCACTATTCAGATTCCCAAGTAGATTAGTCCGACCCCGGTTGACAATTTCTTCCCCTCTGGCAGCAGCAGCGCGTTGATCCCAGTCAATGCCCCCACCAGCCATAACGCGCATTGAACTGCCAGGATATGTGCTGGTACTAGTCTGGTCGGCCCGTTTCTCGAAGAGAAGAACCTTCTTTGCAGGCTGAAACCGGTGAACGCTCTTGTCCGAAGTCCAGTGCTGGATGTTCTCCGTTACGTAGACCTTGATCCGGTGGCATTCAACCTTTGCTAGAGGGGTAAACTTAAAAGCTATAGGGATCTGAGACCCAAGTGGAAAAGATTTCCCTGAGATGACAATGTCATAGTGCAACTGGTCCTCCCAATTCCGAGAAATGGCGATCGGTTCGACTTGTTCTAGCGAGCCCTCCGCGGGTGTGCGGATAACAGGCACTCCCAGTGTGCCTAGTAGGTTCGGACGAAAAGCCCCTGAACGTTCCACGATAGCTTCCAAATCGTACTTCACGTATCCAAGTTCTGTCTTGATCGTTTCTGGAAGAGATCCGTCGATTGGGAACTCGAAACTGTACAGATAATCGCCAACGGGAAACAGTCGGTAGTTGCGTTGAGGCTGGGGCGCTCCGGACGGCGGCAGCGGATCGCCCCTACCGGGATTATGCGAGCTGTTGGACTGCAGCGAGAGGCGCTTCGCTTCTCTGGCGGTTAAGCCGGTATTGAGTGAGGTTGAGGATCCACTGTTGCTGACAACCTCTTGGGTCACTGTCGTCGTATTATCCTTGCCCGTGATCAAGCTTAAAGGTTTGGCGTGCTTGTAAATGTGGGCGCCGTAATCATTCTGCATAAGAGCTGTATCGCCGTGGTTGAAGTACACAACTCCATGTGTAACAAGATCTTTCTTGTCATGGAAATGGATCTTCTTGGGTGGAATTCCTAAATTAAGCGCAGACCGGTCAATACAGGTGAAAATTTCCAAAATCAGGAACCAAAGGTAACGGAAAGCTTACCATCGGGCCAATCGGTCTGCGCCTGTCCCCTGAAACAGATGGATATTTTCTTGATCTTGACACTTTTTGTTATCTTTAGGTGTAACTGTCCCCGTAGAATGGCAGATTTCTTGGTAGTGGGGTCATGGTGATCGTAGCCTTGAAGAAAGAGGACAGGTTCAGTGAGAGCGATTCCGACTGAAATGCCGCTGCCTGTGGCGACAGTCTTCTCGTTTGGCAATGACGGAAAGGGCGCATTCTCTGGGAGGGAGCCTGGCGACGGCCCCTGCGGTATCACTACTGATGAGTTTGAGGAAGAATGGGAGCGTATTCTGCCCGTCTGGAAGGAAGGCGCGGCAAGCATGTTGATATCGTCTGGGGATAGGATAATCTCAGAGATAGGGCGATGACGACGTGACCGAGCCATTGGGCGATCTTGAGATGGCACTGGGGACTGGGCGGTGCCGAAGCGGAGAAAGCGCTTCGCGTTTTCCCGGGGACCCGCCAGCTTTCTGAAAATAGACCCGCGGCGAGCGAGCCCAGCTTGCTTTGGGAACTGTTGGGTCGCAAAATCGGCGTCGACAGTCGTCGCAGAACCAGATCGACGATGAAACCTGGAATGCAACAGATTGGAGAGCAGAGGGATAGGTTCAGGCGTCGCGCAGGGGAACTGACCGGCGACTAGATTTGTGGCGGTGACCGATCCTGGTAGATCCTGAGGTACATGAGCAGTTGTCATCGTGAAGAACGCCAATTCAAGGTCATTATTTTGCAAAAGCGAGACGACGGGAATACACCGAGTATACTAGGCGGCCTCTGAGATGTCCGAGGAGGGAAATATGGGAGGAAATCCAGAGGTATAGAGGGAGGCAGGGTAGACGGGAGTATAATAAGAGAGAACAAGGGAATGGAAGAAAGACACCTGCAGGGAGGGAGAACAAGTACTATAATAATAATAAAGAAGAAACACACCTCAAACATCACAAAAAAAATAAAAAAAAACAAAGACAGATGACCTTCAAGTTTCAACTTACCGTGTCAGTTTGGAGCAGTCTCAGGCTTCTGCAACGGAAAATGAGCGAGCGATTTGCAATGCAGCAGCGGGTTCAAGGCTTCAGTAGCAGTTAAGCAGACTTGCGCTTATAGTTTTGCATTATTGGGAAGCTTTATTGGGTTTGGTACGAATATTACGCACGATCCCAAGCTGCACCTGGGTCGTGCGACCAGTTGAACTGAGTCTTCTGCCGCTTCTGCTTCTTAGCTTTTGGATTCCTCTATTTCGTCCTTCCTTTCTGGGGAGGATGATCGACAGCGCAAGGAGCCGGGGCCTCAAAGCGTGCAGGGGTGGAAATTAGAGATTGTGACAACGAAAAACGAGAGACAAAGCGCACAGCCAGGTCTTGGGGGGGATCACCAGTCAGAAGTAACTCGGGGAGCAGGAGAGATTGGATAGGTTGAATCCACGCCGAGACAGGTAAATCAAGACAAGACTTCTGGAGACTGGTAGAGTGGTGGATGGCGGAGGTTGATGGAAACAACAGACACAGAAATGACCAGAGTCAGGTGGTGCGGGAAGAGAGAGACTTTTTCTTTTCTTTGGGCGCCCGACAGACGGTCCAGAAACCAGAATACAAATGAGAAAAGAAAAGAAATTGGTTCATGGATGATGACGCGGAGGAAATAGGAAAATCGGGGACATTCAAAAAAACTACTTCTCTCCGACGATCCGGCGGTCGACTTGTGTTTTATTACTACAAGAAGGAGCTCCAAGTCTCGAACGCCAAGCTCATACTTGATAACAAGATGATGATCGTTGAGTTAGTTAATCCTGATGTTATGTCACCACATCAGTGGCGACTGGTGATTGCCTCTCTTCTACCTGGAGAGATGGACAGCCCTCCGCTTTAATTATGGTTCTTTGCCGTGGCGGCGTGGCCATGTGATTGTTTCCTGAAGTGAGCAGGAAGGATTCACGTCTCGATCAGCCTTAGTTGAAGAATTACCAGAAAAGGCCTGGTCTGGACTAAAGGGTTCCTCTGGATGACGTCGGATCGCCACACATCATGGAGATCACGAAGGATGCCCCCAAAAGGAAAATCAATAAAAAAAACGGGAGTATCGGCAAATCGCCCCTCAAGTCTCGCGAGGCTCGACAAGACTACGGCACGAACTCCGTAAACTCTCCATGATCAACCCAACACCATCGTGAAGTGAAGTGTTCGGGACGCAGTCACATGCGCCAAGTAGATGTTCAAATAATTAATGCGGGGAGAGCGTCTCAGACCTCAACAGATTCCCGTTTAGGTAGTCCTCTCTCATCTCCATGGTAGTGGTGGTGACTGGTGACATCATGACCTGGCGCCTGGGCCTTCCCCCTCTCTCTAGCGCATCTGTCCCCCGATTATTATTTGAGGCCGTTGGGCACCATGGACCGACCGCTCCATCAATTGCCTTCCTCGAATTACTAAGGCAACTTTTTTTCCGCCAGCAAACGCCGGACGGGAGGCTCGGGCTTTCTTCGGGTTCGTCGGTGCCTATCAGGATTCAGCTGTCAGCTGTCTGTCTGTGTCAGGAAATTCTCTCCCGTAGATTGGAGCCTGTACGGAGCGGAGTACTTTTGGACCCTTGGTGGATTCATCCGAGTTATTGACCTAATATACAGGACATTGGCAACCCAGCCCTCGAGGTCCCGAGGTTTTGATCAATAGGCTCTGGTACTCTGCGCATCCAGACGAGGGTTTTACCAGGCCATTCTTGTAAAATAATAGAAAGAAAGCAGAGGTATGAAGGATACATGTACCAAATTGTATACTAGTACTAGCTACCTCGAAACGAAGAAAAATAGCAGCATATCACACCAAAGTTGTTCTCAGTCCGGCAGTAGTGAAGTAAAAACTCAATGTGATCCCACCGGATTGGTAACGTGCTAAGGTTAAATAACCTTGAGTTAAGCACTTCGACGTGTGGAGCATTCTTTAGGCTCGCGTGCCTGGCTTTGCAAGTTGGTTCTGGCCTGTACCAGAGCCTCAGGCACCCTGATCACGGAACTTGACTCGGAATGTCTTCTCGATTTCAGTTCATGTAAACCAACTGTCATCTAGCTCATTAAGCTGCATCAATTCATCGCCCCCTAACAAATCGTCCCCATTATCATTTCCTCCCAAATTCTCACTCTCCATGAACAAGTCATCGAAGCTAGACTCCCCAGGGCCCATGATATCCTCTACACTACCCCCAAACTGTTCGTTCGAATCACCGGGTTGGGTGGAAAACTTCTCTAGCTCGAGGTCGAAGGCGTCGCCGCCTGCCGGCAAGGCGTTGCTGTCGTGACCCAATTCAGTGTTCCCAGAATCGAGGCCAGAACCAGCATTTGGATCGCCAAAATTAGCATTATTAAAGAAGTTTTCGTTTCCAGCGTTGTTGTCGTCTCCAAAATCGAGATTAAGGTCGAAGTCATTTGACCCTTGACTGTTTAGCAGCGAGTCGAAGTTGATTTCTTCCGTTCCCGCGGCATCCCTAGGGGTAGCGCTGACGCCCTGTGGTTCCTCTTCTTTCACAGGAACATCAGCCGTTCCTTGCTGATCCTGATCCAGATCCGTTTGCTGTTCGACTTTAACCGTGTTGTCTATTGGTTTAGGTTCGCTTTTGATGGGACAGACCTCAGCGGCCGTTTGTTCCGGGACAGGCACGGCCTGGTCACCCGTCGCCTCCGGTTCCCCCATGAGAGCGTCTTCCGTGGGACGCTTGCGAAACACAGCTTTCCGGGCCTTCACGACCTCATAATCTCTTTCCAGAAATGCTTTGGCAACAAACTGTCCTCAGTCAGCTTCGGTGGCGCTCTGCAACAGGTTCATGAGTGAGCTACGTACTATTTGCTCAGATAGGTCATCTAACGCAGATTGAAACTGTTCATGCGCGGCAGGAAGAGCTCGCTTCAGCTGAGCCCGAGACTGCAAGGACCCCTCAGATTTGAAAAACCGGCCGGTCTCGATAAGCTAATTAATCAAAGTAGGTTAGCACAGAATATTCCACCCGTTGCGGCGTGCTATACTCGGTTTCTAAGAAAAGCAGGGTTTTGAAACAGCTTACCGTTTGATTCAACATCACCGTTAGAACCTCAAGCGAGTCTGGATTCGAAATATTCGGAGAAGACATGGTGTTACGATTGGCCAGTTCCGTGTTGATGAGCGCCCTCGAGCCACTTGAGACAAATGCTCCCGAACCGCGCGGCAACACTTCGGTGGAAACGACGGATATTCCTCCACAACTAGCGGCCGGGAAGCGTTTGAAACAATCAAGTCCGTGCAGAAAATTAGGCAATTGGCGAGTTAATTATAGACGAGGACAGAGTCAGATTGGCGATTCGACTGTCGGCGTTGTTGTTGCTGTCCGAGAGCTCAGAGGATGAAGCAGTTGGGTAGAACGACAGCCAATTCCAACGATATGGCGCTAACCCAGCCGGGGCTAGGCTCTCTCCACCGAGGCGGCTCTTGGACCACTAGTCAGGCAAAAGAACGAGAGCACTGGAGTCGACAGAACGAGGGATCAAAGGGTGATGCAACTTTTGGTACGGGAGGAGAGTTGTCACTTGTCAGTTCGCAGTCAACGTAGGCCCCGGTACCTGAGAGGCTGAGATAGTCTCCGATAGACACTGTAGCTTCTTTATCGTTCTTTTGCGACGAGTCAACCTTCTCTAGCTTCGCAACCCCTGTTCCTTTTATTTTCTCCTCCTCCCTTTTCAACCAATTGTTGCTGTGTCGAAGTTTGCTTATTCTGTATATTTTCCCTTTCTGTATTTCTGACTGTCTTCTTCCAATCGATTCCGATCGCGGTCTCCATAGCCTTGCTCACATCAGTGGTTCCCGGAGGTGGTCCTGGCAGGCTGGAGGAGCCAGGATTGAGTCCACTTAGCGCCTTCATCCATCACAAAGCTTTCCACCATCCCCTCGACTTGTCACCGTCTTTTTTCCTTCTCGACATCAGTTTGCTGCTTGATTGTATGATCTAGCGTTTTCCCTTTCTTCCCTTCTCGTCCCTTTGCTTCTTGTCTTTTTCGAGTCGCCATTTCCTACTCGTTTGCTTTTCTCTCCCCTCTCTCCTTGGGTGCCTCCATCCCCGCGTCGCTTTTTTCCGCCTTCGACCACGACCAATTCAGTCTCAGCGTAACACCCTGCGTCGTCCCGTCATAGGCGATTGCCATATCACTCTCCGTTACCTAGAAACGCTGCTATCACCTCATCGCTGGTGCCTTTATTCTGTCAATTCTAACCAGCTCCTGTACATCGCAAAACTTGTGATCCTCCCCCTCAACAATGGCCGATACCGTGTCTGTTTCGACTCCTGCCTCTCATCCGCCGCAAGCTTCGACTACTGCGTCGAACCAACAGTACGATGCACCCCAGGGGAATGGCCAAACCAATCCCTCCCACATGCCACCGCCGCCCCGTCCTCCCGTGATTATTCCCCAGAACACCAACCCTATTCCGACCGCTATTACCTCTCCGATGTCTGGAGGCATGGTGTCTCCAACCAGCGCCGGTGGATATGTGCGTCGTGCAGCCCCTGAACCAAACAAGAGGGCTCTTTACGTCGGCGGTCTCGACCCGCGGGTGACGGAAGATATTCTGAAACAAATCTTTGAGACCACTGGACATGTCATCAGTGTCAAGATAATCCCCGACAAGAATGTGAGTTTTGCATGCTTTGAGCGTTACGTTCAGCCCCACCTCGAAATTTTACTTACTGTTCAAAGCAGCAATTCAACAACAAGGGAGCCAACTACGGTTTCGTCGAGTTCGACGACCCTGGTGCCGCCGAGAGGGCCATGCAGACGCTCAACGGGCGCCGAATCCATCAGTCGGTATGCGCAGAGGCGTCCTCATAATCGTGTTTCCTCGTCATTCCGGACGGCTTCTAATACTTGTTCTAGGAGATTCGCGTGAACTGGGCATATCAGGCGAACAGTACCAACAAGGAGGACACCTCGAACCATTTCCACATTTTCGTTGGCGATTTGAGCAACGAGGTCAATGATGAGATCCTTCTACAAGCCTTCTCTGCCTTTGGATCGGTTTCTGAGGCACGCGTTATGTGGGACATGAAGACTGGCCGCTCACGTGGCTATGGCTTCGTCGCCTTCCGTGACCGTGGGGACGCTGATAAGGCTTTAAACTCGATGGATGGAGAATGGCTCGGTTCTCGCGCCATCCGCTGCAACTGGGCTAATCAAAAGGGACAACCCTCCATTTCCCAGCAACAGGCAATGGCGGCAATGGGCATGACGCCAACCACTCCATTTGGCCATCATCACTTCCCTACTCATGGTATCCAGAGCTATGACATGGTTGTCCAGCAAACTCCACAGTGGCAGACCACATGCTATGTTGGCAACCTCACCCCTTACACCACGCAGAATGATATTGTTCCTCTCTTTCAAAACTTTGGCTACGTCGTTGAAACCCGCATGCAAGCCGATAGGGGATTTGCGTTCATCAAGATGGACAGCCACGAAAATGCGGCTATGGCCATCTGCCAGCTAAATGGCTATAATGTCAATGGGCGCCCCCTGAAGTGCAGCGTACGTCTTCCAACCACTCTCGACATTAGTTTCTGTCACTAACTATCAAAAGTGGGGTAAGGATCGCCCTCCTACCGGCCAGTTCGATAGTTTCTCTGGTCAACAGGGCAACTCGCCCTTCAACTCCAGCCCAGGTCCGTATTTCCCTCAGTATGGTGGCCCTGGGGGTCCCATGACTCCTCAAGGTAAATGCCGTTCCTTCTTACCCCTCTTGCTTTTATCCAGTACATAGCTAACTCGCACAATAGGGCCCGCACAGGCCGGAAGGGGCTGGGAGCAGCCACAGATGGCCCAGCAAGGCTTCGGCCAGGTCCCAGGAAATCCCGGCTATGGTCGTGGACAAGCCACACCCAACTCTGGCTGGAACCCGCCAAACAACGCCAATTTTGGAAATGGCTTTGGCGGCTACCAAGCATAACTTGTCGCGGATCTGCCGATCTTGGCATAGATCGTTTCCTGCCACATCCATATAAAGCTGCAGCGACTTCTTCCTTTTCCTTTTCCTTTTCTCCACTCACTTCCTAATCACCATTTTTATCCTCTTCGACCACTGCCACATCTTGAGTTGACCGTTTCTGCTGTCTGTACCTGTGCTTCTTGATGATTGCCAACTGGATCTCCGAGCGCCATATCCCATTCTCGAATTGTCTTGTTTTCTGAAATATGAAATCTGTGTGTTCTCGTGCACCAATACCCCAAGTCCACTTTCTTGAGCCAAATTTCCT
Source organism: Aspergillus asperescens (assembly GCA_027569075.1). Taxonomy (NCBI): domain Eukaryota; kingdom Fungi; phylum Ascomycota; class Eurotiomycetes; order Eurotiales; family Aspergillaceae; genus Aspergillus; species Aspergillus asperescens. The sequence continues at coordinate 148,263 of JAPDEH010000013.1, read as the reverse complement.
CTGCTCTTTCTTTGAACGGCACTGCACTTCTTCGATCAGAGCTAAGCTTCTTGGGCTTCGGATTCAAGCGTCCTGCGGAATAAACTAAAAGTACTTCCTTCTGTCCCACACCATGGCTGTGGCCGTTTTGGACCCCTGTATCCGATTAAATTGTCTTTGAGATCTGTATCGTATTTCTTTCGTATGTACAAGTGGTCTTGGAAAGACCAGCTATTTCTCCTATCACTTCAGGCCTCCTGTGTGATATCATGCTTTTCTTTTCCTGAGCTTTCTGCTTTTTTAACTAGCGACTCAAGGTTCTACTTATCTTCCTGCATCTCTTACTTCATGATAAACGTTTTAGACCTTCTATATTGTTCCGCCTGGGGTCCTGAAGTATACAGGTATTCTAAATCACTTATCTCATTTGGTCTCGTGAGCTATTCTATCCACATACTTCGTTATAATTTTCTTCGTAAAGGTCGCCAGATACTTATCAAGTAAATCTCCTGGTTTGACGATAGTCAGGGCATTCTCAATACTTCGTTCGTCTGTCTATACTAATTTCAGGCTCAGTTGGGTGACCGCCTCCAGGCGGCCAGGCACTCCTATGATTATTCTGCCCCTGACCTCTTCAAAAGAATCTCCACGCGGCCCATCTTGTACTAGCGAATATCGATGTGGATAGACCCACAGGTGCCTAGCTAAGGCCACCCAGTCAATGGAAGATGCAATCAACGAGAATGCTGCGGCACCGTCCCTCGACAATGAAAAACAGCTCTCGGGCCGACCGCGCTCTGACAGCGCAAGCAGTGGACACAGGCGCAGTCCCTCAGGATCATTGCTCTCAAGACTCTCCTTCCTACGTATGATGCAGGCCAGCCAGAACACCTCGGATCGAGAGCACTCCAACGTCGAAGCAGACGACGACCGCGACGACCGCGACGACCTCGGTTCCGGATTGAGGGGTGGAAGAGCCATGTCAACCACCCTACAACAGAGAAGAACACGCAGGAGGCGAGGCTCGCTGAGAAAGACAGCTCTATTGGGCACGCGATTTGATTATCGGGATAAGAAGGCCAGTAAACCACCTGTGGATGTTGCTCGTGAGGATTTTGTCGACCAACAACCACAAGCGCAGGAGCAACAACAACGACTTACACCACCACCAATACCTACGCACAGTCGAATGCGATCTTTCGGCGATCCGGTCTCGCTGAATGATGGATTTATATCTAGCCAACAACCGGGGGGCAAGACATTGGGGGAGAATAAGACCTCTACCTGGACCTTGATGGAGACACCACAACGGGGTCGGAAGGTTTCTGCGCCGGCGCCACAACATCTCCAGTCTATTCGATCCAAAGAAATTGTACTCGCCGAAGATGTTACCACCGATGATGAGGATATCGTTTCTTTTCCTCCGAAGAAAGGCGCTGGCCCTGTCCCGACCGCGTTCCACAGTTCCTCTAATACCTCAAGCAACAGCGGGCCTGCGGCTTTACGCCTTCCAACTCCCGCGTCGAGCACGGATTCGTACTACTCGTTACAGGCGGATCAGAATTACATCCCTACCCATCGCGCAAAGTCACCTCTTGCAACGCACGCGGTCGACATCACTGGCAGTCAGGAAACGATGGGCTGGGACTATTCGGAAACCGAGTGGTGGGGATGGATAATTTTGATAGTGACCTGGCTGGTTTTCGTCGTGGGGATGGGAAGCTGCTTTAGTGTTTGGAGCTGGGCTTGGGACGTCGGAGAGACTCCTTACGCGCCCCCCGAGTTAGAGGATGACCCCACCCTTCCCATTGTTGGGTATTATCCTGCACTCATCATATTGACGGCGGTCATGTCGTGGGTGTGGGTTGTTGTTGCGTGGGTGGGCATGAAGTACTTTAAGCATGCAAACATAACGGGGGATGACACATAATCTAGATAGAGGTAACTAATAAATTCTTATAATTCAAATCACTGCAATGAAACACATAGCAACCTATATAATAATACCAAAAAGTCTGCTCAACTAGCCTCAAACGCTAATTATACTAAACTCCAACGCCAATGACTCCCGCGAGCCCTGCCAATGCTGCCGAATCGCGCGCAGAATCTAACCTATTAGTGTGACAGTGCACACTGGTTTGCTACCTCAAGCTGGCTCTTAGGCATTCCTCTATTAGCCTCTTTGACCTCGAGCCCGGGACCACTGACTCTGATATCGGGTGTAGCGGCGGTCTCCGCGCCCTGGAGCTGGACCGTGATCCCTGGCGCTGTGCTGACAAGACCCTTTGAGACGGCATAGCAGGAAGAACGGTCGTGGTTCAAGTCTTCACTATAGAATTCGTCCATAATCGGATGCAAAAGGACGGTTTGCTTGTGTATCGTGACGATAGAGTTGGCTGGAACAGAGACCCAGTTATCTAGAAATCATCAGTATCAAGCACATTTCTAACTCTAGAAAGGACCTAAACTCACGTCTCTCAAAAGTAATCGGCTCACTCGCAACCAAAACAATATCCGCACCCTTATCATGCCTCTCCATCTTGAAATGGCCCTTGACCTTCCCCTCCTTCCACTTCGTCCCAGACGAGAAGTACAAACTCGCCGGCTCATCCGTCTTACTGCTGATATACCGCGTACAAACAACAGTATGCCCATCAGTAACCGCAAAATTCAACAAACTGCGCGTCTCCACCCCCTCGGGCACATTATGCCGCGTCTGAATCTCCCGAATAAACTCATTAATCTTCGCAATCGTCTTCACCATAACCCTGCGCAACAACGCCTGTCCGAACCCCTCCGGACCAGGATCACAACTCGGATCAACCCCTTCCTTCGCAAGGAGGTCAAGGAATAGCGCAAACGCCCACTCACTATCCGTCCCGCCCTTCACGCCCAGATACCACTTGTCGGCTAGCGAATCGGCCAGGGCACGCTTGATGTAGTGCCACCCTCCTATCCCACCATTGTGCATGAACATGAGCGTGTTATGCTGGAACGGGTGGCAGTTTGTATCGGAGAGCGTGCCCTCTGTTGTTGCGCGGACGTGCGCGAAGATGAGATTCGAGCATGTTTTGGAGGCGAGACGCTCGAGGTTCTCGCAGTTCCAGGCCGGGATGGTTGATGTGAATATGCAGGGTTCTGGGCCCAGTTTGGGGTCTGTGTAGAAGCCTACCCCGAAGCCGTCGCCATTTACGGGGCGACGGTTGTCCTGTTTTGCTTGTTAGAGAGTAATTCTCTCACTACCCAGAGATCGGCCTTTGCTCCAATTGAGCAAGGTCCGATGGTACTGGTAAACTTACAAGTCTCAAGCGGGAGTCGTAGGATTGTGCTAGAATGGAATGGCTGGGCTCTGTGACTAGCTTGCTGAGACGAATCTCGTGCCTGCCCTTATACACCTGGAAGCGAGGTTAGATCTCGTCTGCGAATAGATGAATGACCTGACTTACTAGGAAACGACACATGGTTCCTTGAATAGACCCGGCTTTGGGATATAAATGTTCACCCAATATCTAAGCTCTCAGCAATAGGGGGAGAAGTGCTGAATTATGAAGCAGCTCTAATCCTAGATAACGTTCCAATTCGGCGGTCACAGACGGTGAAGGCGATATTGGCTCCGTCGCAAAGAATACTCAAAACCAGGCAACAAACTCATTCAGGAGACTCTCAAGAGCTCCAAATCAAACGTCCAAGAAAGTATCTCGAGAAATGAGAAAAATTTATCCCTGTTTTGCTTTTTGTCTGACAACAATAATCACGTCAGTTCATACCCACACGTGACTCATTCCAGAAAAGTACGGCCGACGAAGCGGCCATTCACGCATATCACGGGATCCCCGCCGCCAAAGACTAGTTCATTCTCCATCGTTGCACGACAATAATGACGTTCGTCTTATCATCCATCGCCTGCCAAATCAACAGTCTGGTCAACAACCGCGGCAGGCTGCCCGGAGATGACAACTATTTACTCGTCCCGCCCTACTTGATGTGTATGAGTCTTCAGGAACCATGAGCGGGAGGATCCTCTCCCATCGTCTTGTTCCGCTCTTGCGGACGGGTCTTCTAGCCCGCCATGTCCATAACGCCGGCGCGAGAACTGGCGGCCTTCTACGAGTCGAGGGTGGTGCTGCGCTCCGCGGTCGTGCATGGCCCGTTGGAGCAAATTCGATCCATAACAATGTGCCCGCCGTGCGGGCGATCTCCTTCGCCCGGATTTTTCCTAAGCTTGCGATGAAGCTTTTAAGGGTGCCTGCGATGTTTGGGGGTGCTATGGTGGCTGGGATGGCTTATTTCCAGTATCAAGCTACGCGTGTGTGATGGGATTCTTGCTTGAACGGTTTGGGCGAGCTAACAGTTTTGGCTGTTTATAGTGGCGGGAAACTATGCGATAGACGTGTTCAAACGTGCCGGGGAATCAGCGGGTGATGCTGCGTCGGGGTTGTTTCAGGGCCTGCAGAACGTGGCTGAGCAGACACAACGAGGGTGGCAGAAATCTACGGAGGATATCGAGGCTCCTGAGTGGTTGCAGAAAATACTACGTTTCGACCAGGATTCACAGCGTGATGGCTCGTCTGGTGGTGGTAGCGGTGGGCAGTCGCCTAAAGAGAGCCGAGCGGGTGCGGTTGCTACAGGTGCTGCTGTTGGGTCTGTCTTTGGGTACGATCAGGAAGCCGAGGACCAAGCGGGTAGAAAGGATGCGGAGAATGATCAGATGATGCTTCTCACCCGGAAGATGATTGAGATCCGGAATATCCTCCAGACAGTCGGGCAGTCCGGAACTTTGACCCTGCCCTCTATCGTGGTCATTGGTTCGCAGTCTTCTGGGAAGAGCTCTGTTCTTGAGGCTATAGTTGGACACGAGTTCCTTCCGAAAGGCTCGAATATGGTCACTCGACGTCCAATTGAACTTACCCTAGTCAACACGCCGAATGCGCAGGCAGAATATGGAGAGTTCCCTGCCCTCGGACTTGGGAAAATCACCGACTTCTCGCAGATTCAACGGACGTTGACCGATCTAAACCTAGCAGTTCCTGAGAGGGACTGCGTTTCGGACGACCCAATTCAGCTCCAGATATACTCTCCCAATGTCCCCGACCTATCTCTCATTGATCTTCCCGGCTATATCCAGGTGGCCGGTCATGACCAGCCACCAGAGTTAAAACAGAAGATATCCGATCTCTGCGACAAGTATATTCAACCGCCAAACGTTATCCTCGCCATCTCGGCGGCAGATGTTGATTTGGCCAACTCGACAGCTTTGCGGGCAAGTCGCCGAGTCGATCCTAGAGGCGAAAGGACGATCGGTGTAATCACAAAAATGGACCTTGTCGACCCAGAACGAGGTTTCAACATCCTCTCGGATAAGAAATACCCTCTACGTCTCGGGTACGTGGGTGTTGTTTCTCGGATTCCTCAAACTACTGCTCTGTTTTCCAGGGGAAGTGGAAATATCACCAGCGCAATCCTTAGAAACGAAAGCGCATACTTCTCAGCACATCCAGCCGAATTCGGCGCTGAGGTGGGCGTTTCCGTGGGCGTCTCGACTCTACAGAAAAAGCTAATGCATGTTCTTGAACAAACAATGGCATCAAGCCTAGCGGGTACTAGGGATGCCATTAGCCAAGAGCTAGAAGAAGCGACGTATGAGTTCAAAGTACAGTACAACGATCGACCTCTTAGTGCAGATTCGTATCTTGCCGAAAGCCTTGATGGCTTCAAGCATTCCTTCAAAGCATTCGCCGAAAACTTCGGTCGACCCCAGGTCCGGGAAATGCTGAAAGCCGAGTTGGACCAGCGCGTTATGGATATCCTCGCCCAGAGGTATTGGAACCGGCCAATTGACGACCTGTCACCACCGATGGCTGAGTTGGATCCCCTCAGCGACCTTCCCAAGGCCGACCCTGAATCTCTATACTGGCACCGTAAACTCGATGCCTCAACATCGTCCCTAACAAAACTCGGCATTGGACGATTGGCCACAACTGTCGTGGCAAACGCGATACAAGGCCATGTTGGGCGCCTGCTAGCCAGCTCTACCTTTGTCTCTCACCCTTACGCTCAAAAACAGATTGGTGATGCGTGTACAAGTATTCTCAATGACCGGTTTTTCAGCACCAGCGACCAAGTTGAGAACTGCATCAAACCGTACAAATACGAGATTGAAGTCGAAGACCCTGAATGGGTCAAGGGCCGGGAGAACGTCAGCAGGGCTCTCAAAGAGGAACTGAAAGCCTGCGAGTCAGCACTCAAACGGGTTGAAGACAACATTGGAAAGAGGAAACTCCGAGATGTCATGTCGTTTATCGATAAAGTCAGGAACGGAGAAGTCGTCCTTGAGGGAGATGGCTCCGCTGGTGCAGGAGGGTTCAGCTCATCCCTACTAGATCGAGGTTCGTTAACTTCTACATACCCATCATCTGATTTGATAGTCAACTAACTGGACTACAGGCCGAGAGGGTGCTTTCCTCCGCGATCGTGCCGACATCATCAAAATGAGACTCATGGCCGTCCGCTCGAAGCAATGTGCCTCGCAGAAAAACAAATACTACTGCCCAGAAGTCTTCCTCGACGTTGTGGCCGACAAACTCACCTCAACCGCCGTGCTCTTCCTCAATGTCGAGCTCCTCTCGGAATTCTACTACAACTTCCCACGCGAGCTAGATATGCGTCTAGGCCGCCATCTCTCTGACGCAGAGGTGGAGCGGTTCGCGCGCGAAGATCCCCGCATCCGAAGACACCTCGATGTGATCAAGAAGAAGGAGCTCCTTGAACTAGCTCTCCAGAAAATCGAAAGCATCCGGCAACTTGATGGCCGCGGCAAGCTGAGGAATTCTGAACGTCCACTGGGAGGGAAGGACCAGAGGAGTCGCGGGTGGAATATCTTCTGATTCAATGATATTCCCCTTGGCATCCAATCCCTTCCCCCCATTCACAGACTGCCATAGACTGTTGTTATACCTACCTGCCTCCTTTTTCTCGACACCCGCAATCTCATGATCTGCCCCCCTCTCACTGTACACCATAATCGAGAAGAACTTTGCCCCATCCTGTTCATAGTTACTTACACCAGTCACTCCAGGAAGGCGTCATCACAGCGTGTTTCTCTCTTCTCCACTTGTCTCTCTCATTCCTTTACATCACTCCCAGCTTTGGGTGCTTAAACTTATATGATCAACATAGATTTTCAAATGAAGGACAGCCCCTAATTGATAGTACCTCTTGACTTCTTTCTACCTACACTGCAGTATGGCAAAAGGATTGGCAGTAGTGGTTATTAATAATACCCAGCTACAAGTAGAAAATTGGGTAGAATACAGTACAGTAATAAGACCGAATAATAGATGGAGAATACTAGTAAATAGCAGCACGGAGAAAGATATTGAAACAGCAAGGAAATACGTTATTAAGTGAATCTTCAAGTCCCACACACCAAACTCTAACAGCCATGGACAAAAAAAAATGGAAAGAAAAAAGTCTATGCGCGAGAACCGGCAATCCAGTCTATCAATATCCAATCGTACATGAGATAGTAAAGAAGCGATATAATAATAATAATAAAAAGGAACGAGAAACAATAAATCCCTTGTATGTTTTTGGAGAGATGCCTATTGGCACGAAGAAAAAATATTGAAAGATTCGATGACGAAAGTGAGGATTATACTCAGGAATCGGGATATCAAGACCGCGCGGAAAGCTCGGTTCGCGGGGAAAAAGAGGTCGTGGATGTGGCGTCAAGTGGAACAGGGGAGAGGTAGGGATTAGAATTCGGAAGGAAATGTATGTCCCTCTTGGAATGTCATAAGGTATGGGCATATTTATTGTTGTTGTACACGGTTCCTAGCATCCATCTCACCGCTGTAAGCAGCAAGGATGATTTACTCGCGAGACACGTCACGGCCAAACAACCTGGCCTTAATCCAGTCAACAGTGACCAAAATGCGGTTCCGGGCTAGAGAAAAAATTTGTGTTAGTTCGAAGTCTGATTGACGAGAGCAAACAGGATAGATACTTACTGCTGAAGCACATGCTCAGATAAGCACTACGCCAGAACAGGTAGGTCAGAGTTCCACCACTTGCAATGTTGCCGCTCAGCCAGCTGATGTCTGCAACCGCACGCTCCTTTCCGATGTAGGCCAGGCTTCCCTGGTGGGAGTACTGGAAGGGACCGATCTGCTTGGTCCTCCGCAGTTGCCGCTGGTTTTCACGGATTTCGTCGAAGATCCTGTTGCGATCCTCCTCGTCTTTGGCAGCCGCCTGCTCCTCGGAGAGCTGCTGTAGCCCCTTCTCGATGGCGTCGGTCTTAGCCATGGTGTTGAAAAGACGGGCGAGGAAAGCACCCTCTTGACTGGCGACCTGAGCAGTAGGGGCGTAGTTGGTGACGGCGCAGTCTCCGACAGCCCAGACATTCTCTGTGCCATTCACGACCAGGTATTCATTGACGGCGAGACCACGGCGGGAGTTCTTCTGAGCGGGAAGCTGGCTCATGAGGTCGCGAACAATGGGGCGCAAAGCGTTACCAGTGGCCCAAACAAGCAATCCGTAAGGGATGGTTTCAAGCTCCTTTGAGCCGTCGGGGTTGGTAACCTCGGCTTGGATGTACTTGTCTGTGACATTCTTGACCATCGTCTTGGTACGGATAGTAATGGATTCCTCTTTGAATGTCGATTCCGTGTAGTCAATCAGCTGCTTAGAGAACATAGGAAGCACGTTGGGCAGAGCTTCCACAAGAGTCACACGGAAATTCTCCTGGATCTCAGGAACCCACTTCCTAAGATCGTGCTCAAAGAAGTCCTGCAGCTCACCAGCGAATTCCACACCGGTCGGGCCACCACCAACCACAACCATGTGCAAGAGACGCTTGATCTCCTCTTCGGATTGATCCTTGAACATGGCAGTCTCGACGCAGTCCATGATGCGCTTGCGAATCTTCTGGGCATCTCCAACCTCCTTTAGGAAGCAAGAGTGGTCCTTGACACCCTTGATACCTGCGATATGCGGTCAGCTAAAAGGTTTCCGAGAGATGATCAAATAATTCACGTACCAAAGGTAGCGTTCTCCGCGCCAACGCCCATGACGAGCAAGTCGAAGGGGACTTCGGTGTGGGAAATGTCACCCTTGATTTCCGAGTCGTCGCTAATGTGGATGACGCGCTTCTCGTAATCGACCTTAGTTGCCTCCGCTTCGTAGAACTTCACATGGGCTTTCTTATGACGGAGGATGCTTCGAATCGGTTCCATGATCGAGCGGTGCTCAACCTGACCAGTTGTGCATGAGGGCAGCAGAGGGGTGAAAAGGAAGTAATTGCGGGGCGAAATAACGACGACATTGTAGTTTTCGGTGTCGAGCTTCTTGAGAAGAGAAACGGATCCCCAGCCAGTTCCTAATTAATATTCGAGTCAGTGAAAGTCCTATAAAGTATGTTGCGCCAAATCCATGCGCGATGAGTGCGGCAAGAGAATGTAAACTTACCAAGAACCACAAGGGTCTTCTTATTCGGATCGGGCACGAATTGCTCAATGGGATGACGTTGATCATAGATACCGTAGGCGAGATTGCCAGCGAAGCCAAGACCAGCCAACAAAGTCAGACGCCAGGTCCAACGCAATATTCTAAATCGTCTCCGAGGCTTTGAGGCTGGAGTCGGGCTTGGGGCTGGGGTCGGCGCAGCATCGGAGTAAGGGCGACGAGCAGCACGTTGAGTGGCTTTCTGTGTCAGCGTTTGTGTTGAGCGCAGAGTCTGGACGGGCGACCGCGTCGTGAGCGACCTGCGCGACAGCGACGACAATTGGATGGCGGATGGAGACGCCATCTTTGACCGGAGAGCCAGCGTACTTCCAACCATTTTTAGGCTGTAGTCGCAAAGGACAAGGAAGGGGGACGATGAAGGGAGAGGAGAGGAGATTGAAGGATGAAGGGGGACGACAATGGGTGGTCACAATGAACAGGCGCAAGTAAAAAAAATATATATAAATAAAAAATCAAGGTTTTCCTGGCAGCTGCGATAGACAGGCCTGTTAAGCTGTTTTGGGCGAGTCGGTGTGGCTCAAGTCGAGATCTTTGAGAGGAATTTTGGAATTTTGCCGGGTGGTCCGTGGACCGTGAATGCCTCAGGATCCACTTATTCGTGTACACAGCAACAACAGAAAGAATTGGAGATGACTCAGTCCTGGTGAGGGGATCTCCGACTGCTCACTGAGGAGACAATATTAATACAGTGACAGGGCTATCTATATCTGTTGATCATAAAGCCGGCGTGGACTCGGGTTTTTCCGAGCAGGCTACGACTACTTCGCGTTGCGGAGGGGCTCCTTGAACAGGTATCTGGAACTCTCCGGTTGATATCCAGCACGTTCAGCGTCCAATTTCCTATTCAATCCTGTGGGGAGAATGATTCTCTTCTCCAAATCTCCGGCCATTCTCGTCCCATTCCACTTTCGGTATGCCGACCGCCTCTATTCCTGCTGAGTCAGCGCCCTGCCCTACGGTCCTTCCCGAGGCCGCACCGGGATCTCCCGCACCCGCCAGCATCTCCAATCCGCATCAGCCTGGCTCCTAAGCCCTTCGATAACTGGGTTCGAAAACCTATGAAGAAATGAAAAAAAACCGCATGACCACCTAAGATCCGGGGGAGCCCTTTGAGGTCCCGCACGATCAGATTCCGGGGCAGTCCTGCGAGGCTGCGAGAAACACCGGTCCGGTTCACTCCCCATAGGTGATCCGTTTCCTTCCATCCCGGTGCTTATCGTGGACGATTCCTAAGTTTGAATATCCATCCTTCTTTACCATTGGACCAGTAGGCTCCTCCGTAATTGGATATGCTGTCCACAATCATCATACGAGGGGAGGGGTCTGCATCCTGGATGCCTTTATGTCGTCCGCCTCAAAAGGGTCAGTCACGGACTGGACTAACGTCTCTTGCAAGTTACAATGCCCTCAGCATGCTTGCGTCGCCGTGTCGAATATAATTCCGGCAATAATCCAGCAAGGACTTAGTGTAGCCGTCGACCTCGCTGACCACCGCCAGACGGTTGAAACCAACAGTCGATGCCTCCGAACACTCCCAAAAGGAGCGGTGGTGTCATTATTATAGTAGTGCATCACCGCGAATCCTAGCAAAAGACAAACTACCACTTACTGATCTGACTTACCTGCAAGCCCTGAAGCTATTGAGCTGCTATCCGGCATATCACCGCTGCTAGGGATCAATTGGAGCCAGGTCATCCGCGGATACCCAAGCTCACGGCCTGTGTCAGGCTATAAGCAACCCGACTTGACTCACCCATACTCTAGGTATGTCGCCGCCAACAGAGAAAATCTCGAAACATGTATGCCGCAAGAAGCGCGATTGTGACTTGACGCACTCTCTCTTTACCCCGTTTACGCGTCACATGCGTGATGTATGAGCAGTCATCCCAAATCCCGCCCTGGTTCAGATATATGAAATCCTTCACTATCGCATACAGCACAAGCCAAACATTAATATGGTCATTTAAACTCTGAGTTGCAAGTTTGCAACCTTTGTCCCTCATCACTCCATGCAAGGCTCCGAGATCACATCACAATCTCACCTGCAGACGTGTTTTGAAGGCCTTGCTAAGTACTTCATCACAGCAAGCTGCCCAAACGAGGCAAATTATTGAACCTTGCTTCCTGTTGATAGGAAATTTACCCACTGATATGTACCGATAGTCGATACAGGTGTCTACAAGCTCACCATCAGCATCACTGGCTGGAGTCTCACTGAAGAAAGGCTGGTTACAACATCCCGTCCACTAATATAGGAGCAAAAGCAATATTCACACCTTACTGCTCGTATGCTCGCGTCTATTTAAGTCTAACTCGGGTTACAGTTTCATGCCGAAATTTCATGGTGTCTCGTTTCCCTCCTTGCCTCATTTCCCAACGTGATCTACTGCGCTGGGATGTCTCAGTCGTTTCGTTTTCAACCAGACTTTATGCGCAACGCCTTTAACGGCATCAGATTACATTATGCTATTTGCTTACTACCGCCATCCCAAACTCCACGATCAACTCCCATGCAACTCCCATTCCATCCCACAAACAAGATTTCAAACCGAACCGCACTACCGAAAACACAACCAGATGGTCGAGTGATTTCTCAGCGGTCATCATGTCATATCCCTGGCTATATTCATTGTTTTCCCCACGGTATCACCGCGTCTAGGGGGGCACGCGACAAACTCTCGTTGCGTTTCACTCTGCCCCTTTCCGTCCTTCTGTGTTGTTCTTGAGTGCCTGCCTAGGGATATCAAAAGATATATTAGGCAGACCATATGTGAAGTAGACAATACTTGCACGCAGACATATTGGTCCTTTCCAGTCATGTTGTGGTTTACTACAGCTTATCGTCTCCATGGGAACCTCATCAGTGTCCGACCGAGTTGAGTCAGTATGCATCACTCACTGCCCCCGAGCGTAAGGTAAGAAGGTAAGGTTGTTTGTGAATTACCTCATTCTCCGTTTGGTTCTAGGCGTCCCCCGCCCAGATAGGGATAGGTGAGGTCACTGGGTTGATATTCAGTCTGGTCCGAATCAGGATATGCAAGTCCGGATCCATTTAGATACCCTATACACGTTTATATACACAGCATGGAGGTGAATATCCACAAGCTTATCGTTTTAAACTCGGGAGATGGTTATCATAACACCCATTTGGATCTGACCTGACCTGACCTCTACGGTATGTTCCGGTAGGCAGTGAGCGGCAAGGGAAACAACAAATCGTGCTCCCTGTTTACCTCCGCGCAAGGGGATACTTAAAGGACGGGATAAAGGACATTGGATAATGTCTTGACATATCAATGGGGTTGGTAGTCGAGCTCGTACGTGAATTTCAAGATCTGTTCTACTGTTGCCACTTAATATTAATTCTAGAGATCCTTCTTAACCCTTTATTATATGATTAAACGGTCTGTCCCTTACCCTACTAGTATGGTATAATCCATTCTACCTAGACTAGGGCTATCAGAGTCCCCCTTCCTTGTGTCGGGTAAACTTGGTGTTGTTGCGAGATTCAGTGTCATGGTTCACTATCAGACAAGAGGTGTTTGTGCGTTCTGGGATACTCACATGTCTATCCATAATAAATATAAAAAAAAAACCTATTTATTTGAGCCTTTATAGTTCCCCCTGGTTCTCATCTGAGGCGATTCATAAAGTAGGCATTCATAGTCCTGGTATAAGCGCACGGGGCTTCAAACGAAACGACCCCAGACTTTATGAGAAAATGAGACTGGGATGCGGAATGTAATAACCGAAGGTCCTCGGTCGAAGTTGTTACCTATGTGTGAAATATAGATCCGAAATGGGATAAGAAACCTGTCAACATTGACGGCGGTGGTGAAGGATCCTGTCTTCACCACCAATGTCAACATCAAAGTGGCAAGGCTAGCAACTTCACTGTTTGCATAGTGAAACAAGTAATTGCTATAGGAGTTACACAAACTCTCTCGCTAATTGCTGGCATGTCCATGTATTAATATAAATAGGCCTTAGATGTCGATACTAAATTCAAATATCATGTACTTCTTTCATCTAGAGTTGAATCATACTTGTCGATAAAACCAGGGAGAGAGAAATATATATATATATATATCCGGGCATCGGCAACATGCACAAAATGACTTCGTTACATAAAGTATCTCTAGCTACCAGGTAACTTCTATACCAAGCTATAGCCTGTTAAGGACAAAACATATAACATGTAGCCCAATTACGGGACCACTTCTATCAGGTGAAGGGATATACCTACCGCGCACCGAAGACAAAACAGTGAACTGGCAACATCCCCCTCTAGAGAAGCTGAACAAGATTCCATAAAAACCAAGCAAGACCTGAGTCGCAATACAAAAAATCTCTAACTAATCCCAGCCAATCTGGGATCTTCTATGTTGAGGGAGCAGGCGCTCTATACAATGAACGAAGCAAAATCACGTGACACATGCAACTGGATGAGATGGGAGGTGGCTTGATACTACCTACTATCAGAGACCGAAGCAAGGATTCCCTGTTGAAGGTGAAACAGGTTGTTAATATAGGATAGTGATGGCCTATGGCTATTTTCTCATCGCTACCCGGTCTAGAGGTCGGTAGACGTCCCTTAGATCGGGTCTAGACGGGAGCCTTTGATTTGCTGGAACAATGCTACAAGAGCAGCGAATCAAATCAAATCATTTCTTTCAACCTGGATTTTGGATTATAGTATGCCTCGGTGAGGAGTGAAAGCAAGACTGCGCTGTTCACTCCGCAGAGTCACAGTCCTCCTAACTCTATCACCACCATACTATCCGGGACTACTTGAACTTAGTACATCCTGCAGGCTTTTCTAAATATCGTAATATGAATAATCCTAAATAATAATCGTCTCAACTCCCGACCCAACGTCGGAAGAGTATCCGTTTTTGGCCAGTGCCAATTTACTGCTTCTCAAGTTCTTGATGATATATGGCTGTTTTCATACGACCTCCGTACTGCTTATCCGCTACTTTACTTTTCTTTTTTTCGTTCCCTCCTTTTTTTTTTTGGCTCTTTTTTTTTGGCTCTTTTTTTTTTTAAAAAAAAATAAAAATAAAAATAAAATAGTTATCCGTGCGCGGGAGAGAGAGAGAATAGGTAACAATCCCGGTTGTTGTCTATGGTGGGTTTCACACCCACTATTCGTACTCTTGTCTTAAGACTGCTTAAGTTCTTGTGGTTATATTGGGTATAACTTAACGCCGCTCTCCGAGGTAGTCTAAGTTGTAACAGGTTTCCCACATCCACATCCACATCCACTCCCACTCCCACTCCCACTCCCACTCCAGGCTGCCGGCCAATGCACTAAGTAGTGCTCCACTCAATGTGTATTTGATTCACGGTGACGGGGACCCAGTCACGCCGAAGTTAGGTTCGAAAGACCCCAACCCAACCAGACACTCATTGCCGAGTTTTGACGGAGTTGCGCGGGCGAAGTGGCGGTGATAAGCAGACGATGGAACATTGCTGCTGTGGTTGGTTGGTAGCTTGGTAGAGTGCCAGATCTGTACCTAGTACTAGGATGACTACGCAGTTACTACCGTAAGTAAGTTAAGTAACTAGTAACTACTAACTATGAGGAACGACGCAAGGGCGGACTAAGGTACCTCGCTAGTTACAGTAAGCTAGAGCTACTAACTAAGGTACATGTCGGGTAGTATGGAATGGAAGCGGACATTTTTCTCTCTCTCCTGATCGGACGAATCATTACGCTCGTTGCCGCATTTCTTGATGGTGAATAATTAATTTGGTTTGGTGAGAGAGTCAAGTAATGAGTTGAGTAGTGTCCTGGATCGAAGAGATTTGAAGGTACTGCAGCTACAGTGCATAGTTCTACTAAGTAAGTATGGATGCTGCCACTGCACTGGAGAAGGAGCCGACTGGGTTATTACGGGCTCTTCTCGGTAGTTCTCGGACTTGCAATCCAATTGCCCGCTCGGGTGCTTGGATGAAACTAGACAAGACCAGACCAGAACAGACTTAAGGAACTGGACACGGCAGCTCAACTTAGGTGAAGCTGTCAAGGTGAGACAAGGTAGGAATGTGGTACTTCTAGTCGTAGGTCTAGGTCCCGTTGTCGTGAACGGTTGCCGTTCGAGTTGTCCGACGTTCTCATCAGACAGTTACCTACTAAGGAAGGACGACTAAGGAGGAGGAGTACCAGGCGCGCTCTGTGCTAGGTAACATTAAATGAAACGGCCCCAATAATAATAATAATAATAATAATAATAATAATAATAATAATAAGAAGAAGATGGAGTGGCGCGGGTGCGACGACAGGCAGCCTCGGAGTCGTAACTTGCTAGAATTCGGTTTCAACGCGCTGGTGAGCTTGGTTGGAGTTTGACTTGGACAAAATACGACCTCGCCTCAAGATTGAGGTTGTTATTTCTTAAAGTCTCAGTGCGAGGGAGTGGTCAGAGCGAGGGAGTGGACGCCGCCAGCATGCACTGGTCAACCCCTTTTGAGAAAAGTGGTGATATCTACGGTTTGCTCAAGGTGGGGTTTATAGTGGGCTGTTACTTAGATCCTCTCATCCTGACAGTCATCATTCGCCAAGTATGAGATAAGTTCAAAAGTTGACACTGGCTTTGGCGCCTCCACACCTCATGCATGGAGAGCGTGGAAACAGCGATGTTGTACGTGCGTTCGGAAGCTCCTTTCCTCACCAGAGCCATACTGCCTTCTTGGGTTTCTTACTACAGAGTTCACTGCCAAACAGTGAGGATCGGGGTGTGCAGATCAATCAGCGAAAAAGTATGCCACTACTCCGTTTTCACCCCTGCTTCGCCTCGCCGAGGGACACCAACCTGTTATAATCGAAATGGGGCCGGGCAATAACTACTAGCATCAGTTTGACGAAGCCTCGATCCAAGTCAAAGTCGTGGGATAAGCGTGTCTGAGATGCGCCCTTGTGATAATATCCCTCCGACATGGCGCCCTCGAGGATGTTCAAAGGGTTGCCCCCTGAGACAGAAATATTGATCCTTGCTGGGTGTTGAAGCTGAAGTCGCATCCCTGACATCTGTTGGAGAGAAGAAGGGTGTAGAGCATCAACTATCTTGTCCGGTATTGGAAGCCTTGGGGCAGTTGTTTGTAGCAATGCCAGGACGAGCTCGGCCCTGATTAGACGGCGATACTGGCAAGGTTTCGATAAGAACCGAGGAAAGTTGATGGTCTGCCTTTATCCTCCCTGCATCTCGCTTGTAAACGAGGGCAGGATGTGAGGCTTGAGATACCTCGCTTGTAGGGATCTGATAAATGCAAGGAGCTGTAAAAGGCGGCAAGGTGGGAACGGGACAACAGTTCCGGTATTGACTGAACATGCTTGTTGGTTCATATGTTGAACATCAAATGTTGTCTGGTGATGTGATCAGTTGAAGATGCCTAGGCGTCGACCATGATTAATACCCGCATGCAGCGCAGGCAGATCAGGAAGCAAACTAAGCAGGCCCGGGAACAGAGAAGTGGACCGTCGGGTAATCATAGAAGCATGACAGCCAGAAACGGGATATATTAGGTTGATATTGAATTTTGATAAGAAGCAACATTTGTTAATAATGTTTCGCAAAACGGAGCGAGGGAGATGCACGACGGATAACCACGGTAACGACTCAGTTGGTGCGCTAAGCTTGGTATCTACTTTAACGTCGTGACTTGTCATCGACAGTGGACAGTACAGTCGTAATGTTGCCCAGCTTGCAGGAGCCAGGAATCGAGACAAACGATCGAAAGCTGGTGATTCGAAAAAGGATGTCGATCGGCTTACCTGCACGCGGCTCGAAAAGCACACCAGCGACCACCCCATTCCAGGATATCATTCACCATTCAAGGTTCAACTGCCGAATGGGTGGACGGGCGTGTTTCGAGAATGATACGATCAGAAGACAGCAGACTGCATCCAGGCTCTGACACATATAACCCCTGTCCGAGAGTGGTCACAAGCGGAGTCAAACGAGATCAATGATGGCGCGGAGCGGGTGTGAAAAAGTTAGGATCAGCGAGGTTGGATGCTGCAATCATCCAAGAGCCTTTTTTTCGACGGAGAAAGGGACGGAACACTGATCATCCACAGCGATATGAAAGTGATGATTGGTAAGTCTGGTCGTGTCCGTCGTGCTGGGCGTGGAGGTAATTGAGTTGGGGAACGCGTCGTTAGGGGCGCGTCGTAAAGGACCAAAGGCAGCCGAGCTTCGTGCACGCTGAGTCATCATCGTCCTGCGGAGTCGTCGTGGCGGTGACCAATTTGGATCTTTGGAAGATGGAGCCTGGCGCTGGGCGACCAACGCACACTGTGGCGAGTTAGGTTGGCTCGGGCTGCTGTCAGCAAATTGGTGACTTCACGAAATTAATAGCGTTTCTTATTAGTTAGTCTCCCTAGACTGGTGGGTTGCAAAAAAAAGCAATAATGGCCCAGCGCTCCCGGGCCATTGGGGTTATCAATTTTCTGAGATGGAAGTTTCCTCTGAAGCTCGGTATAGTACTAATGGCCCACCAATCACAGACCCTCGCTAGTTGGTCTCAAGAAGTGTCGGCTGAATTGAAGGATTGCGAGCGGGATGATAGACTATTCCGTAATAATTACAATTTCAAACAAAGAGGAGGAAAAGGAATATGGTGGGCTGCGGGCAGTGAATAGTGAAGTTTGAATACTGGAGTTTGCCTTGAGGCTGACTTGTGCTTGAAGATCTCCGGAGTGTGAGACGGTGATACCACAAATAGTTGAACCAGCATTTGAACATTTGAGGGTTATCTAGGTAGGGGCCCGAAAAAGCAAAGCGCTGCGGATGGAGGACAAGACGTTGGACTACTGCGAGAGGCTGCGACCATGCAAGAGATGGAAACAATACTCCGCAAGGCCATATGCCCAATAATCTTAATACCACTATTATTGCGTCTGTCTCAGGCGCTTGAGTCAACTGGATCACACTTCCGATCGTCATGGAGCGGACGCCTTGAGTCTCCATCTGATTCCGTCCGCTGCTGCGCCTTTGAAGCGAGGCCGTGAGTGACCCTAGCCAGCCAAAGTTGGAGGTTCCAGATAAAATGGAAGTCCGATGATGATGATGACGATGATCTTTGATATGCACTCATGAATATTATAGATTATTGACGAGTGAATCCTCTTGACTTTCGGCCAATTAACGACAAGGGGCCCTCGCGCTCCACTGCCTCGGACGGTGTTCTGGAACGACCAGCCGGCGGCAAGCCATGTTACAATTATCCAGACTATTTCTGATTACGAAGTGGGCTGGTAACGACCAACGAGTAACGAGTAACGACGAGTCTGCCGTCGATAGGAGGCAGCCCAGAGCAGAACAGAATGCAGGCTGGAATCAGGCTATGGATGACTTAAACTACAAAGGGTAACGCGGCTGTTGATTGTTGGATCAGAGTCTGGAGATATGTGGACGCCTTCGAATGCAAGAACTTGGAACAGACCAGACCTGCAGGTGAGAAGAAACTTCAAGGTCGAAACTTGCTTGAATAAGCAAAGAAGGCAAAACGGCAATATGGCTCAGACTGTCCCAGTATCGAGATTATCGGTGTATCGGGCTAGGTAACGAGAGTTACAAGACTAGCCTGGCGTTAGTTCGTCCTCTAACTATCATCCATCGTCTGCTCGTCTGCAGTCGAAAATAAATCACATGATTGCCTCTGCATCCTCTGTGCTCTGGTCGAGTTTTCGTGAAAGCGATATGGATATCTTGGGCCTAAATTTGAAAAGGAAACAGTATCACAAAAGGGCCTGCTAATTATGGTAAACACTAGGATAGAATCGTCCTCCGAGGAAGAACCAAGGATTAGGCGGAGGAATTTTGCCGACAAAGCAGAAACTTCAGGGATGTTGGAACTTCCGAAAGCATACATAATAGCCCGATTAATTACCACTCTGAATGACGAGGAGGCAGGGTTCTTTGAGATCGCGAGCTGTAATGCTGCATTGACAAAGGTGTTTAGAGTATTTGCAGGGGGTTGGGCCCGAAAATGCTCGGTCCAAGGAAAAAGAAACCGAAACACAAGACCAAGACCAGGATTGTTTTTGGAACCCAGGATACGGAAACCGTCTGGTTCGCCCTGCGGAATTTTTCCTGCAACCCCCTTTGACTCTTAGTCTTGAGTCTTTGACCATCAAAATGATTTCAGAGGGCGGGGTTGTCGCCCTTGGGCTAACCAGGCGAATGAGAGGTCGTATTTGAGGTGTCGTCTCAAGCGCATCGATCGACTCCAAAGTTACTTTTCATTGAACCATCCAAAAGCCATCGCCTGCACTATCAAGGTTGGATATCTCGACTCCTGAATTCTCGCTGCTCTCAGCTGAGGTGCCCGATAGAGAAACCTCCCTGCCCTGGATGCCCCATAGCTCCGCGCTTTCAAGGCGACAAGACAACTGACGAGTGACAACCTCACCTTGTGGTTGGTGTGGGAGGCGGCGGGTCATCACGAGAGTCAACTACGCATCTTCCGAAGGCTCTTGTGTATCCTGGCATTGCTCGAGGTGACCCTTTTGCTGCTGAACGCAGAAAACATGACGCAGCCGGAATAATAGCCCAGCGGTGTTTGGTCATAAGTATTTACTGGGGGTTTCGTAGCGCCGAACTTCTTTTCCTGGAACATCCTTAATTAGATATATTGAGATGATTAAAGTGTATGATGTCCATCATCAGCATCAAAGGACGACCGACGGTTGGCATGACTCCGGTTTGTCGACTCATCAGCATGACGATATTCATACGGCTGCCCCGCCTCTGGCCATCCTTTTTTCTGCATCTTCGCTTTCAGAAACATGGGATGGAGAAGGAGAATTGTCTGGGCTCTATGATATCCCACCTAAGAACATGAGGCTGCGGCATCAAGTATCCTGATTCCTGAAGCAGAAAGATGGCCCTGAACTCTGGGCGAGGCGAGTGGAGGAAACTCTGCTTTGTTAGGCTAATCCGGAAGCAGTTACGACGATACGTATCATTCAGCCCCACGGGCAGTTGACGTGCTCCAGGCTGTCGGACGAACAAACCGGAATCAGCCTGCACCTTCATGGATGGATCGTCAGCTGGGTGAGTGGGTGGCTCCCCGATGACAAAATTGAAAACATTCCCTCGGTGGTTGCCCGGAAGTTTGAGCTTTCGGTTGGCGTCCCAACAAAGAATGGGATTGGACCAGTTGGAACTGGAGGCACTGGACTGGTAATAATGTAGTGGCAGTGGCGGGTGGTGAGCAAAGGAACCTGCTTGAACTCGATGACCTAAGACGTAATTTTGATTCAACGATACACGGAACATCGCGGTCGGCGAAATCCAACTGCAGATTGGGGTGAATTTGGTTGGTGTGGATAACGAGGAAGCCAGCGCCTCAGCCATCGGTTCAGTTCAGACTCAGACCTCCAGAGGACCAGAATACGAACGCGAATCCTGCTCATTCTTGTCCAGAATTCAAGGGCGCTTCTTCTTGTGGCCCCCAGAGGGGAAGATCAGAGAGCGCTGGCTGTGCTGAATGCAGCGATTGGACTGCTGGCTGCCCAGTTTGCTTACGCATGCGCAAATGATGGTCAAGCTGATACGCAGTGGATGCCACTCTCTGATTGCTCAGGGTGCACCTCCAACCTTGCGTGCATACTGTGCATTTTGCACAATACACAATTTCATGAGAGTGGATAGGTACTTCGCCTATGAGTTGCTCAGTCGACTCCTCATCACTCATCAGACACTTCACCTGGAGTGAGCATCTTGTCGCTCTCAGGCTCTTGAGTTCCTCTTTCCTGTCCAACCACTGAATTTTCTGCCGCCCAGGATGATGGATGGATGGGTGTCTGCCGCCCAGCCTCTCTGGGGCATTGGCCTGCTGGGTCCTTGGAATTGAGCCGTACATCCGTAATGTTGTGACATATTTTACGCCCTTGCCATCACCTCACACTCACAGCTTCCATGAAAGCCCCGACACCACTTTTTACGTAGCACCTTGCTGGCTGTACCACTCATCGTCCACATCAACCAGCTTAGGGTGGTAAGGTGGTAATGTGGTAACCCTTTCTCGTAAATTTCCACCAGGTCCGCCCGGATAAGATTCGTAGAATACGATAGTCCGGTGATTGTTGACAGCTGGAAGTAATGCCAGGCATTCCTGTGGGCGATCATCAACCACACCACAGCACCACAGACCCAAAGGGCCAAAGTGCACAACCGCTCCATCCATCCACTTTCTGTCTCCCGTGCTGCTGAGCAATGCCCCAGGCCCCTGGGATGTCGCCCACTCTGGCACTCGCCCCCTTCAAGCTCCAAAAAAGGAAAGAATTTCAGGCGGCACCGGCACACCAGGACTGGGACTAGGAAGCGCACCACACGATGGTCTTGCAATGTGACGGCCAGGCCGGCTTGTCATTGGATCCTGGATGGGGCTGACGGAGTCAGTTGGCTCAGACTATTCAATCACCATTGCCTCTTGCACTTTGGATGATTCTATCCGAACTTGTTTCTTCTTTTTTCCGTCCTTTCCGTTCTTTGGTTCTTGACTCGGCTGACTGAGGTCTGAGACTGGCCTCCTGGCTCTTGGGCTCCGACTGGAGTTCGTCGCATGCATCCACTTGTTCCCTTCGCGCTTCCTCTCCATCCCCGCCGCTCTGACATCAACCGGTATTTCCCAATTTCACCGTCCAAGACTAACAAGGAGGATCAACCCTTTGGACCTGCGTCCGGCTCAAACTCTGTCCGTCGCGAATGGACAGCAACACATCCGGATGGAGCTAACTCGTTCGACCGTCACCCTGGCTAAAGGGCGGAGCTTTTCATCAACGGCGTGCCATTATTTGCTGGCTGAAAGATGATGTCTTGACTTCTTCGCCGATGATTTTGCTCCTTCCAGACTCCAGTCTACACTTTTTTGTTTCTTTCACTTCTTTTAGTTTAATTTCCGTTTCCTTCTTCGCCCATCCATTATTTTCCCATTAATTCCTTTTTTTATTTTTTATTTCCTCGATTTTAAATTTGGGCGCGATGGATCTTGTCTTCTACGGAGTATACTAAACCATTTTCTTTTTTACCTTCCGCTTCCTATTTGCCGTCCCATTATTAATATTTAATTAATTTTTCATTTTCCCTCTCACTTGCCCTTTTGATCTAGTCCCGTTGTCTTGCTTTGCAACTCTGGATGGTCGCGATCCATAACTCTCGCCTTCCATATATTCCTGACTCTTGATCTCTTTCTATATGTATGACATGACGGCCTGAGTCTTCACTGCTATGCCACTGATTGTCTCTGCCTTGCACTGGCGGCCCCAGCTTCACCCCTTCAACGTGCCTTCATTCCATTGACAGGGTGTTGTCAACAGCATTCACTGCTGGTTCCGCCTTGTTGCTACTATACTAGTGGCTGTTCAATAACACAACTTGCTCAACAACAATCGTCCTCAATGGGATTTTCATGACATTCAAGCATTGGCGGAGCTTCATCTTCCTATTTCTTTCCTCCCTCTCAGCTTCTCACGGGCCTCAATCTCCTGCCATATGTCTCTACCGATTCACTCAATGCATTCGTATCTCTTTGCCCCTCCAATTTCCCCGACTATTCCCCACGACTCCCGGACTGGCGGTTCGACCTCTATTATCACAAAGCAGCACCCTCAGAATACCTCCGAGTTCTCTGACATCCCCTGGACCGCTCCGTTTCGGGACGGTCTACCCACCCCTCCAGGCGACATGAATGGTGTCGCCTACAGTAATCTACACTCCTATGGCGGGAAGTCGGAAGGATATGCTGTTCCGGTCTACAGCAAAATCCCTGACTATCCACGGATGAGCGCCGACTTCCTCAACCGGATGACCCAGCAGCCTCAACCACAGACACAACCGCAGACCCAACCGCAGACCCAACCGCCGAGCAAACAACCACTGACTCTGGAGACGGACAACCAGGCAAAGAAAAAGGATAGCTCTAGGCCTTCATACCTACAGGTCCCCCCTTCTATCAACAATGGAAAGGGAAATCTGCCGGATTTTGCTGCTCAGGTATGTACTCTGGCGTAGTCGGAGAGGAGACCGGCGCTGACCTACCTGTTAGATGACATGCCTGTTTTGGTTCGAAAGCACACCCAAGCTGAGGGCAATCGAGGAACGCTCAAGTCATGGCATCTCACTTTCTCCTGAAGCGATTCCTTCAATGGGGTTCCAGAAGTGGGTGTCGAGCATTCTATCGACGACGCAAGTGAGCCAGAACGTCGTTCTGCTGGCGCTTCTATTCATCTACCGTCTGAAAAAGTTCAACCCTACCGTACGTGGGAAAAAGGGTAGCGAATATAGGCTGATGACAATTGCTCTCATGTTGGGGAACAAATGTGAGTTTCTCTTGATCTGGATGTCTGGTCTTTTGGGCGTTGTGCTAATGTTCTATATAGTCCTCGACGACAACACCTACACGAACAAGACTTGGGCGGATGTGTCTAGGATATCAGTCCAAGAAATCCATGTTATGGAGGTGGAATTTTTGAGCAACCTTCGATATAACCTTTACGCATCCAAGAAAGAGTGGGCGCAGTGGCATGTCAAGTTAGACCTATTTGCGGACTTCTTCAATAATGCACCCCTGGCCTCGGACAATAGTGACCTACTCCGGACATCTCCAGTCCTTCGTCTTTCGCCAAGTTTTGGGCCCGTGCGCACTCAACTATCACCAACTTCTTCCACGAGGCTACCCTCGCCCTCCACTGAGTTTCTCCACCCGCAAACCTGGCAGCTGGCTCCTGTCAATGGATCATCATACGGCGCTGCTCCTCAAGCCGCGAGCGACATCCCCAACGTTAACTCTCGAAAACGGCGTTACGAGGAGCCCGTCGAAGAGCAGCACCCGCCCAAGAAGCTTGCCCTACCGAACGTTATGCCGCTTTCCTCTTCGACTCTACCGCCTGCGACTCAGATGAGTGTGCCCGCTTTGCCACCGATGATGGCACCAACGTCAGCACCGCCTCAACAGAATATTACTGGGCCTGCCCCACAGCTGCCCCCCAGCACTTTTGTTCCGAGTGTTCCAGCCTCGCTGCCTCAGCTCTCTACAGCATCTGCTCGGCCTACTATGCCTCCAGTCTACAATCCCAGTACCTGGGCGCCGCAGATTCCAGCATCGACTGCCCCTCGACCTCGCTCAAGCGGCGTGCTGACTCCAGCATTATCGCTACCTGATCCGTCAAGGCACCACAACAGTCCGTATCCTGGGTCTTCGGCTACAGTCTCTCCAGCCGTACCTGCCTATGCTGTCCACACTCCAACTACCCATCTCTCTCCAACCTTCTTCCTGGCGAACAGGAACTCTCCATACCGTCCAGTGCGAAGCGTCAATACTCTACTTATCCCTCCACCATCGGCTTCACTCGAGCAACAACGCACCATTCCTTTCGACCATATGCATTACCAGCCGCTAGGAAAATCGACTGCGGAACGCAGAACTGGGTTGCTGCCCTATCTCCATGATGCGTGGGCACAAGCACCTTACATTCCTCCTAGCTTTCATTCTATCCCCCACTATACGCACTGAGTCAACATCATTTTACGCCACCTCACGATTCATGACACTGCATCCACTCCCGACATCTTTGTCTCTTTGTATTCACTAGCTCTTGACTTTGTCTACTGTACAGCTACACTTCATTTCGTTACGACCTTGCATTTATCATGGCGTTTTGGCATCCTAGATGGTTCTTTGAAAGAAGCACTGCATGCATTTTATTTGGGGGATCTGGAGGTGATTTGTTTTTGTTGTTCGGGCTACAACATCATGGCGTTATTTCCTCCCTCATACCGTTCATAGGCACGAGGCTTTAGATTTGCATGATACGTGGAATAACACGAGCGCCGATCGGCTGCATTATTTGAGACAACCCTGAATTCCATGAGATTTAACTCACCATTGCATTCAAAGTAGACGAGATCTTATTGTCCGCTGGGGCCTGAAGTAGATCTTTCTTACCGCCTTGTTTACTCTGCCGTGAAAAGGGCGGTGAGACACAGATGCAGCTGAGGACATGGACAATGACATGAATAGGAAGTGATAGCATTGGACATTTCATATCCAGGTAGTCCGGTAGTCATCTGGATTATACTATTGTGTAATTACCTACTCTAAGTATCACTCAATACCACCGGTTTCAAGTTGAAGGTCGAAATACACTCCTCGCAACTCTAAATCCCGGCCCGATATTTCTCCGGGAGACCTGAGGCCGCAACACCAAAAAGATCCTGTCGGCCTCAACCCAACACGCCAGCCGACAGCATCAACAATAATCACCACGCAACCACACAACCATGCCTCCCAGGCTCCAGATCCTCCCTCTCCACCTCCGCGGTGTTATACCCCGTCCGGCAATCTCTCAGCCGTCGCAATTGGCGCTGTCGCTCTCGTCCCAAACGCGCAATGCACACATTCTAGCCTCCCTCTCCGATAACCCGGGGGCTTACCACAAACGCATCCGACGAGGTCGTGGTCCTGCGTCCGGGAAGGGAAAGACTTCGGGAAGGGGTCATAAGGGTCAGGGACAGCATGGAAAGGTTCCGGCGGGTTTCAATGGTGGGCAGACGCCGGAGATTATTGTGCATGGGGAGAGAGGGTTTAATAATATGTATGCTGGCACCCTTGTTCCTCCTTTCTTTCTTTGTTCTCTCTCTATCTTGATCTAAAGGGTTGTTCATATGAATTGTGTGATTGATTGGCTGATTGTGATAGATTCACCCTCGACCTCGCGCCCGCCAACCTCGACAGAATCCAAGAATGGATTGACCAGGGCCGCATCGACCCCACGAAACCAATTACGGTCCGTGAACTCGCGCAGTCAAAATGCATTCATAATCCCAAAGAAGGCGTGAAGCTACTCGCTCGCGGAATCACTACCACCACCACCCCATCATCAACAACAACATCAACAACTGCAGAATCAGAATCGCAATCCCAAACAACAGCGGAACAAGAAGAAGAAGAAGGTGGAGGAAAGGCTTATACCTCCCTCAAGCAACCCATCCACCTCGTCGTCTCCCGCGCCTCATCCTCCGCCATCGCCGCCGTCGAAGCAGCCGGCGGCTCCGTAACAACCCGCTTCTACACAAAGGCCTCCATCGCCCGAATCATGAAGCGCGAAACACACCCATTCCTATCTGCATCGTGGGCCCCCGAGAGCGCAAACGAGTCCCTACATGCGGCAGCAGGTCTAGAGTTCTCGTCTGCCGACAGCGCCGTGACCGGTGCGACAGAGACAAAGGTTATGAACGAGAAGGGATTCAAGTATCGCCTTCCTGATCCGACGAGGCGTAGGGATGTGGAGTACTACCGTGACCCTGCGCATAGGGGGTACTTGGCTCATTTGTTGAAGCCGCTGGAGGGGCCCAGTTTGTTCTTCAGGTCGCCTGTTGAGAGGAAGAGTGCGACTGGTCCTAAGAAGGAGAAGGTGTTGCCTGAGAATAGGCTTTGGTAGATTTCTTTCTCTTTTTTGGTTTGAACTGTTAGGAAGGAAGGGTTTGCCTTGCTTGGCCTGGCCTGAACTGGACTGGCTGTAACTACTACTGTGTATGTATATTAGGTTAGATATCTATCTATTGTATTTCTTCTTTTTCTTCTATTCTGTTCTGCTCTGTTCAGTCAGGGACTCTTCAACAGCTTATCATTTTGCAAGTTCTACGTAATTAGATCGATCGAGACTCCGTGAAAGCCTAGAATTCTGTACGAATGAATTCATGTTGACTATGCATGGCTAGGTACCAATAGTGAACAAATATACGTATGTTCCCAAGATAAGCCAGAGAAACCGTGGAGATAGAGAACATCTTGATATATAAGTACAGAACATGAATCGAATCGAATTGAAAAGCTCAATCCAAACTAATGCCTTGCTTTCGTGATAGGGACAGCTCGTTCCGGTCAAATTCAAATTCAAGTCCCAAAGTGCACACAGTAGAGTCGCGAGAATGCAAAAAAATAAATAAAAAAGAGCAGGGTATCGCGAATAATAATCCCAAACACCAGCGCTCGTTAGATGGTAAAAGGTCGTGAGATCGTGTTTTGATTTTTTGTAGGAGTGTATGTGTTTTGTGTTGAAGTCGAGCGTGTTCGTGAATCATAGCTTCCAGACAGTGTCTGATGGACTGTCTGCGACGGGCTCTGCAAATTCCCGCAGGAAGTGAGAGGATAGGATATCGTGAACGGTCCAGCGTTTCCGATGATTCATCTCTAGGCAGTTTGTGATGAGTTCGAGGGCGTTGCGCCGCGTTTCCGAGTCGCTCCCACCGGTCAATACTGCCTTTTTGTCCCAGATTCCACCCCGGATGTTGGATATCAAACGGGGCTGGAAAGAGTGCTGGAAAGGTCGTGACCCGACGATAAGGGTGAAGACAATGACCCCAAACGCCCAGATGTCCACGGAGGGGTCAATTATTCCAGATGATGAGTCGAGTAGTTCGGGAGAGGCGTATTCCAGGCTTCCTGCGACGCTGGTGCTGGAATCCGAAGGGCCAATGCTTCTTAGTGGTGGGCGGTCTCCCGCATCTTCGTATGGTTCAGCTTCCTCCTCGTTGTCCACATTGATCCACTCTGCCATTCCAAAATCACATAGCACAAGATTCGATGTCTTTGTGCCATCTGGCAGCTCAACTGGATCCAGAAGACAGTTCTCTAATTTTATATCCCTGTGCACCACCCGCGCATCTTGGTGCAAGTATCGCAGGGCGCAAGCAAGTTGATATGCATATTTCTTCGCAAGCTTTAGCGGGAGAGTGCGGTGGTTTTGGCGATTTTGGCGGATAAGATGGAAGAGAGTGCCACCTATGTGAAGTTTCGTAAAGCAGAACGTGGCATAATCTGTTTCATAGACTGCATCGAGCGATAAAACATTCGGGTGGCTGAGATACCGCCAAACACGAACCTCGTGGTCGAACTCGGCCTGAACCGCATCATTCTCCCTTTCGGTTTTGTCGGCAACTTGCTTCTTCACAATTTTCACGGCCAGTCGTCTCGTCTCGCCGCTTTCCTCAACCTTATAAGCCTCCTTCACGACACTGAAGCCTCCAGAACCGATAGCCTTCCCGAGAACGTATTCAGTCCCAACCATTTGACCCTCATCATCAGGTTTCGGCGCTGGTTCCTCCCGCGTACTCCACATGGAGAGGTACGCACTTGCTGGAGACTTTCCGCTGGAGGCTGTTGATCGGCGGGAGCGCGCACCCGTAGAGCCTCGATAGCGGCCTGGTTTGCTGCCGAATGGAGTGGCGGATGCACCGGACCAGGAGGCACTGCGGTCTTCGGGAGACTCGTACGTCTGTGTCGGGGATGCCATACAGATCGGTGAAAGTATGCCTTGAGAGCCTTCTGGAGTTTGTACCTCATCTATCACGGGGGACATGGTCGATACCGTTGTAAGCGAGGTCGGGCGGTCAATAGCGGTTCCGTTTGGGCTCACAGGGAGACCCTCGCGAGGCAATCCGGTTGAAACAGCTCGCCGGGCGTGATATCTTCTGGGATCGGGACTGAAACCCATCTGACTGATACCGATTGCGACTTCGTCACTATCCTGCGGAAGCACGTTCCGGAGACTCGATGTCTTTGGCGGTTGGAATCTCCGAGCCCGGTTCATCCTCTCGCTCTGCGATAGCCGTACTTCAGGAGACTGCTGGTTTCCCGGAGTGATGGCGATGGCAGGTTCAAACTCGAGGGACGACTGTTCCTGTTGGAGGAATGAGTCAAAGGGCGAGGAAGCGCAGATGTCCTCTGGATTGTGGGGGATGCCATCTTGACTTGTACTATCTTCATGGCGCGGGACTGAGATGGGAGGTGTCGAGGAATGAAGGCTACTCAATACACTGCTTTCTTCATTAGTATCGCAACGACGTGCGTCATAATCTTGAGAGATGTTGGCACGGTCGCCCTCGTTACCAGCTCGATCATCAGCCTCCCTCCTATCTCCGTGTCGCTCTCTATCCCGCCAGCGATTTCTTGACGCATTCTGGAAGGAAGTCTCGACCCTCAAACCGGGCGATTGATTGCTTCTCTGTGCAGTCGCCATGCCCTCATGGAGAGCACAAAGAAGACTTGAGTAGAGGAAGAGGTATCATGAAGCGTGAAAATGAATAAAACTTGATGATGGTTGATGACGCGCTTTGAGATGAAAAAAAAAGATGCAGGGAACTTAAAGAAGTTGTGGAAACGAAATGTGGATGATGTGGAGTATCTTATCGACTATCAGAGGCCCGATAAAAGAGTACTAGGTAACTCAAGTTCTAACCCCAAACGGTGATTGGGCTGGCGGGGATGATGTGCTGGTGAGGCCAGGGATGATTATAGAAAAAAAAATGAGTGGTGGTAGCAGGGGAAGGACTTTCGGACGCTTTTGACGGAGATCTGAGGGAAAGGAAGGATGAAAGACGAAGTCGTGAGTAGTGACGATTGACGAGTGATGACCTTCGGGAGAAAACGGGGGGAGCGTTATAAAGAGGGGAAGTCGAAGTTACTTCATTCCTCATTAGTAATTCCGGTGTGTCGACAACATTTTGATGCTTGCACACTGCTGGGTTAGTTTATTACCCAAGTCTATTATGTTAATTTATGTATGCTCTGCTAGAAGCTCATGATCCGTATGTACGACGACGTCATAGCATCGCCTTATTCTTCTTGACGAACGCTATTATGGATGATGCTTGACGCCATGGCTGGATCCAACCAGATGCTGGACCAACTGCAGCAGCTCGACTAATCAATGTTGAAATATCAAGAGCTATTATTATTATTCTCAGCATTTCCATTTGCTGTTCTGCGGGACGATGTTTTCCAAGATCCGACCCTGCCGCCGCCGTAACAATGCTACCTCATTCTAGGAGTAGTATTCTACCCCGGGCTACTTATTCTACCCTCTATGCTCTATGCTCTACCCTCACTGTCTTACTGTATCCAAGTGATCGAAAATACCTTGCTCTGAAATGGACCCTAGACGGGTCTATCGTTGCTCAGACTCGAGCTTATCCTTTACAGAGAAATACTCACGGAACTGGAGACAGAAAGTGAAAACCACGTTAGCTGCCTGTATAGAGTAGTGGTTTTCTTTGCAGTGGTAATTCAATTATCAAGGCTTACTGAAGAGTGAAGAAGCATGGTAAATGATAAATTGGGCTTGGCAGCGCTAAGTCCAGATTGGTTAGTTCCAGGAGCAGCCCCAGGCACGGGGCGTTGTGGATAAGCGCGCGCAAGCGTTTGAACCGGGGACGGGAGTCTTTAATCTTAGCAGCTAGACCTCCTTTCTGAATGTCTCGACGGTCTGGGGAACTCATCGGGCTTCTCTTGCTCACCAACGGCTTTAAGTCGTCTTCTACTTTTTGTTCTCATTGCATTTTTTGTTATATTTGCTGATTCTCGGGTTTTGGGATTATTTTGCCTTTGATTCACTGTCGGAGCACTCGAATTCGTCCTGTGGCTCGAAACTCCTGTCCTCCGATCGTTCACAATCCCCGCCGCTGGTCGTGGCATTAATTCCTTCATTCAACCGCTCTCGATATTTGTGAGATCCTCTCCTTTTACGCCGGCTATTATCCGCTTTCGCTACCTGCGCTTTCACTTTCGAGCATCGGACGCTGCCGACTTGCGCTCTTATCTTTCAATGTTTCTTTCTTGACAACCCTGAAAACGTTTTGCCCAACGCAACGCTACTGCAATTATGGCTAGACCCCGGATTGTGCGAGCTGGTATTTACCGTCATACCTTGTGCCTTCGGCGCGGCAATTGACGTTTTTGACTTGAACTGGTATTTAGATACGCTTGACCTTCAAGACCATACCGCTCCCTCCGCAAAGGATCATTCGAAACAACCCGTACCTGCGAACGAAGGAACTGGCTTAGCTCCTCACCAAGAGAAGGAAGTTCGCCTTGCCGATCATGATTCCAAAACTGAAATTATGAACGTCCCCGATGGCTCAGATGGATACCATGATGGGATTGATATTTACGATGATACAGACGACATTCGGATCGGACTTGGTGTCCATCGGGGCGAGAGTGACATTGGAGATGCTGAAGACGGCGACCATAGCGATGACGACGACGATCTGTTGGATGATGATCTGATGGACAAAATATCAAGCTCTCCTTCTATTGATGATGGTATGTTGCTGCCTTTTTAGCATTGCGCAAGATATGTGGGCTTCATCATCCTAATCTTCGTTCGATTCTGATTGAGGTAACCATGGCTGACTTGAATAGACGATATCAACTTTGAATTTGTTTATGCGCTGCATACCTTTGTTGCAACTGTGGATGGACAGGCGAACGCGTCAAAGGGAGACAATATGGTGCTTCTGGACGATAGCAATAGTTATTGGTGGCTTGTTCGGATTGTGAAGGACGGTAGCATTGGTAAGTATGATCCAGAGACCGCAAGATTGAAGCTAACTGGCGTAGGATACCTGCCTGCTGAGCATATCGAAACGCCCACAGAGAGGCTGGCACGGTTAAACAAGCACCGAAATGTGGATGTAGGTTTTCTTCACTCAACACGTCGAATCTAACTGACGTAATAAGCTTTCTGCGACAATGCTCGGGGATAATTTGGAGAAATCTAAAAATCCTCTGAAGAAGGCAATACGACGGCGAAATGCGAAGAATGTCACATTCACCAGCCCGACGTACATCGAGGCTTCTGATGTTGAATACTCGACTGAAGAAGAAATGGACGACGACGACGTCTCTTTTACCGACGAATATGCACAGGATGAATATGACCAACGAGAGGAGCAGAATGAAGATATCGTTGTCGAACCCCTGCGACCAAAATCGCAACGGGATAAAGGAGCCGAAGAGACACAGATCACACAGGAGCCGCAAGAACCCACTGCCGCTAGCCCGGAAAAACAGCGCTCAAGTCAGGAGCTGTTTGACCAAGAAGGCGCCACTTCTCCTACGTCTTCTGAGTTTACCGTCAGCAGGTCAAGGAATGGCACTATTAGGAACACCGACTCATTCTTCAAGGACGATGCTGCCGAAACAAAGAAGATCTCTCTCACTCCGAACCTACTGCGCGACGAGGCTGCCTCGAACGAGCCAAGAGAGGTATGTAAACCCGCCTTATTTGCTTTTGTTGGTTAGACGCTGACTATTTTCCCTACCTGTAGCCTCGCATTAGTCTAGAAACACTGGATAAAGTCAACTCCAACGAGAAGAAAGATGACAAGAAGCGGAAGGACAAGAAACCTGGGATGCTTAGCGGGCTCTTCAAGAGAAAGGACAAAAAGTCTAAAGGAACTGACGATGATGGTGAAGACATGGAGAAGCATTCAGGTGAACTGTCTCGATCATCACCAACGCCAAAGACATCCTCGGAGTCCGTATCGTCCCCCGAGGCGCGCCCCACGAAACAAGTCGGACCGCAAAGACAAACCAGTAAGCTTCAAAAGCAACCACCGGAGGCCGCTTCTGCAACCCGGGACCCGGCAAAGGAATCGCCGATTCAAAAGGAAGGAGTGTTGAGGGAGAACCAGAGACCAGACCAAACGATACGCCAAGTGGTGCTGGACGAAGTGGATGAGATAGCTGGGTTTTCGCGTTCGAAACCTCACGAAGCAGAACGGAGTATGCCGAACTCTATTACTGTACCGAGTCATTCGAAGAAGCCAATGTTGCCAACGTCGCCAACGTCGCCAACGTCACCAATGTCACCAATTTCACCGGGCGAAGCTCCTAGTGACCGGCAGATATCACCTAGTCAAGTGGTTAATGCGCATTCTGTAACATCGCCTCCGCAGAAATTTCCTCCAAATCAAAATATGTTTCTGGATTCGCCTGTCAGCGCATCCTCACCCTTGGAACGTCAGCGCTCCCCTAGCGTTCCACGGCTAGGCACTGATCTGCCGACTCCTGGAGATCAACTAGCCTCGCCTGATTCGCCCCCCTTATCCCCTGCTGGCACCACCGACAGTAGGTGGGCTGAGGCAGCCCCAATGCCATTTGAAGCACCGACTCCGACCTGGAGTGATGCTAGCTTGCGCTCATACTTGGAGGACGAGAATGAGCTTCGTGACCTCTATGTTATTGTCTATGACAATACGAACATTCCTCCTGCCGGCCCTGAGCACCCGATCACTGGCAACTTGTTCAAGGTTGAGAGCAAGAGACTGCGGGAAATGAATAGTCAGTTGGATTCTCTGCTATCTGACTGGGTTTCTAAGAGAGCACAGAAGTCAGCGAGTCAATGAACCAAGCTTGTTGCCTTGGCTGAACTTCTTCCTGTGCATTCTATGGCAGTTGTTGGATTGACCGTCTGGCCAACTGACTGATATAACCTTACTGGCCAAGTGCTATGATGTGCTGGACGCATGTATTTTGGATTACTTCCTGTTGACCCGACCTTCCTTACTATTTCTTCTATCTTCTTCCCGTGTTACACATTACAGATACCAATGCATTTCTTAGTAGTTAAAGACGGTATAATACTCTCCATATTCTCTTTGCCTGGGTCACTTGGAAGATAACGGCATGTAGCTGCTGACATCGCACAGCTTGGCAGATAAATTTATTAGCATAGGTGATACTAAGTACAGCTATCCTGGATTCTAGTTAAGCTTTGATTTAGGTATTGCTGTTATAACCCCCACCCCCTCACTTCTTTCATGCGCGAATGCCACTCCTGGACATACGGAAGCTGCACGTGCGGGCCATACAATTCGACCTCCCACTGCGGACTCGGAGCAGGAAGCCCAGTCTCCTTCAAACAAGACTCTCTCAATTCCTCCAATCTGCCGCCTCTATCATATCCTTGATACACCGCACCGCGAGCAGCTATCAACCTCTTCCTCAAGGCTTCAGTGCTGGCGTCATCCACGCTAAAAGCATCAGAATTGACAACTACACCGTAATTGTCACGGGCACCATCAATAGTCACCAAGCCCCGACGAACTTCTAGCGCCACCTTCTCTGCAGGCCGAGTCAATGGATCTCCAAGTCCACCACCTCCCCATGTCACCCACTCCAGAAGGTCACCCGGGTCAACGCGAATATGGTCACATTTCGAGGGAAGCACTTCCACCTGCGGCGCCTCCTGGGACTTAGAGTATCGATACAATACCTTCCGAGACCGCGCCCCTGGCTTCCCACCGCGAATGCCCCACGGCTTCGTGAACCACCGGTCATCGTGGAGACTGAACTCCCCGCGAGATAGGAAGCGATAGTGTGTACGTTGGGCATTACCACCACGGTAGAACCCCGGCCCGCCGCTGTCTGGGACACTCTCGTTAGATTCGATGCGGAGCGGATAATTCAACTCAATAATCTCCGTGGGAATGGACTTGATAGCGGGGAAAAGACAGTGGCAGTCAAGGCCGTCGCCTGCGTTGCGTGCAGGAACACCACCGAACCCGATCTGGTATAACTGGTACCATTCTCCGTCTGGCTTGTAGCCAGAGTAGAAGAAATGGGGCGAGTCGCTGAAGCCCGCGGCTGCTGCGTATATGGGGTTCTTCTGTCCGATGAGCGCCTGCATTACGTCCATCGTTCTGCCTAGTAGATGAGTGCGACAAGAGATCGGAGCTGGTCGGACAGGTTTCAAAACTGTGCCCTGGGGAATGTGGATGTCGATCAGGTCATGGAAGCCATCGTTGATCACTGTGCCAGGTGCTGCTGCTGCGATCATGTAGTAGCCGATGAACATCCTGAACATGGTCTCGGACAGGTAAAAGTTGATGCTGTGGTCACTTTGAGGAGAGGTACCGGTCCAGTCGAACAGCAGTCGATTGCCTTCGATCTTTGTCATTGTACAGGTCAAGGCCCAGGGCCCGATGCCGTGGCCGTCGTCGTCAACGAAATCCGTAAACGTACTTGGTTGATCGCCGAAATCTGTATCGATGATCTGGGCCATCGCTGTGCGGTTACGGAGGAGCAGCTCAGAGCACGCCGCGAGATAAATTTCGCATCCGAACCTCACGATGAGCTCGCAGACACGGCTGGCGGCGGTTCGGCATGAGGCGATGATAGCCATCAAGTCAGACCTGTACCAGTCGGGCTGTCGCGAATTGCGACACAGCAGGTCAACCAGATCGGTGTTCATGGTACCCTTTGCATAGAGCTTGATACAAGGGATCTGGACGCCGTCGTCGAAAATGGACGAGGCATTGATTGACATACTACCCGGGACGATTCCACCTACATCAGTCAAGTGCCCGAATTGCGATGCCCACCCGATCAGTCTGTGCTCGTAGAAGATTGGCAAGAGGACAATCACGTCGTTCAAGTGTGTCACGGCTCCTTCGATCATGTACGTGTCGTTGGTGATAAACACGTCGCCTTCCTCGATTGTGCCTTTCCATGCTCGCAGAAATTGGGTGATGAAACTGCCAAACTGCCCAACAAGCATCTTGCCGTCTGCAGTGGTAATCACATTGAATTCGTCCTGCTGCTCACGGATTGCTGGTGACATACTACAACGGAGCATGAGGGTATCCATCTCGCTGCGAATGGAGGCCAGGGCAGAAGCAACCAGTGTGGGAATCAGTGGTGTTGATTGCACTATCTCTAGTGCTGCCTCCGCACTCTCGTCTTTTGACTGCTCTCTCGCCTTGTCATCAGTTGGGCGTATAAGAATGTTCCCTACGGAATCAACTTCACCGTAGCATCCAGGAAGGATCAGGGTGTTGCTGTCCGTTTCGGTGACGATGCAGGGTCCGTTTACACGTATACCTTGACGGCTTACTTTTTCGCGATCCCACAGCATAGCATCCATCATCTGTCCTTCTATAACAATCTGCTTCTTCGAAACTAGCGCATCGGCAGGTGGTTCGTTTGATTCGGCCTTGCTGAGCTGAGGAATGTCGATACCGGGAGAAGCATCGATAGCAACGACTTCTAGGCGCATTAGCTCGAGCTCGAAATTGGGAAGACAGTACTTGAACTGCTGCTCATGAAGCTGGTCGAATTTCGCCTGCAGGAGCTCTCTCCACGGCCGGTCTTCCAACCCTAAATCCCCAGCCTCTAGCTCGACCGTCAAGTTCAATGCTTGGCCTCGATACCTAAGATCTAGGTGATAGCTAATGTTTAGCTGCATTGATTGGCTCGAATTCAAACTTTTCATGGTTTTTCTACAGGTCTCTTCCAGTTCATCAAATCGATCTTTGACTTGCTGCGAGGTCGTGGCCGAGAGTAAGCGGATGAAAGACAGTGATTGAGAGTGGCTCAGCCTCGTAGTAGCATCACCCAGAGCACACAGAGTCCCTGGAGATGGGGGAACAATAACCGGCCAGGCCCCGAGTAGCTTGCCCACGGCATTAGCATGAAGGGGACCTGCTCCCCCAAAGGCAACAAGAGCAAAGTCCTTCGGATCATAGCCCTGTTCGACGGAGACCAGACGCAGTGCTCCATACATGGTCTCATTCACTAGGTTGACAATGTCCTCGGCAGTTTGAGTTACCGACAACTTCATCTGCTGAGCTATCTCCCCGACTGCGGCCAATGCAGCCTCTGCGTGCAGAGTAAATTCGCCTCCGAGGAGGTTCTCTGGCAGGTATCCGAGCACGAGGTTGGCGTCCGTGACAGTAGCTTCACTCCCTCCTTTATTGTAGCATGCAGGCCCAGGACTTGCTCCTGCGCTCTCCGGCCCGACTCGCATTGTTTCAGTGATGCTCATGTACTTAGCGATGGAACCACCTCCTGCACCCACAGTTCGAATGTCCACGGCCGGCGAGCGAACGGTCAATGAGCCTACCACCGTCTCGCGACGAAGCTGCGGCTTGCCCTGGTGGATAATGGCGACGTCGGTTGAAGTTCCACCCATGTCGAAGGTGATCAA
The DNA here is from genome assembly GCA_027569075.1 of Aspergillus asperescens. NCBI lineage: Eukaryota > Fungi > Ascomycota > Eurotiomycetes > Eurotiales > Aspergillaceae > Aspergillus > Aspergillus asperescens. Next base: position 110,978 of record JAPDEH010000013.1, on the reverse strand, counting down.
GTTCTTATACGGCGTGTTTTGCGTGACGACGTCCGCAACACCTTGTACGCCTCCAGCAGGACCAGACATCAGAATATTAACAGGCAACTCCCCGGCCAGATCCAAGCTCGTCAACCCACCATCCGACTTGAGGATGCGAATTGTATTCCCATCCTCCGCAAGCAAGTCCTGCAGATTACCGAGATAGGTCTGGACAACAGGCTTGACAAGCGCATTGGTGCACGTGGTAACCGTCCGCTCATACTCACCCACCTCTCTAAGAACATCGCTCGAGCAGATAATAGTCAAATCAGAACCCAGCACTTCACGCACCACACTCGCGACCAGAACCTCATGCTCACTATTGCAGTGCGAGTTAAGCAATGAAATCGCCACAGCCTCAGGCCGCTGCTCACCCCCAGCCCAAGCCTTCGACAAATCACTCCTCAGCGCATCCAAATCCACCTCAACAACCGTCTTCCCATCAACAGACATCCGCTCCCGACACTGTATCACCCTTTCCAACGGCACAATCGGCTCCGGTGGCGTATAATGCAACCAAGCGCCCAGACCTCCGGGAATTTGCGACCTCCGAACGGCCAGAATATCCTTATGGCCGGCCGTCACGATCAGACCGGTTCGTGCGCCCTTTCCCTCGAGGACGGCGTTCGTGGCGACCGTCGTGCCATGGTGAATGAATTGGAACTTCCCGTCCCAAGAATAGCGGTCTTTGAGGGTCTGCTGGACCTTGCGGATTCCGTTCTTGATTCCAATGCTTTGGTCCTCGACTGTGGTTGGGACCTTGGCTCGAGCGATTTGGTTGTCGGGTGTGAAGGCGTAGACGTCGGTGAAGGTGCCGCCTACGTCGGCTCCGAGACGGTAGCCGTCTTGGTTGGTGGTTGTTTGCATTATGGCTTAGAATTTAGATACGGGAAAGGAGAGAGAGGAGTGACAGGACAGGGCAGCGAGAAAGAGTGAGGAGGAAATGAGGGGCAATCGACACTGTCTCGGAGTAGGAGGCTGTATTTCCAACGTACAACCTAACTCAACTTCCAGCTGTACTATACTCATCACAGTCGTATATTCTCTCCCAGGAGAATCAGTTTCAAATAAAAAAAAAATAGGTGCATGGTCCATTTCGCAGGTGGCTGCTATCTGGAGGAGTTCTTAGTATACTAACAGCTTCGTTACACACCTGGGGTAGAATGCCATTCATCCCCAACCCCACCTTCGTATCTGAAACCGACACCCCTGCATGTTGTCTTTAAATCCAAGTCAATACTTAATAGTCCCATTATTCGACATAAAGCCGTTGTGCTGGAAAGTGGAACCAACAGGAATCTGTGTGCAGTGCAGACGGGAAGCCCTAATTTGTTAGTTGTCTGCAGCGTCGAATGCTCCAAGTTCCACCCAACGACCATTGACTGGGACGGCGTGCAGTGCACTCACTCTCCTGATTATTGGCTGGAATAATGGGATTGTTAATGACACTCCGGTCATGATTATTGCTTGAGGGCGAATTTACAGCTCTGTTTTTGATCTCCATGCCGCCTTACGGTTTCTCCCTTCTTCTTCTTCTTCTTCTTCTTCTTCTTCTTCTTCTTCTTCTTCTTCTTCTTAGATATGCGATGCACTTTGTCTAGCCGTTGTGCACTTTAATGCGTACTGATTTCTTATAATTTCCCGAAGCCTGTTGACATCAAGACGCACCTGTGGAATGGATCAAGATTTGAGGACTAGAAGTTTCCTGGCCGTTGTCAACGCCCATAAGACGACTGGGAATGTGAAAATGTCCATGTTTATTGAGTCCTGCGCATGAATAAGCCCAGTAGGAAGTGAAGTGTGTCTCAGCTGACTGTGATTGTCATCAGACCAGGGCTGAGAACACAAATCTCCCATCTCTACCTCCCCCCTCCCTCAGCTTCATATTCCTTCCATTGTCACTTCCACTATTTTTTCTACAAAGTCTCTCAACATGTCCGATCCTTATTATCATCCGCATCAGACCTATTTGTCTCCCGGCGACGCTACCTTCCACTCGGGTTCTTCGGACCAACAGCAGGACCCTGCATATGGAGGCTACGAAGCGTACCCAGCGCGTCAGGAACAAGGGTACCAAGATGCGCATAGTCAACCACAATACAACGCAGATTCGAACCCGAGCCAAAGCTACGGCCAGGCCCCGGCAGTCTACCAACCCCAGACACCAGAAATGCAGAACGAATACCTGAGTCCTATACCTGACGCAGACCCCTACAGACGCGATGAAGCCCGACTGAGTCCCTACTACGAGCCTCATGGTCGGGGAAGCAATGCGGAGTATTAGTACGTCGTCTTACCTCAGAACTAACCCCATTTTTGTGGGGCATCTGTATCACAACTAGAAACGGCTAACTCATTATTTCGGCAGCGAATCTACGAGTCTGCATGAGCATTCTCAACCCTCTACACCAAGAGAATCCTCGTCCTTTGTAAATCGCGAACGGGAAGAGGAGATGGATACTAGTAGAGGGGGTGAGCGTGGGCTGGGAGGCGCGCTTGCTGGCGGCGCGGCGGGGTTCTACTTGGGACATAAGAAGAGTCATGGGATGCTGGGAGCAGCGGGCGGTGCGTTATTAGGGCATTTCCTCGAGAATAAGATAGAAGAGAGGAGAGATAGCGGGCATGGTTCGCACCATGGGCATCATCATGGCCGGCGCCGCACTCGCCATCACCATCATCATCATCACCATGGGAGTCGGTCGAGGTCGAGGTCGATGCATATTCACCGGAGTACTGGGTCATATTCTGGCGGGAATAGATAGATGATATCATGATGCAGATACACAGATACGGTTCAAAGGAGTGGATGCCTATTTGTTTCCTTCGCGTGTTTCCTGCGTAAACGCTTGACTAAGACTGACTCCGATAGTTAGTTAACTAGTTAACTTAGGCTGGTCTGGCTGGAATGCCTGGTAGATGCCTGGTAGATGCCTGATCAGACCGTCCTGACCAATCATATGCGGGTGATAATCAGAATGGACTCAGGCGATCCATGATCGGAGTCTTATCAGCCAGCCCCAGATTGACTCTCGTGACCATCTCAAGGGGGGATGACTCCCTCCTCCTCTTCTTCGTCCCCTCCTCATCTTCATCCCTCCCTTCCTCCTCCTTACTCCCCTCGATTCCTGTCTCTCATCTTAGACACCTTGTTTCCTAGCCGCCTCGGTCTTTATCGTTATCGTGTCTTTGCAGACGGTCTTGTCGCCCGTCTTGCCGCGTCCATCATTCTTACCATCGGAGGGTTTCGATTTCACCCCGGACAGCTGGATATACTCTGAACATGGTTCCTCCTTTATTAGGCCATGTTGCCCAATCCGCCGTGCAGCACTGTGAACCGACATCGCCGTTTCTCGCTACGCTCTCATCATACCTCCACATCTGCCTCCCGACCCCACTTGCCCTCCTCTCGTCGATCCTGGGGACCTTGAGCATCGTATCATGGTTGTTTGCCCAGCTCCCTCAAATATATAAGAATTTTCAGCTGCAGTCGACCTCCGGGTTATCTATATTTTTCTTGATAATATGGTGTCTCGGAGACATGGGCAACCTTCTGGGAGCCCTGCTCACTCGGCAAGCTGGCTGGCAGGTCATCATCGCGGGTTACTATGTCTGTGTCGATGTAGCCCTTGTATTCCAGTTTTTCTGGTATACCCACTACAAGGGCCGTCGAGATGATGACTACTCCAGTCTTTCTAATGATGATTATGACACCACGCCCGCGAATGTCCTGGAGGGTGTCGCTGTTGCTGAGGATGGTTCATCAGGAAGGGGTCCTTCACCACGATTTACGCCTAGGTCGGATTCCAAGGATGTCACCGATATCAAAGATCGAGCCGTCGGTGCCGTGAACAATGCGTCTCTCTCCTCCTCGAATGAGAAGCTGAGTTCTTCGCGACGATCTATTATCCGATCTGGTGGTGGCTTGGGCGCCCAAAACTTTGCAGCACGTACGGTACTGTTAGCGTCAATGCTCTGCGCCGTGGTAGCTAACGCGGCCCCGACGGATGTTGACCCACTACCGCCCTCCTCGGGGTTGACCCTTGAGTTTCTTGGCAGCATTTTCTCCTGGATGTCCACGGTTCTATATCTCGGCTCGCGACCTCCCCAGCTGTACAAGAACTACTGCCGCAAGAGCACCGCAGGCTTATCCCCTTTGCTGTTCATGGCCGCCTTTGGGGGTAACTTCTTTTACTCCACCTCTCTCTTAACGAACCCGAACGCTTGGTACGATTTCGCTCCATACGGCGGCGGCGGATGGGCAGATGCGGACGGCAACAATCGACTAGATTGGGTCGCGCGTGCCACCCCGTTCTTTTTCGGGGCCTTTGGCGTTCTCTTTCTGGACGGCTTCATGGGTGTACAATTCCTCATGTACGGCTCCGATGATGAATCCGTGCTTGATGTTGAAGACTCCAAGCGCGGACGGAGCCGCTGGAGGCGGGTCCACGGTTGGATGAGAGGATGGATCCCCTCTCCGGTGCGGAAACTATCTCTTTCTAGCCCTGAGGGCCAGGCTCTTCTCACCGACGAACGACAAAGATACGGTGCGGTTTGAGCTTGTACTTGTCTTGTACAGCCTAATCCTCCATTATTATATTACCCAAGATATTTTTACGACGTGACGACGTTTATACACCTTTTCCCTATTCTTTGCACTTGATGCTGTCTCGATTAGCTATTAGGTGTCTTTCTTCTTCTCGGTTCGTGCTTTGGGCTTAGAGCCAGATATTCATTTGCATGGTGCATTGCGCGGAACACGACCAGCGCGTCGAGCATAGATTTTTTTTATTTTTTCAAGCCCTTATTACTCTTACTACTTGTGTAAGGCAGACCATTCATATACATATTACATTACCTACCATACACCGGCGTTGTCTTGTCTTCTTACCTATTCAACCTCCCCCGCTTACATGTTTTTTTTTTTTTCGGTGTGTCATGTCATGGATGAGCTTTTGTATTTTGATACCTAGTACATGGCATTGCACATAAGGATATGAATGGCTATAGTTCAACAACAATGCATGAAATTAACATGACTCCATATTGATCTAAACTGGCCATCCCTGCTTGACTTTGAGAGCGACTAGCCGGGAAGTTGTTGAATTGGTGTATTTTCAACGACAAAATATAACACATAGTAACACAGGGTAACTGTCTACGATCAAGTCCAAGCCTAGCAATCCAGAGTATCCGGGGATCGCACAGAATGGGGGAATACGATCTAGCTGTGCAAGGAGAGGATATGTTATGTACGATTTGAGTGGTTTGAAGTTGTGTTTGATATGTACGTAGTATTAGGCCCTTATGTTTTGGCGGGGAGGTTTGGAGATGCATTATATCACAGAAAGCACCGAACGGGGACAAAACATGAAGAAGTAATGAGACATTGAATTAAAAGCATATTAATAAGTTATAATAATCGAATGACCTCAAATCGAAAGCGATATGTTGAAGTCAATCCACGTACTCCATCCCAACCTGTGCATCAGTCTCGTTAGGTACAGTTGAGCAACCCAGTATGTAAACAGTAACCAGCTTCGGCTCGCCTCAAGCCCCCAGCACTTGGTAGGCAGACGCGAACCAGCAATGGTGTTTATAAGTAACAGCGAATGAAGAGGGCAACCCCAAGGTGTGAAGGAAGGAAGAAGAAGAAGGAATAAGAATATAAGGTTTGATAGGGGTGTGGATGGGGATGGTGCGTTTTTGGACAAGTTCAAATGATCTCGGCCTGAGTAAGTAATGATGGGTAACCAAGGAAGCGAGATTGTTGTGAATGACGTGTGTTCGTTCATGATACACCAAAATTTGATACTCATCCGACACGACGCGGCATGACCAGCATCAACCGAGTGCCTCAGAAACGTCACCGAAAACTCCCCTATGCACCACAGCGCCAAGTTTACCATGAGGGCATGAATCGACATAGCAGGATGGGTCATTATGATGGAGCCAACCGTTTAGCACCATGGAAAAGCCAACTTAGAACAGCGGTGACTTGACATCTTGGACACCACGCCTAATGACGTCCTCTATGCGCCACCTTGGAGGGACAATTCTCGGGTTCCGCTTCTGCTGCCACTGGACTTCCTTCTCTGGGGGCGGCGCCATGTCATCGCTCATGGGAATAGCACCACCGGCGACGCCAGTGGAAAATTTGATCTGGAGAATGTTTCCAATCTCATCGCAAGCCGCCAGGATGCGGTCAAGGTCTTCTTTTGTGTGAGCAGCCGAAACGCAGAAGCGAGCACGGGAGGAAACCAGAGGCGTCGCGGGATAACCGACAATGACAACGGAGATCTTTCGTTTCAACATTTCGTGAGAAAAGGCTGGCATCTTGGCAGGGTTGAAGAGGAGAACAGGAATAATTGGCGAATCGTCGTGACCATATACTATAAAGCCAAGACGCTTCAACCCAAGACGTAGGTACCGGGAGTTGAAGGCCAAACGCTGCAGTCGCTCCTCACCCTGGCCCGGAATAAGTTCACCGTTGATAAGTCTGAGTGCCGAGATAATTTGCGCGATAACCCCGGGAGATGTTGATTCCCCGTAAAACATGCCAGAGTTGATTGCCTTTAGCTTGTGAATCATCGCCTTGTCAGCTGCGATGTAACCTCCGTTAGCACCGAATGACTTGGTAAATGTACCCATGAGAATATCCACTTCTTTCGTGTCGATGCTGAAGTAGTCGCAAACGCCTCGACCACGGGGACCGATGGCCCCGATTGAGTGTGCTTCATCAACGAAGAGGTGGAACTTATAGCGCTTTTTGAGGGCAATAAGACCGGGAAGATTGCACATTGAGCCCTCCATGGAGTAGAGACCCTCAACAACAATAAGGATCTTCTTCCAGGGTCGATGAGTACGCGGCTGACCCTGACTAATAGCCTCTCTAAGTTTTGCCTCTAGATCTCGCATATCATTGTGTTTGAACATGGTGATAGATGCTCCAGAGAGACGTGCACCGAACCGGATTGAGGCGTGGTTCAACTCATCAGAGATAAGCAAGTCACCCTTGCCAACTAGGGCCGGAAAGATGGTTGCATTGGTGCCGAAACCCATTGAAAAGACCATGGACGATTCCTTCCCGACAAAGCTTGCGACTAAATCTTCGAGCTCGATATGTAGGTCCTGGGTGCCAACCTCTGAACGTGTGCTCACAGGGGTAATACCGTACTTGCGAACAGTCTCCTCTGTGATATCCGCACAGGGCCCTTCTGACTGAGCGAATCCGAGATAATTGTACGAGCTCAAGTTCAATGTGTCGGTCGTGGTGCCGGTCAAATAAAAGTTCTTGTTGTGGTCAATGGTAGCTCGGTCAATCAGGGTGATGGTTCTTCCGGGGACACCGGTGACAGGCCTTTCAAAACAATCGTTGATACGTAGCTTGAGGCGGCGAACGTAGAAATTATCAAAGTCACTGTTGAGGGCTGCATAACCATTCCGGGGCTTCAGATGGCGGTAATTTTCCTCGCGGAAGCGTTTTCCGAAGAAATCGCGAACATGACCGAAAGCAATTAGGATTAGATAACTAATATAGGTGGTGATCAGATAATAATAAGGAGGTTCGTCCATCACAGGTTCCGGAAAGTGGCCACCGGGATGTCGGCTGGAATACCGATGACTCGGGTGACCGATGGGACCGAACTGGGCATGTTGTTTGGCCAACCGGCGAGACTCTTCCGGTGACGGCGGTTGAAAGAGCGTAGTTGGCGGTTCGTTCATGTTTGGGTTGTCCGCAGTCGCAGTTGAAAGCGAGATAGTCGGTAATGACAGCGAGGCAGAGCTGATCGGCGGAGCTGCGATATTGGTACTGCTGGCGTTCTGCAAAGTAGCCCGGGCAGTCTGAAGCTCAGCCTTAGATTTAGGCGAGGTCGAGAAAAACTGGGCCAGGCGGTTGGTCTTGGAGGGTGCCTTGATGGCGATGCCGCTCTTTCCAGAAGTAGGGGGATAGGACGAGGGGTTGGAGGGGTCGTTGACGGGAGAAGTGCTAGAGGATCGACGCGGCATCGCAAGAAAACTGCCGAGTAAGGGCGAGCGAGGTCACAGCACCGCTAATGGCGCACGGTGGGAGTAGTCTATCGCGCTTTCCTGGGGAGCAAGCACGGAGTTGTTGAAGCTGCACGACGAACGTAAGCTCCCTGTTGTGTCGGCTCCCTTAGTTCCGATTCACCACGATTAAATGGCAACAGATCCGATGAGATCAACCTTGGGACAATGAATGAAATACGTCAGTGGGCGAAAGTCAAGGGTAGAGCATGGAAAGTGAAGAGACTGAGCCAGACGACCGGGGCCTCCGAGCCAGCCGGGCCTGGAACAGATTAATCTTCTCTCGGGAAGCGTACCTTGGCACGTGCAGGGGCTGGAAGCTCCGGAAGCCTCGCAATGACCTCGATAGATCGGATTTGAGATGTCGCTAGATGGAGAAACTCTGGGTTGTGAGATGGCTGCGAGATGGTGAAGAGGGAAGAGAAGATGAAGTGGGAATGGGAGATCAGCGGAGGAGGAAGAGCTAAAGGAGCGTCGCCTTGGTGGATAGAAAAAGAATCTCCTGATCGATGAGCAAATCAGGCAAGGGAAAATTTCAGGAGGAGCTCGCACCTATGGTACGGTACTGTAAGTTGAGGCGTCATTAATATCATTATTATGGGGAAAAGCTTGAAAAGCCGCTTGGGCGGGAACCAATCCCATGTATTGTTACCGTCACGATATGTAATTACTCAGGAAAGGGGCTGGAGTTACTGTAGTTATGGGTTTATACTGTAGTTATGCTGTAGCATAGGAATAATAATAATGAATAAGCAACTGCAAGGCAGTTCCCAAGAGAAATTAAAGGAGTTTCATCAATAAACAGAGCCCACAGTACGAATTGACCACATTTCATTTGCCATTCAAAACAGTTTAGCCCTACGTCAACATACTCGTGCTGTGTCATCCACATAAATATAAGTTACCGCACGCAAAAACTATTCACAACAACCAATTTACAAACTGAACACTGCCACTGCTTGCACACTCGAAGCTAGACCTGGTCTATACAACCGAATGAAAGACCACAAAATCATTGTACTTATGGATGTGCGCAATCCGTAGCCCCGATTGTTCAGCAAGGGCCGCCCATTGCGTCCGAGTATGCTCTCTTCCACCCAGCAAGATCATCATCACCAGATCAGCCATTGCAGACCCCAAGGGACGTTGGCCTCGGGCAAAACCCCTTGATCGATGAGAATTTATGGATCACTAGCCATTGCGGATTGTAGATTCCACAGAATTTGGGCGTCTTGGGCGTCGGGCTAGTCGCCAAAGATGCGACGAAGGCACCTTAATAAAACTGGCTCCTTGCGAACAGACCAAGGTCAGCAAGGCAAAATGTCAGGCGTTTATGTGGGTGGTCACTTGCCTTTGACATTCTGCTTCTGGAAGATACTGCTTGTTTCTATTCTCACTCCAGGAATCTCGGAAAGTTCCTTGACAACCTCCGGCGATTTTGAATCACAAGTCGTCCTTGGAGATTTGGATACCTCAGTTGTCTCTTACCTCAACAATGGTGGTCTGAACCACCGCCAGCGTTCACAAAAACACTCTTTCCGAGTTGTGTTCTATGTCAAGAGCTTCTTTTCCGAACTGACTGAACCCGAGAATCCACTCGCTTGATTGAAATGATTATATCACCTGTTGCAATGATTCTATATGCTCTGGATGCTGGGAGAGCCATGTAAAGCAAAGAAGGTCACCTACTACTGTAAGCTTACTGAAAGGGCGTTTTGGTGCCGTCGATTAAATCTGCGTAGTCATTTTCGACGATGAACTCCGGGAAGGCTTGGACAATGCGGCCGGTGAAGTCGAATCTGCAAGTGATTAACTCAGTATCCATGGAAGAGGCTGCCTTGAATAAAAGAGAGGACACACGAATAACTGGCAAGGGCTCTGTTTCGTTTGACTTGGTTGAAATTGACCTATCCAGGGTTCTTTCCCATTATGAGGGCCCCTAAGCAAGCCGAGGAATCTCGACGAAGGGGACGAGGCAGTATCTCATCCATGATCAACTCCGCTTGATGCAACAGACACTTCAGAGCCCAGCCTCAGCTACAAGATACCAAATCTTGCTGAGAAAGGCCTTCTTAGGCCGCAGCCCTCATACTGGAATGGAATCGGGGAGACCTTCAATAGTGAAATGGAGACTATCAATTGGAGTTCGCTATTTTTAAGCTTGACACCCAGAGATTTGAGGGATCGTTGTTCTAAACACGTCATGCTTGATTCTGGACACGCCAATAGATGTAATTTGTTATGTGGCGGGATTAGACAACACCAAACAAGGAGGATTGTGTTCTGTGTATCTCTGAAGGGTTCCCTTGGAAGCTAATCCGGGGCACTAAGTCAAGGATGGGCAAAGGCCTGTAGTTTGAATAGCTGAGGCCTTGGTAGGAGTCTTGTATCAATTGCGGGATCTATATCCGCAGCGGGCCGCCGTGACCCGCTTGGATGGTATTGCCTCGGTCTGAGGTGGAAAAGCACGTAGGACATCAAGAACATGGTGTAGGGAAGAGAAAGACACTAAATACAAGTAGAATCTTGTATATAAAGATATTAAGTCGGTCATTAGCCAAACTAGCCGTGCTGCAGTTGATCGATCTGAGAATCGGCCTCCGAGTAGGTGGGATGAGCCACTAGACATAAAGGGAAAGGCCGGTATCGCCAGCACCCCGTAAGTATGAGCATGCCGTAGATTCTTTCTCCCTCTTCTTTCCTCCTTCCTTATCCACCAGAAGACGCTTTTCTTGTATAATTCCCACCAAGGGCAAGTCGAAGAGCAATACTATAGGTAGATACCTGGCTGCCTGCACAATGTCCGAGAATGGGTCCCCCGCGAGTTCCCAGGCGCTATGGCGACACTCTGCTCCTGAATCCACTCAAATCCACGAATTCATGAAAAGAACCGCCGAAAAACATGGGATAGCATTAAGCAACTATAATGACCTCTGGGAATGGAGTATCTCGGAGCCTGCCAAGTTCTGGGAAGATATATGGCACTATACAGCGATCAATGCCCACAAATCTTACAAACATGTGCGTATCTCCCTCAGGGCAAGCTTCAACCTACACGCTTTCTATTTTTAATTGAGTTGCGATTCTAACTCCATCTAGGTCATGGATTCTGAGACGCTGCTTTTTCCCCGTCCTCAATTCTTTGAGGGCGCAAAATTGAACTTTGCTGAGAATCTTCTGTACCCTGCTAGCTCTCCTGATGAGAATGCTGTCGCGATAATTGCTGCCACCGAGTTAGACCGCGAATATGTCTCGTGGAAAGAGCTCAGAGAGCGCGTTCGCCAATGTTCCAATGCGTTAAGAGGAGCAGGCTTGCAGGAAGGTGACCGGGTGGCGGGTTTTCTCGGAAATCATGTTAACACGGTCGTCGCAATGCTGGCAACGACGTCCATCGGCGCTTTCTGGACAGGGGTATCCCCCGATACAGGGGTCCATGCTGTTCTTGAACGCTTGAAGCAGATCGAACCCAAGATTCTATTCGCCGATAACGCGTCACTCTACAATGGTAAAGTGCATAGTGCAACTGCCAAAACCAATCAAATTATTTCTGAGCTGCCCAAGCTAGAGGCGCTCGTCATATTTCCATCGGTTGAATCCCTCGAGATCAACCTCGAAGAGGTTTCGCCGCTTCAAGGAAAAGCATATACCTACCCCGGCTTTCTTTCTACGGTCAGCAACCCTTCAGCACCGCTTGAATTTGCGAGCTTACCCCCTGAGCATCCTGTCTACATTTTGTACTCATCGGGTACAACTGGAGCCCCAAAGCCTATTGTGCATGGATCCTTGGGAACATTGCTGCAGCATAAGAAGGAGCATGTGCTCCATAGCGATATTCGCCCTGGAGATCGTTTATTCTACTTTACCACAACCACTTGGATGATGTGGCACTGGTTGGTATCTGGTCTAGCTAGCGGTGCTACTATTGTCCTCTACGACGGTTCGCCTTTCAGGCCATTGGACCCTGAAGGGGGAAGTGGGGAGATGGCTATGCCCCGTCTCATCGACGAACTCAAGATAACTCACTTTGGAACTTCCGCCAAGTATCTCTCGGTGTTGGAACAGGCTGCGCTAAATCCAAGAACGCATCCCCATCGTCCGGTGAGCCTACAGACCCTGCAGGCAATTTTCAGCACCGGCTCTCCTCTTGCTCCCTCCACGTTCGAATATGTTTACTCCTCAATCCACCCGGATATTATGTTGGGTTCAATCACTGGTGGTACCGATATTCTCTCACTTTTCTGCTCCGGCTGCCCAATCCTTCCTGTCTACAAGGGCGAAATCCAGTGTCGAAGCCTGGCAATGGCGGTTTCTGTTTACGATTACGCCGGCAACGACATCAGTTCCTCCGGTGAACCTGGAGACCTGGTCTGCACTCGGCCATTTCCCGCACAGCCTGTCATGTTCTGGCCACCTGGACCTTCCGGGGCAGAGAAATACCGTAAGAGTTACTTTGATGTCTTCGGGCCCTCAATCTGGCACCATGGTGACTTCGTGCGTGTAAACCCTGAAACTGGGGGAGTTGTTATGCTCGGACGAAGCGATGGTGTCCTGAAGCCAGCTGGTGTTAGGTTCGGCAGCGCGGAGATCTACAACATCCTTCTGAAACATTTTGCGGACGAAGTCGAGGACTCCCTCTGCATTGGACGTAGAAGAGAAGGGATTGATACAGACGAGACTGTTGTTCTGTTCGTGAAGCTGGCATCTGCGAGCGAGTCGCTGCCCACTGATCTTGCATCGCGCATCCAGACTACCATCCGAAAAGAACTCAGTCCTCGCCATGTGCCAGGTATCGTAGACGTTTGTCCGGAGATCCCGGTGACGTCAAATGGCAAGAAAGTCGAGAACTCCGTGAAACAGATCTTATGCGGGCTAAACATCAAGATTGGCGCCAGCGTTGCGAATGCCTCATGTCTCGACTGGTATCGGGCATGGGCCGCTAAACATTCCTGATTTTTATGTCCTAAAGATTAATTAGAATAGCACTAGTCAATAGGTAGAAAACGTAAGAGCTTCATTAATAATTGCAAAAGCTGGATGAGAATTCGGACAATGGCTCAATGACGTGAGAGCGTTGGCTGGAGCAGATGATTAGATAAGCTGTTTTTTTGCTTCCGCTCCGAATCTTGCGGCTAGCCAAATCTCCTTCAGAAAGCAGCTTTTGCCGCAAACTCCGGCCTTTGAATTGAGCTCTCCCATTCTAGAGGCACACACATTTTCTAGGATGCGTCGCTCAGTGTTGCGGGCTGTTGAGTCCACCAAGCCGCTTGCCCGGGTACCACGCTCGGTTTCTCGAGGCTTCAGCACCGTCAAGGATAACGGCTCCAAGGTAACGAACAACTGATACGCTTCCGCCTCGTCCATGGGATTTGACTGACTTTTTATTTCACTCTCGTATAATATAGGATCCGGCCGAGTTAGATCAAATCACTACACTACCAAATGGCATCCGCGTCGCAACAGAATCTCTTCCAGGCCCGTTCGCCGGCGTCGGAGTTTACGTCGATGCCGGATCTCGCTATGAGGATGCAAGCCTGCGAGGTGTGAGTCATATTATGGATCGCCTGGCTTTCAAGTCAACCAAGACGCGCTCTGCGGACGAGATGGTTGAAACGATAGAGGCGCTGGGGGGAAATATTCAATGTGCCTCTTCCCGCGAGTCGTTAATGTACCAGTCCGCCAGCTTCAATTCGGCCGTCCCAACAACGCTCGGCTTGTTGGCGGACACAATTCGTGATCCTCTTATCACTGAAGAAGAGGTTCTTCAACAACTCGCCACCGCGGAGTACGAGATCAACGAGATCTGGGCGAAACCCGAGCTTATCCTGCCGGAATTGGTGCACACAGCGGCCTACAAGGATAACACGCTAGGACACCCTCTGCTCTGTCCGCGCGAGAGACTAGAAGAGATTAATAAGGCGGTTGTGGAGAAATACAGAGAGAGTTTTTTCCGTCCGGATCGGATTGTGGTTGCTTTCGCAGGTGTGCCGCATCATGAGGCAGTGACACTTACTGAGCAGTTATTCGGTGATATGCGGTCTCCTAACTCGAGCAATGGGGCTGCTATTTCAGGCGCTGGCGTTGACACGACTTTGGCAGAAGGGCAGCTGCCGACTATGCCTCAGTTTACCCCTACGTCAACCGCATCATCTGCTCCCACCGCGAACTCCTCCGACTCGGGCATCCTCTCCAAGCTTCCCTTCCTGAAGAAATTTGGGTCAAGCAATAATCCAACCTCGTCTTTAGAGTCTGCACAATCTTTAGACCTGGCCCAACCCTCCCACTATACCGGCGGTTTTCTCAGTCTCCCTCCTATCCCTCCTCCGGCAAACCCTATGCTCCCACGACTGAGCTATATCCACCTAGCCTTTGAGGCCCTTCCCATCTCAGACCCCGACATCTACGCCCTTGCAACCCTCCAAACGCTCCTCGGAGGTGGTGGATCCTTCTCAGCCGGCGGTCCAGGAAAGGGAATGTACTCCCGACTCTACACGAACGTCCTCAACCAGCACGGCTGGGTTGAAAGCTGCATTGCCTTCAATCACGGTTACACCGATAGCGGCGTCTTCGGAATCTCAGCATCTTGCAGCCCCACCAGAACAACAGAAATGCTAGAAGTTATGTGCCGGGAACTCCAAGCCCTCACTCTGGACACCGGGTACACAGCTCTCCAGCCGCAGGAGGTCAACCGCGCGAAGAACCAGCTGCGATCGTCGCTGTTGATGAACCTGGAATCGCGCATGGTTGAGCTTGAGGATCTAGGCCGTCAGGTACAGGTCCACGGTCGCAAGATTGGAGTGAAGGAGATGTGCAGGCATATTGAATCTCTCACGGTTGAGGATCTGCGACGCGTCGCACGGAAGGTCTTCGGTGGCCAGGTCCATAACAAGGGCCAGGGCACCGGCAAGCCTACTGTTGTGCTGCAGGAGGGTGAATTGGAGGGGCATAAGTTGCGTTCGTTCCCCTGGGGCGAGATTCAGGAACGGATTGCTAGGTGGAAGTTGGGTAGGAGGTAAGTGCAGCGCAGGGAGAGGAACGATTTTTGTTTAGAGTAGAGATATCCTCATTTTGTGGGTATCATCCTATGTATAAGGGAACACTGTCTTCTCTCTATGTATTTAGATAGCTATTTACGCACCGTGTACAATATATTTGAGTTGAATTAGGGCTTCTTCTCTAGTATCAAGGAGAATATTTGACAGTAATGATAGTAAGAAGATGAGGCCTCGGAGGTTTGGAGCAGTGCAGCTTTACCGCTTTTGGTGGTCGGGAAAAAAGTTGGATCCGAACTTCCATCAACTCCGTCAACCTCAACTCTTTCACTCCATCAACTTATCGATTTCATCGCCCCCCATTCCGCAAACCCGCTGTCGCTTATCCAATCTTACAAACCGAATAATCCCATACAATCACAATGGTTAAGCTTACCGAAGTCGAGGATGAGCACTTCGCCCAGGAGAAGCCTCAACCCAGCAAGCACAACGTCCTTCTGGCCTCCGATGACGAGGACGAGGACTTCACCGATACCGGTCAGCCTCCATCGCCTGCCCATCTATACTCAAAATCTGTCTAACACGTCCTATCAATTGCAGAATCCGAAATATCTGTCGAATCCGATTATGACGTCGAGAGCGAGTCCCTGTACGACCGCCTGTTCGCCTTAAAAGACATCGTCCCTCCCTCCGCCCGTAAGCAAGTCACCAACTCAGTCTCCTGCGTCTCCTCTTTCGCGAAGTCTAGCGTCGCCTTCAGTGGTAAGGCGCTCTGGATCCTCAGCACGAGTGCCTTCCTCCTCGGTGTTCCCTGGGCTCTTGCCTACGCCGAAGAGGAACAGTACATCCAGATGGAGCGTGAGCAAGGCATGATCAAGGGAGCCAATGAGGTACGTAGCGCGTGATTATTTTATCGTTCCGTCGTCGGATTTCTTCTATTTTCCAATTTTGTTTTTGTTATTATCATCCTGTGATCTCCGACGTGAAAACTCTTTATTTTCGCGTCGAACTTGCCAAGAAATAAGGAAATCGGCGTCATCTTTCGTGTTTTGCTTGAATTTTGAGCTTAGCGGAGGATGGAAGTGGCTGACTCAACTCGTTTCTTACAGATGCTTGCCCCCGGTGCTCCTTCCACCGAAGAGCAACAGGCTCAGCCTACCCTTTAAACGAAACCTTCCGACCAAGACTGCAGCGGGGGGGAAAGCTAGAAGAACAACCAATTTCCGCCTGTCAATCGCCTAGCTTTGCGGTCGATTTTCGAAACCTGTTGCTGCGATCTCTTTTCGCTTTTATTGGCATCCAGATTGCCTGGGGCAGAGGATGTCAACGAGGCCGTGGCCAGGCTGTCTTACGAAGCTGAAACTGTCCCTTCCAGAAGAATAACAGAAATCTGTCGGATTATATAAAACACGCATTGTGTATTAGTACCTGGTGGCGCTGAGTTGGGACTATGGATATCGTTGGTTTCTTCCTTTTTGCATACTGCGGGTCTGCTTGGTTCTTATGCTTCTTCTCCCGTTTCTCTTTGGTTCTTGGAGCTCCTTTCTAGCTTCAGGAACTCATGTATTTGTATATCCAGTTTCATGTTTCACTCCTGTAGTTTCTTCATCTCATGTGGTTTCATGTCCATTCTTGTTTGTCTTATCGAACCTCTGTTTTAGATTATGGATCGATCGTGAATGAATTTACAGACATTTATTTCCTTTTAAGGAGATTACCCAATCCAAGTCTTGCTCTTTGGTGTCACTGAACTCGCTAAGGTCACAAAAGCGCTAATCTAGATGATAACATTGGCCGTCTTCTAAGAAGTTTACATCTCAAGCTGATGATGGATGTAGCCGCTGCCATCACATTCACAGCTAAGATCAAGCCTATACCGGTAAGTAAATAAACTCCTCTAACTCCTTATACGCCCTCTCAAGATCGTCGTTGACAATGACCCTATCATAAACGCCTGGTGTATCGGCATACTCAAGCTCAATCTTAGCCTGTGCCACCCTCTTACGAACATCCTCATCCTTCTCCGTGCCGCGTTTTCCAAGACGCACCGCTAGAGCTTCAAAGCTCGGTGGCCGGATAAAGACATAGCGAGCATTAATGCTGCTGTTCGCCTTCATCTGCCTCACACCATTCATCTCAATATCAAGCACAACAACCAATCCCTGTTCCATCTGGTCAGTGATAGTCTGTTTGCTAGTTCCATATTCCTTTCCACTGAAGGTTGCGTGTTCCACAAAGGCATCCTGGGCAATGAGGCTGCAGAATTCAGAACCGGATACGTAGAAGTAATGTTCGCCCTCGATTTCACCGGCTCGCGGGTTGCGTGTTGTATGTGATACGGTGAAGGTGAATGTGTCTGGGTGTTTGGCGTAAAGTTTTTGGATTAGGGTTCCTTTGCCAACTCCTGAAGGTCCTGAAATGACGATGGGTCTGCGATCTTGGGGTGCTGGGCCTGGCGTGGTGGCTGGTTATGGTTATTGATATCAGTTATATAGGTCAGGATCTTGGCATTCTAGTTCATGGAGGTGAAACGTACTCGTACTCTGAGTCATTATTGCGTTGGATAACTAACCTAGTACCGTACCTAGCCAATACAAATCGAGGGTTTGCAAGCGCTTGGATGATTCTGGATAAGAGTTGTCGGATTGGATCTGAAGGGTCGAAACCCCTTGACTTTCACATGATAATGCGAGTATATAGTCATGAATGTGACTTAGTATAGATTGATCTTGTACTGATGTTGAACATAGGCACCACTTGTAAGCGCCTATTTACTACTAGGAATAGAATACAACTTTAGAGTAGTTTTCATTATTGGTGTTAGAGGTCCTCACTCGGAAACGGTGAAGAGAAGGATTGAAGCTAAAAAAAATAAAGTAAAAGGTGACTTGGGTATCAACGTAATTTGCGCCAAATATGTCCCTCCAAAAACCATATGAGAACACCAACCGTGAGGAAATAACCATTGAAGACTACGTACGGGCCAAGAAGAGCATTTAGTTGCAGAGTACTCCGTAGATAGTCGTACTAGGCACGTATCGAAGAATCCAAATACAGGACGAAGGGCGGGCGAGAGTAGAGGCATCCTCGTCTTATAGAATCAAAGTGCCTGCAATAACTGTTAGCATAGAGAAAATGGATAGGATGCGAGGATAGAAGACATACATTACACTGTCGACTCCCTCGCGGCCCTTAGGTTAATGTGAAAGTCACGCCAAAGCTTCTTAACTTCCCCAGATTCAATCATCTTTTTAACGGCCTTCGATGCGTGCTTGTTCTTCTTCTTCTGGCTATAGTGGCTACGCTTGAGGATCTTTTTGTCTGACATGTAGCCCGTTATACGAAGGTGTTCAACGATCCACTCGTTGAGATGGAAGCGCCAGTGGGTTAGGGTATGTGCCATGCCTGCGTTCCTCATGCAGTGTCTGGTTCAAGGTTAGATTGTACCTGAGGTAAGAAGTAACGGAACTACAAACCTTCCTAGATAGTAATGGGTGTCCTCATCTGGTAGGGCGTAGCCATCACGATCTCGTTCTCGCGCGTCGTTTTCCGCTTCGTTTTCTGATTGTTCGTCGTCGCTGTCTGCGTCTGCTAAAGGCTCAAGTGTTTCAAGTGAGTACGCCTTGCCGGACAGTTTGACGTCGAAAGAAGCTGGGTGTCCTGATCGGTTACAAGCGTCGCAGGGGTGGTTGAAGTCGGTTGGGTAAGTTGTGGCATCGATTTGTGGTCTGGCTAGAAGTGCCCTGCAAAAGTCGGTGTTCCAGACGGATGAAATCAACTGTGACCCGGTGCGTCCTCGGACTTCAGCTTCCAGCTTGTCAAAGGCTACCCGATAGACGGGGTCGGAACGAGGGAATGCGGGATTAAGTTGGTTTTGCACCATCCATTCCACGGCGTCCTGGAAGTAGTCCTTCAACTGTTTATAGGAATGCCGAGAAAACTCGATGGGGATGTCCTCCAGCCCGCTGGGGGCTCCCAGTTTATCATCTTCATCATCTAATACAAAGTCATCCTCATAGTGATCCAAATATTCGTTGGCACCGATTGTAGATTCAACGTCGCTGCTCTCGCTTTGGTTTGCCCAACTCCGCAATTGAGGTTGCCGGAGTGGAGCCTCTTCTTCTTCCCCATCTTCGGCTTCGCTTTCTTCGCTTTTCTCCGATCCCGAAGCTTCTGGCTGGGGCGATAATTGGTTTTCTCCATCATCTTCCTCCTTTTGCCCTGCCCTTCGGCGTCGTAGGGCTTCTAAATGTCGCTGCCTTTGCGCTCTGGCTGAATTGGCGATATTCCCTCGAGTCCGCGACGCTTTCACGACTGCAAAAGTGGTATAAGTAGTCAAAAAATCATACAGCGGGTGAGTAATACCTGAGTCTTGCAGATCTTCAAGATCCTCCTCTATATCAATCCGATCCTGAGCCAAATCGCGGCGCGGCGTATGAGGGATATCAGGTGAATTTGAAGTAACAGCGCGAACCTCCTGTTCATCTGAGGAATCATCATCCACAACAATAGGCTGAGGAGCTCCACCCCGCCTCAGTTTCCGACGAGGCCGAGCAACTATCTCATCGGCGTCGCTTTCCTCTGCGGCCTGCGGACCCTCGGACTCCAACGAGTCCACCCTCTTCCGCTTCATAGCCCCGGCCCTCGTATTCTTCCGCGCGCTATGTATAATCTCCAAATCGCTATCGCTATCCTGAGTAGCCGGAGGGGGAGTGGGAGGGGCAAGTGGAGTTGTGTTCTTCGAGATCGGCTTTTGCGATATGGCTGGGATTCACCCATAATTAGACACAAATAACTCAAGAGTTCAAGCGTGTGTAAGCGTACCCTTTTTTCCTTTCCTACGAGACCGCCTTGGTGATGATTCTTCGATTTCTGAATGCGGAGTTTCCTCTGGCGAGGACTCGACTTTCACGAATGGGGTAGGCGTTGAACTTTTCTCGCCGGCAGATCGGCCACGGCGTAGCGTCGCCAGCGATGGATGGGTGTAGCGAACGTTCGCATCGCGACTGGTCTCTTCATCTTTGTTGTCTGAGGCAAATCCTGCAGGTACAAAGGAAAGCCGCGATTGCTTTGCCTTGCCTTTGGACTTTCCGTAGGTGCGGGGCATGAGTAGCGGGGTACTGCTAGTCGACAGAAAGGCGTACGGTTCTAGTTATACGGATAGTGTAGGAGAGAAGATCGAGAATAACGGTGGGAGGTTAAGACATGTGATGAACCACTGTTCGTGGAGTAGATAGAGCTCTGATTTTGAAGCTGGAGCCCAAGCGCGATGGTCCGCGTCCGCATCTCGCGAGAGCACGTGATATCAGATTGATTACCACGCAGAAAAGTGAAATTGCTTTAGTTCTCCTACTACTACTATCGTTTCAGTCCTGCAGGTGATAGATAATCTTTGGCGGGATATCTCACTAGTGTATGAGTTTGACTTCAATGGCAGAAAGAGAGGAGGCAGGAGTGGTATTGATCACCCTGGAACAGAAGCTCTCGGATTTTATGCTGCACCAACCACCAGCTCAAATCCAATTAGCCACGCGATAGATTAGGTTGCAGGACTTTTGGCTTTTCCCTGGAATAAATATGCTCAGACCCCTTTCACCAAAGGGGTTTAGTCCTGTGATTTGACTGCCGGCTTTGTATTTGCTTCTACTGGTAGACGGGGAATTTCAACTGCCTCAAATAGCCTGATATCACTCCACCCCCACCTCATAGGCTCACAAGACTCCAGTCTGAAACCAAGACCAACTACACCGAGTTCGATTCAGGCTATGATCGAATGGTCTGGTTTGCCAGTGGGCTATATTGGTGGACCATTTCAATTGTTGTACTAGAATGTCCGTCGATGATTCGTGGAAATATGAAAAGAGCATTTGGCCCCGGTGGAGAAATTCCTCGAATGCCATCCCCAGACTTCCCCGGAGTCCAACCACATTATCAAACCGAGGCCGCAATTCAGCTTCCAGTTGGTCAGTAACTGAGTAGCCCGCCGCTAGGAGATATGGAAGCTTGGAGCTGGCTTGGAGAAGGCTTGTGTGGGAGATGCTAGTCCCACTGGAAGACGCTCCCCACGGGGGTCTGTTATCGCTGTCTCGGGTTGCAGCTATTTCGAATTGGTCGAGACGGTTAATACAAATGCTGGATCCTACAGCTGGGCTTTCGGGACCCATCTCTCGATGCTGGCCTTATATAAACTAGCGGAGTGCCACCAAGGATCTTTGAACCGTTCGCGTGCTCTTTTCATCTCTTAGCTCTAGGGCTTAAGCAAACAGCTACATACCTTTCCGTGCTGTATTTTCTGGCTCAGCAGCTAAGGGCTGCTAACAAGCATCAGGATGGGAATTAACTTCCTTGGCTCCAAGAGAGCCTACAACTGGTTTGTCATACAAGCACTTCCTGATAGTTAATCAAAGCTGACAGAATATATGCAAGGTATATTTCTCTCGTCGCCGCCTCTTGCATGGTGCTCTATGGCTATGATGCCTCTGTATACAATTCCGTTCAAGGCCCAGACAACTGGGTCGCATACTTTGATGATCCCGATGCCAACCTGATCGGCGCCATCAATACAGCTTATACAGTGGGTGTCATCTTTGGGGGCTTCTTCCTGGGCGGGCCGTGTGCCGACTTTCTGGGACGTAAATTTGGCACGGCAATTGGTTGTGTCCTAGTTATTGCGGCTACCTTCATGCAGACCTGGTCGCCGCGGCATAATATCGCATGCTTCATTGCTGGACGAACCATTATTGGTATCGGCCAAGGTATCGCATTGAGTAAGTTGCCCGAATATTGGACTTCAATCAGTTCTCAGATTGACGATGTTTTGCTCCAGCATCCGGCTCGATCTATATCGGCGAACTCGCCCCGCCAGAAATTCGTGGGAAAATCATGACGTTCTGGCAAATGTTCTATTCCGTGGGCTCTTTCATCTGCTTCTGAGTGAACTATGGCTGCACCAACAACAAGGAGAATCTAGGCGAATGGGACTGGAAGATGGTCGTAATATTCCAGCTTCTCTTTCCGATTCTTATTCTCGTCCTGTTGCCGACTATCCCCGACAGCCCGAGATGGTAAAAGTTTCCAAGTGCCCAGTGAAAACGTTCGGACTAACATGAAACCAGGTACATCCAACGCGGTAACAATGTTGAGAAAGCTCGTACAGCGCTCGCAAGGGTGCGAGAGACTCAAGAGGAGGTTGAGGACGAGCTTCTGAGAATTCGTGAGGCCCTTGAGTTTGAGAAGGAAGCCATCTCCAGCAATTATTCTGCACTCTGGAAGGATAAGTCTCTCCGCAAGCGGATGGTTCTTGCTCTCATAATCAACGCTGGTCAACAGGTTACTGGTCAGGGAAGTTTGAACTCCTACTCGACCAAAATCTACCAGAAGGTCTTCCCCAACAGCAGCCAAATTGCTCTCATCAATGCTCTGAGCGCGACTTTTGGAATCATCTTCACTCTCAATGCTGTGTGAATCATTGATCGATTTGGACGGAAATTCTTGCTGATTGTTGGTGGAATCGGCATGGGCATCTGCATGATTATCGTTTCTGCTGTCGAAACCGAGACGCCATCCCCTAACGATACGAAGAGTCAACCTGTTGGCATATCAATCGTGTTCTTACTTTTCCTGTTCATATTCTTCTGTAGGTCGCGCGCAAACCGTTTCTCTCCGTTGTTCTTTTTTGAGACATGATGGCTAATCGTACTACTTCACAGACAAACCTTCCTGGGGCGCGACAGTATGGATTTGGACGTCCGAGATCTTCTCGATGAATGTTCGAGCCCAGGCCGTCGGTATGGCCTCTCAGACCCAGAACGTCGCCAACGCGATCTTCCAACAGTTCTTCCCTATTTTCCTTGATAACTGTGGCTTCTACGCATTCTACATGTTTGCTGGTATCAATTTCCTCCTCGCGTTGTTTGTCTGGTTCTTCATTCCCGAAACCAAACAGGTTCCTCTCGAGGAAATCGACGCTCTGTTTGGTGGAGCGAACCACGTCACTTGGGGTGAAGAGCTCATCGGTTCTGAAAAAAAAACATGAGGTGATCCTCAAAGAGTAGGGGATGTGCAGGATCTGGGGATAGAAATGGTGTGAATATATGTAATTGAATTTGTTCAATCAACAGTCTACTCACATAAGATAAGCCGTTATTCATAAGACAAAAGCCGTTAACCAAACCTTCATGACTTCATATCAGTTCTCTAGTAATAGTCCCGCGACGAGTATAAGTATGCTTACTTGCATACCTACTGCAGGCAGGAAGCTAAACGGCTGAATCTGATTGCGCCATTCCCCAAGTGACCCCTCCAACCCCTCCCGCGCATGGTCATCATTCAAGAAATCTTCACGAAGCATAGCCTGGAAAAAAAAAAAAAAAAGAAAACCAATCCCTACTCTACAAAAACCTAGTTATACGGGGAATCAAAGAATACACAAGAAAAAGCCAAATAGAAAAAAATATGCCCAGCAACCGCCTCCGCATTGCCATAATCGGCGCCGGCCCAGCAGGTCTCGGCGCAGCCATCGCATTCCAAAATCTCCCATTCGCAGACCTCAGAATCTACGAACAAGCAACTGTCCTCCGAGAAATTGGCACGGGCCTCAACATCCAATGGAACACATGGCGTATGCTAGATGTTCTGGGGGCATCGGGGAATATCAAACCCGGGGAGATCTTCAGGGCTGCTGATGGTCATTCCATGCAGCATCGGAATGGACGGACGGGGGAGTTGCTTGCTTCGCATGGGCAACCAGGTATGAATTATACCCAATATCTATCTCTATCGTACGACAATCCATAGAAATAAGACACCCAACGACTAACACACAGAGAGAGAGAGAGAGAGAGAGACAGATACACCCGCACACCACCTGCACGCGCGAGCCCTCCGCTCAGTCCTCCAACGGGCTCTATTACAAAACGTCAACCAATCGCTAATCCGATTGAGTTCTCGGCTTGTGAGGGTTATCGAGAACCCCAGCAGATCTCTATCTCTGCATTTCGAAGACGGATATACCGACGAAGTTGACCTTCTCATCGGCGCAGACGGGGTCAGATCCGTGGTCCGTCAGTTCGCTTTCCCGGAATACAAGCTTAGCTACACGGGGAAAACTGCATATCGCGGTCTAATCCCCGCCGAGAAGCTTCTTGATATTCCTGGTTTTCCTGATGCTGTGACTTTTTGGCATGGGCCGCGGGAATGGGTGTATACTTGTAATTTGCGACATGGGTTGTATGAACTTACCTGCACTGCTGGGGTTCCTGATGCTGGGGAGAAAGTGAGCTGGGGAGAGAAGACAGATGATGAAGAGTTTAGGAGACCGTGGAAGGTATATATATATATTTATTGACTCCCCTTTGTCAGTTCTTAAATAGACTAACGAGTCTAGGACTTCGGCCCCCTCGTTCAGAAAATTCTCAGGCACGCGACGGAGGTTCAGCGCTTCGCACTCTTTGCAGGACCACGGCTTGAGTCCATTGTATCTAAAGGCTCCATTGCATTGATCGGGGACGCATCTCACCGTAAGTGCAACACCTCCGTTATCCGGATCAATCAAGTAACCGAACGAAACAATGCTAACCTCCAACAAAAGCATTATCCGGTGCTTTCGGTAAAATCCAAGCCCTATAGTTATCTCACTCTATATATACATTATTGCGTACGCTAACTCGCCCTACTCAACACAGGCGCAGGGGCCGGCTTCGCTCTCGAAGACAGCTATGTCCTAGCTCAAGCTGTAACATGGGCACATGAACGGAACCACAGTATAGCGTGTGGCCTTGACCTCTACGATCGTGTGCGCTCCCTGCACTACAAGGCGATGTACGACATTCTAGATGGATTTCGGCGCTCAGATATTGAGATGGAGCGGCTTGGCTTGACGTTTGATGAAGCTGTGGCGCATGGTATCCGTGACAAGTGGGGGACGGGGTTTAGTTGGCTTTATAGTTATGATGTACGTGCTTGTCTTTTTTTTGACGGTTAGGGAAAGTGCTAACTGTGTATACTTGTTCTAGGTGCAGGAAGTTTGGAAGAAGACAGTGAGGGAAGAGGATGCTTCTGTGCAGCAGGCAGTGGCACATCTATAATTCGGCATCATGGTACATTGTAGATTATAGAGGTGGGATATAGAGTAGATGAGGGTATATAAATTTGAACGCTCTCTCGACCACCTACTAACAAGCTCAGCCTCGAACTAGAAAGCCCTATCTCTCTCGCTCCCCAGCTCTCCTAAATCCCAACGCATCTACAAATATGTAAACCTAAAACTCGGACGATCATCCCCCAAATTCCCCCTCTCCTCCTCAGGCAACCCAAACCTATAATCCCTCCCCCCTCCCTCCCTAACCCTATTCTCCCTCACCAAATACCCCAAAAACACCAAAAGTAAGAGAGGGAAAGGGGATGTATACACAAGCGGAGTGTATCCCAGCGCATTCCGTCGGGTGTGAATGGTTTAAATACATCCATATTTACCTTATACTCTTAATACAATGTGAGAGGAAGGAGACCGATAGCCAGGAGATCACGAGTCGGTGGGTATTCTAGGCATTCTCGAGTAAGACATCATCGGATAAACTTGATGTTAGAGAGAGCGTAATCTGACGAACGGACGGAATTGGTCGAGGGCGTATGTCCTTGAAAAGGTAATATGCGTACAGCGTAGTCAACACCATCGCGTTCCATAAGGTGATGGTAGCGGATGAGCGTTGAACATCCAATATTTGGAAATCAGAAAGTAACAATGATGACCACGGTATGGCGCCATATTACTTTTAAACCCTCCAGTACCCATATCGTAGGATGAAGAGCGATCCATATCGCAACTTCGCAAGGGCACTCTAGTTACCCCAGATTGTCCCCGCAGCGGAGCAATTCCACTGTGGGTCTCATGGGCTTGTCATTGCCAAGCTTTGTGCGCATTTCACTTCCGGTCCACCGCATCTCGAGTATGAATATAGATCACAGAATTCATTCACATGGCCGAAGAAAGTAACAAGTTAGGCGTCAACTGGTCTGCTGTACCGAGTCGTGTACCGGCTAATCCCATTCCCTTCTCGAGAAGGGCAAACCAGATGGTGGCACCAATTCGTGATGGCGACGCGATCGAAATAAAACTCGTATATATGTTGTACTAGGCGTCGTTCACCAGAATCTCCAGCTTCAACAAGAATTTCTTTTGAATCTAGCACCTTTCCCACGGGCCCAACATGCAATTCTAGCACAAGCTCAGCAGCTGAGTTTGGACATGCTTCGTCGACGGACCAAACGCGAATCCCAGTTTGCTTCGGGAACCTGGACGTGTCACGAAGCCGGTAGACTGACTTGACGGTCATTGCCAAGTTATCATCCCCGATTTCTTCACAGAGATACTCTGCTTCGTAATCTAGACATGACGGATAGCGAGGATGGAAGATCGTCTTTCCAG
The DNA here is from genome assembly GCA_027569075.1 of Aspergillus asperescens. Lineage (NCBI taxonomy): Eukaryota > Fungi > Ascomycota > Eurotiomycetes > Eurotiales > Aspergillaceae > Aspergillus > Aspergillus asperescens. The sequence continues at coordinate 84,497 of JAPDEH010000013.1, read as the reverse complement.
ATGATCTTACTTCTTCACCATCATCGGTATCAGCTGTCACCACTCTCTCAAAGATCCATTGACCGTGTAGTGCCCTAAAAATGGCCGCTGCGGTGCCCACATTTGCTTGATCAGACTTTGCAAAAAGAGTACTGTTCAAAGCCTTCATTGTTATTTCCACTTCTTTCTCTGCCGTATATCTCTTGGAGCTCCCAGGGTCTCTGTCGAAAGCAACTGGAGGATATCGAGCAGGCACAACAGGGCCTGCTGGTTGCACTTCCATACCAGGGTCTATCTCAATAGGAAGCCTACAGCGGTTCAACCGGCCAGCAAGAGACCCCATTAACCCCACGTAGTCGCCCAAGGGGAATTGGCCACGGAGAGTAGTGGGCCTGAAACTCCGAAAGTCACGTACTCTTTGTCGCTCGGTAGCTCGTGAAATTTGCTCCTCTGCTGATATTGATACCAGCACCTCACTTTTCAGGTCAACTGTGGCCCAAGTCTGAGCGAGGCTTTGTGCCTGTAACTCGGCAGGACCCCAGAATGCGCCTCTGTAGAAACCGACAAAACCTAGATCGGGAATCTCACTGTGCGCAGTGCTCCATTTGTCTAGGATGAGGGGCAGGAATTGGTCTTCTTTTGAATACTCAAGGGTGGCAAGTACATCTTCGGGAAGGAATGAGAGAGACTCGGAAGTTTTGAAACCTGTGGCCATTACTATGGCAGCAACTTCGTTAAGGGAGGCCAATCCAGCAGATGTTTGGACATTGATAACACCAAGATCAGGACCAGAACAAGTCATCGAGCAAGCCCTGCCGTTCAAGGTCTTTATCGCTCCAGATCGAACAAACTCAGTGTAATAGTCGGCTATCCCTACCCATGGGGGCCGTTCGCTGTCTCCCCCTTGGCCGTTGGTGAGGTTAATGCCACCAATCTGGCCGTAGTCTTTTCCAAGCATGTCCCGGAAAAATTGGTTTCTCTTATAAACTTGATCTGCCGAGACAGGACCGAATGTGATGTCACTCATGCCTGGTGGGCGACGGCCTAAATCGTACAGTGATAGATCGAGGGGCACAAAGGGCATCATGCCTCCTTTCGAAGAACCACCTGCGCATCGATGCGGCAGGTAAGTAGGTAAGACCCAAAACGGCCCAGTTCCAATATGCCACACTTCAAAATCATTCCCAGCATGATCAGAGGAGCCCGGCTTGAAGCTCAAAGAAGAGAGGTGGAGAGCAAGCGATGTTGCAGCCTCAACTCCAGACATACTTCCGCCAATAACAACCAGTTTTCCACCCTTAGTTGACTTCTCAAGCAGATGGCGTACATCTTCTGGGTTCTGCAGTTCCGAGCTGTGGACTGTATGAGGGAAGTTCTCGACTCCAGGTAAGTGTGAGATATTCGGAGTCCCAAAGTGCCCAGATGCCACAACAAGGAAATCAAACTTATCTTTCTGCACTCTTGGATCTTCTAAATCACGTACAGGGCCATCTCCACGTCCCCTAGAATCCATTGATTAGCGCATATTTCTCTACCGTACAACCTAAGAAGGGCTCACCTATCATCCACCCAACACACCTCCCACCGCCCCCCAGACCCAATACCACCCTCTCCCCGCCTCATCGCCTGTAAAACCCTCCGACCCAGCTTCAAATATTCACCAGGAACGTAAAACTCAGCATATTTCTCCAGATACTTCCGTACCTCCCACGCACGCGGAAACGCAGGAACACCCCGCCCCTCAAGCGCCGTCTCCCATGCCAAATCCGAGAAGGCAACAGAGAAGCGACTGAGATTTGTTCGCATCCAGGGGTCTACAAAACCTCGATCCCGACTCCTACTCCTTGTAACTGGGGGAGAATCAGGATCGCGTGAGGTTGAATCTGAACCTGAAGCTGGTGGGCAGGGTTTTGATGGGTAATCAACAGCCCAGAGACCGCCGAGTCGGCGCTTTTTTTCAAATATTACGGGCTTGAAGGTTCCTGGTGGGAAGTTTTGCAAGAGGGTCTTCGCCATTACTAGGCCAGAGGGGCCAGCGCCTGGTAAAGTTGGTTAGCGGGAGCCGAGAAAATGGGAGTGATACCAGGAGCAGGAGCTAACCAATTATGGCGACTCGTTTGGGGTTGGCCATTTACTGCAACCATAGATATTTTGGAGTGTTCCAAGCAAGATCACATTAGGAGGAGGTAGTTGTCCATTGCCCCTCTTTCGCTATGTGTAAGTATATCCGCCTGATTAGGCTTAGCGCTCTATGTCACTGACACGCACGGAGTCAGAAAGCAGTCTGCAATCCCAATAATGCTGGGGTTTGTGCGATATTTATATTCCTAGTTATTTAACACAGTCAAGCTCGTTTGTTAGCCTTTTGATGCCGTGTGGAAGTCTATCAAGAGGATATGGGGCCTGTATACCCAGAGAACCAAAGTATCGAACCAAGATCCTCCAAAATATCGGACTGTGAACTCAGAAATATCAACGCAGATTGAATTTCTCACTGACGCATTCAACGTCCCGGATCATCATCATCACCCCAGCATCACAGTTGTCTTTGCCCGTGAATATTACCCCCCTGGAGTCACTAAAGTCATTGGTCGCGGTGGCTGGTGTGATATCGGTCTAGTCGGTGAGTTGACTGTCCTCAAGTACCCGAGAGATTCCGAGGAGGGCATCAATATCAAAGTAGAAGCGCAACTTCTCGAGGTCCTCGAAAATCACCCCCGAGTCATCAGATCACACGGGTTGACTGAGCATGGTCTACTGTTACAGTATGCTCTCAAGGGAAGCCTCAATGATTACCTCTCGGAAACTCTAGAGATTTTCCCACCGATGATCACCCATGTTTTACGGTTACAGAAAAGCTTTGGAACCAGCGCTACGAGTCTGCTGGGGATGTTCTTTTCGATCTGTCTCATATACAGTTATCGAGTCGGATTGAAGGGAATTCTTGAGATAACTAATATCTGACAGCACCTCAACTAAGTCTCAAGAACCAACGCATCCAACCAAGCCTGCCTCCATTGTCACATTCATCAGTGTAAACAATCAGCTATGGCAGGTACTTACATCCATCCATCAGAGGAACGTCCTTGACTTCCCAGGTCTTGGACTACATGCATTTAAGCGCTCCATCGTGATAATAAAGCGAGATCACAGTACATCCATAACACTATCAAGCTTCCTATAAGCAGTCAAGCCCTCAATTTGATAAAATAGAATGCATGACTCCATAGATCTCTTAGGGCTCCAAACGTACTTTGTCTACACACTGTTGTTCTTAAGACGGAAGGCGGCGAGATCAAGTTGTACTACGTGAGATTCTTCGCGGGCTAACTATCACATTATTGTTTACAAATTATGCACATGCAAGGCCAGCAAATTTGAAGGAGGGGCAAATCTAACCTCTTCCCAAGGCAATCTACCTACTACTAGTACTTTCATTATGCCGAAGATCCGCCAACTCTTACGCAAAGAAATCACATACTCCGTGGCCAAAACAGAAGAGGTCAATATCCTGCACCGCCTCGAGTATCCCAACCAGAAGCAGAAGTTCTTCTCCCAGATTCTCAGCAATCTCGACTGGATCAAGGCACTTGTCGTCTGTCATCTCAGGCTACAATCAGACACATGCGATATTGCTGATGTGGGAGAATGGCTGCATGGCAGTTTCAACGTCTGCATCCCAGTCACTATCAAGGATAAGGACTGGAAGAAGAAGAAAACACAGCCTGGAAGCCGGGTCCTAGTTCGATTCCCTCTGCCATATCGTGTGGGTGATGCATTCAACCCGGGGAACGGCGATGAAAAAGTACGATGTGAAGCTGGCACATATGCATGGCTTCAAGACAATTGCCCAGATGTGCCGATTCCCAGACTCTACGGCTTTGCGATATCCACTGGGGAAACGGTATGGCGTTGAACCACTTCTTATGGGCCGCTAAGGGCTTTCCGATTGACGAGGCCATAGTTTACGCACCTGGAGAATCTCCCAATTCTAAGCCGTTCTTTCCAGTATATTCGCCGCCTCTTGTTATCTTGGCTCGGCCACCCAGTCCCTTCACGATATGTTCGCTATCAACCTAAAATGCAGATTCCTAGTGATCTAATTACTGGCTACGTGCTGTTAGAATTTATTGAACCGACGACAGGGACAATGTTATCCAACACCTGGGCGCAAAGACACCACAATGGTGAATTACGAGCAACATTCTTCCGTGATCTCTCCCGAATAATGCTCAGTGTCTCCCGTACCCCCTTACCTAGGATAGGCTCTTTCGTGATTGACCACTCTGGATTCCTACAGCTAATCAATCGCCCCCTTTCTCTCGAAATCCAAGAGCTAGAAAATGAACAAATCCCTACTGATATGCCGCGAGATCACACATATTCTACCATTCAGTCCTATGCAATGGACTTGCTCCACGCGCACAATAACCGATTGATCCATCAACCTAACGCAATCAACGACATGGGAGACTACATCTACCAAGCATCCGCCCTAACAAGCATGCAAACAGTTCTCCCCTCATTCTTCTCCCGCGAGCTATCTCGCGGCCCATTCGTTTTCAACCTTACCGATCTCCACCAAAGCAATATCTTCGTCGACGACAACTGGCATATCACATCCATAGTCGACCTCGAATGGGCATGCTCTCAACCAATCGAGATGATCTTCCCTCCAATCTGGCTCACAAACAAAGCATGCGACCAGATCGCAAAGGACGCAGACGAATACAACCAAGCGCGCACCGAATTCATAGATATCCTAGTAGATGAAGAATCAAAATTCTGCACCGTACCACTACTACCAACAACAACAACAACAAGCCAGACTCTATGCAATTCCACCCCATCACCCTTATCTTTATCTTTATCTGCAATGATGAGGCGGAGCTGGGAGTCCGGCACATTTTGGTACTCACTCGCGCTCGCCAGCCCAGCTGGTCTATTCACTATCTTCGACAAGCACATACAGCCGAGATTTACTAAACATTGTAAAAAGGAGCAGGATGATTACTTCCAAGTCATCATGCCCTGGTATTTGTCTACGGACTGCGTGAAACTAGCGGTTGCCAAGTTAGCGGATAGAGAGAAATACGATATTCAGCTTAAGGAGGCGTTTGGGGTTGAATGAACTGAACCTACTTGCAAGGGACTTAGATGGTTATTAATCCAGACGTCTGTTCGTTAGGGATATATATATACTAAGTAGGTAGTTAGTATCCTATTCCGTTGAAGATTAACTTTACGGGAAAATATGGCCATATCAGATCCTCAGCACTACATTAGATCTCGACTTCTACTGCTCACACTCCCCTTCCCGCCTGGTATGTACTAGGCCCTTACCAGAATCTCACCTACAGCAATAGTCATAGTCTTGAGAAATGCAAAGCAAGCGGTCGCGTTGAGGCCATGCTATATATAGTTAGTAAAGAATAGAGAAGAAAAGGTCTACAGCCGTTATAAACAAGGCTGATAGAATCATCGCCCCAGAACAAACAACTTTGTATTCATCATTCCAAAGACAAAGCAGTCTAGGTAAGAAATAAATACCCCATCTATCCAGGCTAAACTCCAAGCACCCGGTTATGTAAATGGGTATATTTCGTGATCACACATAAAAAAAATATGTATTATCGATTAACGGCGGATATAGTAGGGCCGATCATTAGTTGGAATAAGGGCTGGGTTGCAAGCAGGTAACGAGGTCTACTGCAACCCATCAAGGAAATTGTATGAATGGATGGATGTACTCCGTCCGTATCGAATGGATATAGATTCCTGATGTATAGGAATCCAAAGCAAAAATCTAGGCCTGAGCCACAGATCGAGCGGGACCTCTCACAGATATGCTAGGGTTTACCCTAAGCGAGAATCATTCCCAGTGAATGGCTGACAAACCCGAGAGACGAGATTCTTGCCTGCTGGTGGTACGAGGATTCATCGCCGGGTGTTGGTGACATTGTCTGGTAGACTAGGTACTTAATTTCGGGTGCCTGCCGCTGGGCGTCTGCGGGCGACGTTGACTTGCATGCTTGGCGTGGCTGCGCCATCACGAAGGAATTTGTGCCAAGGAAGGATTTGCAAGCCGATGATGGATCATGAGCTCGAAGATCAGAGATGAGAATGTCAAGAGGATCGGGAGCGAAGATATTGGCGATCGCGATTGGGTCTTGAGTTGTGAAGTCAAGTCGGCGGGTAGTTGGAGGGTCGAGAGGTGCGGTGGAAGTGGAGGTAAGGTCGTACAGTGGAGGAATGGAACAGGGATGGCAAGCCAAGGATCTTCAGTACAGTCGATCAAGCCAAGCGACTACTTGTACCTCATTATTATGTCGATTTGGATAGCAGGCCTCTGTGAACTCTTGATGCGTGACGAAGGTGTCGATGTTCCGTTCGGTCAGGGGAATCTTGTATAGGTTCTTCTGTCTCAGAAGTTCTCGTTCCGCGCGCGCGGAAGGAGCCAACTTGGCGAAGGTATTTCGTATGCGTCGAATACCACCAGGGACGTGCAGGTGCGAGATCCGTGGTGGCCCGAATGGCGTATCGACCTTCCAGGGCCCCTCGGAGGCGATGGAGCGCGAATTCGTCTTGTGGCGTTGGGTGCGAAACCGAGCCATAGTGGAAGCTGGGCCGGTCAGGAATGCGTGGGACGAATCAGAGGCGTCATGGTGGGAGAGGAAGTAAGCGGGAAGGGAAAGGGTCGAGGGGATCAGGAGTCTATATACGCACCTTCTCTTGGAGGTGCGGGGCCTTTAGTCGTGGAGGTCAAGTCCAAGTTGGGGCTGGCGACGCAATGTGCCGAGAATAACTTCACAAAAGAGGAACATGCCGGTTGCACGACCATCTTGGCATGATAACGAGTACGCAGAACAGTAGACTTGCGCCTCCAGGCTCCAGGCTCCCGGGAGATCTCGAGATTGAGACCCTCAAGTCACTTATGAGGGACCGCCGAAAGATCTCCGGAAGTATGACCCACCGACTTAGGTGACATCATCACCATTATGACTCTAGAGCGGACTTCACTTCCGGGCATACTAGACTCTCTCCTCCATTCGTCTTTCCTCAAGAGAGTCAAGAGAAAGTTACTCATAATTGGCATTTTACTCTGTACAAGAAAACACATCAGTGGATCCTCTCCGCTTGGCAGAAGATCAAGTTAAATGCCTCTGCCACTGCCTGTGCCCAGGAGGCGCAAACTCAATAATAATACCAACACTGCCAGCTGGCCGCGTTCGCCGCGCAATTAATCTTGAGCCTAATTAGGTACAGTAGTCAGCAGTGCATGATTAGCCTGCAAGGTTGAATTCCAGGGCACGCGACCCAACCCTTGGCTCCTCAGTAGGCTGGGAATAATTGACATGGATCAAGAATCCATGTACGGAGTATTTTCGTCCTTTTTCTTCCGTACTGTCAAAACTTCTCTCTTTCTCAATGACTCAGAATTCGCCTCTACTGGTGCCTGACTCACTAACTAACTGGCCGTAGAATCCCGAGTCACCCTGATGGTCAACAAATAAGCACTTACTGCCTAGTAAGTAGTAACTTATAAGATACATCATCACACCAGCAGTTGGAAAGTCTCCCAAAAAGAAAACACCCTTCATTCAGGCAGGACGCACAGACACTCTCCTGTTCCGTCGGTGTGGGATCGAGTGCGGGGTACATACGTCCATCCCTCAGAAATAAGATGGAATGATCCACCAAATGCCTCATTGAAGTCTTTGTTTGTCAATGCACGGAGCTATCCCAATAAAGACACCCCGAAAAGTAACACAGGACACGCCGCACGGTGACCAGCTTATTAGGTTTATGATATCCCAAGCTCCGGAAGTTTCGGACAGCAGGCGTTGGCGATTGGCTGACTTGAAGTTTGAATGGGCGGTGCACAGGGCACGAGGCTCCCTCCAAGGCTACTAGTATATGCTTTGTTCTTCGTGTATTCCAAAGGCTGGGCTCGATTGATCCTGGTAATATGTTCGAGTCCATATAGGACTCGATACTCGACATACTTTGCAAGGTGTAGACTACCTGGCCTCAACTGCTTCTGTAATACTGGATGCAACAATTTGTTCCACTGTAAAACACTATACTTAGAAGTATTTAGAAATACCCCGGTTGAAAACTCGACCGATTTCAACGCCACTCATTATTCATAGATCAGCCAGCCAGATCAGAAAACAAAACCAAAAAAAAAAATTCAAGATCGTAACAAGTCCAGCTAGCCACACAAGAACGCCTTGTATACCTTTTGGGTTACCAACGACAGTATCTATCATAAAAATATTATGATTTATTTAAGAAATCAACAAATCCATAACGCTCATCCTCTTCCGCTTGGTGTCAGGCAGCTTATTTTTCTCGTCTTCACGAGAGGCTGAAGAACCTGAGGAGCCGCCACGCCCAGAGTCAATGGACCCTCGGGGGTCCCTGTTCAGCATAAGCAGGGCGGCGGAAGCTTCGTGGTCCATATCAGCCGAAGAGGCGTTGGAGAAGCGGGGTTGAAGCGCTGGCGAGGTTGTGGAAGATGGCAACGCCCATGAGTTGCGTCCGAAGCCCATTCTGGGCTCATTCGGGTGAATCGGCCCCAGTGCAGGACTGGGGAGGATTGATGATGGTATTTCTGATATTGTGCTAGTCGAGGGGATCCGGGTTCGGGGAGAGTACATTGGAGAGGTGCTAGCTATACTCCGGGGCGGTACGTCTGGTGACACTGATGCGGAATACGTGCCGCCTTGAATCTCTCCGAGAAATTCGGGAGACGTTGGCGATAGGGGAGCGGCAGGTAGGGATGGCGGAACCATCGGTTTATGTTCACCGGGGATTTTAAGATCTTGGATACATTTCTCGAGATAGTTGACATAGTCAATGCTAGCCTAGAAAGCAGAAGTGTCAGAATGAGCTCTAGAGAAAGGTTGGGTGGGATGAAGCGAACCTGTAGGATAGCAAGTTTGTGCATCTCCTGCCCTTGACAGGCCGGGATCATATCCTTCAGGGTCGAAAATTCCTCATTCATCTTTGACCTCCGCCGCCGCTCAATCAAGCTATGTGCAGTTTTTCTTGCAATCTTCCGTCCGGCTGCGCTGGTAGCACTTGGTTGCTTCTTCTTGGAACCTGCCGGGGTAGCGCCATTGGCGGCAGCTTTTGTGTTCCCTTTCGGAGAGGGTTTAGCTGAATTTGCGGCAGGCTTTGGCGAGATTTGGGTCTTTGGTTTCATTTGAATGATTTTGCGGGTGCGAGTAGGAGGTGGTGGGAGGTCGAGATCCTCGAGGGGCCTCTTGAAACCAGCCTGTGGGGGAGGGTTCGCATTACGGCTTGGATCAATTCGCGGCGATGTCGGAGATGCAGGGAAGAACACCGAGGGGTCTGACTTGCATGACCTCCGGCTGGCGTCGTTAAGGGCAGCAGGAGGGAGTGCAAACATGTCCGAACCATCGACCATTGTCTGGTCCTTGATTATAAGCTCTCCAGACATGGAGGGCGATGGAGGGAGGCGGGAACGTGACATGATTCGGAAAGATACTGCAGGAGACACGACAATATGTCTTGAGGCTTCCTTAAATGCGGAGAGTGCCTGGGGTGCGAGGCAGACCGAGACAAGGTAGGACAAGATCTGTCTGGTTCAGCCTGGGGGCTGTACAGGCTCGACTTGAGAAGCAAAGTTCAGAGCTCAAGACCAGTCGGATTGAAGAAAGGCTAGCCCAGGAAGCAGCAGCAAGCGAGATATCGGTGGAATCAAGATGATAAGAGAAGAAAGTACTTCCTTGCACCCGAGAGGCTCTGGGACGGCACAAGACACCTTCTATACTTTCGGCAACGAAAACAACATGGTGGCGAAGTCGTGAGAAAACGGCGCGGCAGCCATGGTACACGGATGATAATAAGAGAAGGTTGCAGGCATTGAGGACGAGAATTAGAGCGATCGACGAAAGAGGGAGGCGATAGATGGTGGGTTTCAGGAAGCTCTTGCAAGTGAAATGCTAAGCTGGTGTCGCGTGCTTGAGATCACCCACGCGGTAGCAAGCCGGCCCGTGATTGGCTGGCGGCCGTTGGCCAGAGGAAGCACGAGACCGCTTGCCCTGCGCCGACTCGTCGATGCTCTCGCTGCTCGTGCTTCGGTTCACTCTTCTCATGGGTTGCGCGAGCCATGTCCCTTGCTTGAACCTCAGGCCAGCTGCGGGGTGTTATCGCTCCTTGCGGTGCCATGGAAGAAAACGGAGGCATCCAGAGCATGCTGGCGAGGGACAGACATTGATTGGTATACTTTATCAAGTTGCGTTCTTCACATGGCTTTTGCCTGAACAACGGACCCAACAAGAACCCTACACTATACAGTGATAATAATCCCCACATGGGTCATCAATTATTGTATTGCCAGACGGTGAAACTCAATCGTGCTGCCATCCCCAATGCGGTCATATCAGCATGACAAATCATCCGCTAGTGCATGTGCATTCGAGGTGTCAAGGACGAAATCAATACTCTGAGTAGAGGTTACAAAATAAGTAGTCGACCTCTATCAATCTGTATTCATTTCTCGATGGCGTCTGTATGTCCATTTATACAATCAGATTCTATGTTCAATCCATATACCTTGCTTCCCCTATCTGACGTATCCCGCTGCCTTAGGTAAAAAGCCGGTCAAGAAGAACCTCGCCAAAGTTTCTTTCCGCTGGAGATTTATCCATCCGCCAGATCCGGTTTCCGGCTCTCTGACTCAACCAGAGGCCGTGGTCGCTCGAGCTTGCCTCGTCCCCGTCAATGGGGTGTCGGTCCCGGCGGTCGATGATACACGCTCCCCGCGTCCACTGGCCCGTAGTTTCCACTCGGATATCCTCCGGGGACGTCTCGGATGGCTTCCATCCCTCATCCTCGGCAGTGAGAGCGTACCAAACACATACGGGATCGTGCAGACTAAGTTCCGCAGCGTCTCCTGTTTGGTTCGCGTGGAGTCTTTCGAGGGTAGCGAAGGTGTGTCTCATGAAAGCTGTAACCCACTCAGCAAGAGGAGAGCCAGCCTCCACCAGAGGGGTAGTTGCTTTCCGGAGTTGACCCCGGTTGATACCATGCCGCAGGGTGATATCCAAGGGGAATAGGCGGACTGTGAGTTGCCTGCTGAGATTGGGCGGGAGATCTAGCAGACTCTTGCAGATAGGCAAGGTACTCTTGGGAGAAGGTGAGGTGAGGGCATAAACCCGAGCGGCAGCAAATGCGTCGGCGTACACATTGAACTCGGCAACGGGAGTCACCTGGGTTCTGTGTTAGTTAACAGAAGCTAGGAATACTCAAGGCATGCTTACATTGCCGGGCTCATGCACGGTTCCTCCCATGACCACGACTTCTTTGGCCCGAAGGAGTGTCTCGGGGTCAGCTGCAGAAGCCAAGGCCAGGTTGGTGAGAGGCCCGACGGCCACGATAGTGACTGTATCCGGGTCATTCTCGCGCAGAGTGCGGAGAATCTCTTCGTGCGCAGGGCGCTTTGAAGGAATGAAAGATTGATGCGCGGGTGTGCCCGTAGGAACAGGTTCAAGCACGACAGGTTCATGAGTTGGATCAAACAGATGCTCCCATGCGTCTTTGGGTGTCAAATGGGGATGCTGCACGTTTTAGTCAAACTTTGGAGGTGTAAAAGCGTTGGTCATACTCACGCTATCGTGAATCCCGCCCAGTCCGTCGATTCCATCTTCCAAAGTCAGCTATAGGACGCTAGATGTGTAGGATGCCGAAAACTCACGGAAGTAATCTGCTAGCATCTTCTGATCATCGAGGGGATCCTCTGCTCCGAGAGCGACAAGTGGTGGATGGGCCCTCAATGTGTCAAAGCCTTCAGGTCGTCCCTGCTCGCGGCGCCACTGCATCTCTCTTTCGAGAATGTGGAACATTGAGACAACATTGCGCAGGCAGCTGCATGTACAGTTAGACGGGTTATTAGCGTAGACGAGGCAAGTCGACGTACCTCTTCACCTCGACATTACCGAACGTCAAGGAGACTAGCAGGACTTCGACATCCTCTGACTTCTCAGAAAACGCCAACAAAAGGGCGAGAATATCATCGATACCCTGCCATATATCTTAGCGTATGTTCAACCGAGTGGTTAAGACTGAGAAAGAGGGGCGAAAGATATTAATGCATACTGGATCAGTATCGATGATGATCTTCTTCGTTGGAGCCATTTTTGAAGATAGTAAACTGCTGGGATTGCGGCTCGAAAGAGATCAGTTTCTTGGAAGCATGTTCAAATAGAAGTGAGTCGGCTACAAGAGATCGAGGAGAGAAGGTGGGATGTCTTGGCGACGTTATCTCTTCAGTTCCACATCATTTTCTCGTCGCCAATTCGCGATATCTCTTACAGAGTACTTTCTATGGAATACCTAGGTATTTGGTAAGCGGAATGCAGAGAAAATATAAGATTCCATTGAATGCCATGATGATAGCAGCATAGCCAGAAAGGTATATGCCTGGTCAGCCACCTCCCAGGGGTAAGACGTTATAGAATTGTGGATGGGATGTTTCAGCCCGGTACCCATATCGTCTATCTTTGAGTGAGTTTCCTTGTCAAGAAGAGAAGCCGAATAATCCCCACACAACGTTCCCAAGAATGCGCCATAATCTTGGAATGACAGGGATGGAAATGCCACAGTGGCCGTGGAAGCCTGGAGCTGAGCCTAGAAAATCCTTCCCCGCAATTCCTGTCATTCCAATGATCCCATCGACAAGACAGGGGCTCATTGGATAGACAGAGGAGTCCGTTCACATACGAGCAGTCAAGTAGAGGCAGAGGCAGAAGGGATGTTGTCAACGGAAGATCCATAGCTATGGCAACATGGAAGCAATAATATTCCCCGACGGCGATGAGAACGGTAGAACCTGGCTCAAAATAATAGGCAATCCAATCGCTTGAACTGTGTGGAGGCCAGAATCCAAAAACGATTGGGGCAGTGAGTCTAAGACCATTCCGTCCGGTAATTAATATTAGTTGATAAGTCGTGATACTACCTGAATCAACAGGGGAGTTGCTGTATGGAGATTGGAGCTTGAGTCTTTGCCCAGATCGCACCGTGTCCTCTTCCTCCATTTCTTCCCCCTTTCCTTTCCCAACAATAAGAAGACTGGACGCCCCTTCCAGACCTCAATCTCGTCTTTCTCTCACCTCTTGTCTCATCTCTTTTTTTGCCTCCTCCGCAATCCGTCGATCCAACCCCCGATTGTGCTAGCTCTCCCGATGCTGCTTCGGCCGCTTCTTTTGCCGCAACGTGTTGCCTAGAATCATCGCACTTCAATCGCACCCTTCTGAGCACTGACAATCCGCGCAATCTTTCTGGAGTAGATTGTACAATTGCTCGAGGCCGCACTTGTTGCTGTGTGCTCGGTCCAGAAGGAGAGCTTCAGCGGTGTTGCCGTCGTGTCCGACCTCAGTGTGGCAATCTGGCCTTTCAACGCGATTAACCGCCTTTACCCTTTACCCCTTTGTCCTCCCACCACTTGTGTTCTCGTAACCTTCGGCAATCCGATGATTAGAGAGTGATTCGAAAGCTTGCGCGATTTCGCTTCTAACACTTCTACTTCAACAATCTCGCTTGAGTCTCGCACCTCCCTCACTTCGTCTCCGCAACGCTACTGCCCGGCAGCAAAACCCGTCTTGGACGGATTTAACCTATCTCCATCGCCCGACTATCACGACTCTCTTGCGCTCAATCAACTTCAATTGAGAAGTGGTATGTTTTTGCCATCCGTCGAACATCTTTTTAGGAATTTGGCTGCTGACAACCACCCTGCTGGTAGATTAACGATGATGAATCCATATATTAGCTGGGCCATTGTGCTCGCTGTCACCGGGGGCCTGGGATGGTACTACAGTGAATCAAACGCCAAACCCAAGACCCCCGCAAAACTCGTCGTAGAGAAGACAGAGCCTGCGCCCACCGCGAAGAAACAAAAACGAAAGACGAAGAAATCCCCGGGACCTCCTTCCGCTCCGGTTAGCGAGAAGCCTACCTCTGAGTTCAATGCCTCAGAGGATGAGGTCCCAGATGAGGAAATTGACCAGAAGGAGATGGCGAAGCGGTTTGCCGCTGTGAAGAATGGCACCTCTTTCTCTCAATTCGCTAGCGGCGAAAGCAAGAACCAGAAGAAGAAAAAGAACAAGGCTGTTGCTCCCCAGCAGCTCGAACCCAGCAATAGCCAGCGCTCCGCTTCCCGTGTTTCCGCTACGTCCTCAACTACTGGAGCTGACGCCGATGATGACCTCTCCTCCGCTAGCTCTCCTCAGGTCAAGCCCACCGTTCCTACGGCCGGCTATGTCTCCGATATGCTTGAGGCACCTGCGCCTGGAGCATCAGTCCTCCGTGTTACTGGCTCGGTTGACTCGAACTCCCAGAAGAAGAAGACCAAAGCCCAGAACTTCAAGGAGGTGGAGACTAAGAAGCAGCGCCAGCAGCGACTAAAGAACGAAGCCCGGAAGCAGGAAGTCCAGGCTGCTGAGCAGGAGCGACGCAAGCTACTCGAGAAGCAGCTCCACACCGCCCGCGAGGCTGAGCGTCGTGAGGCTGCCAAGTCCACGGCGGCTCCTCATACCAATGCCTGGCAAACGAAGGAGGTGACCAAGCCTTCGAACGGCACTTCCCAGCCTTCGCAAGCCTCCAAGGTCGAGCTGCTAGACACATTTGAGCCCAGCTCGACTGCCACCAAGCCAGCTGCTACCTCCCTGCAATGGAACCAGGGACTGCCTTCCGAGGAGGAGCAGATGCGTATTCTCGGCGCAAGTAACGGTGAGGATGCGTGGACTACAGTTGGCACCAAGAAGCCCAAGAAGAAGGGCGGAAGGACGGACGAAAGTGAAGCTAGTGCGTCTGAAAGTCAGCCAACCCCGGCCGCTCCTACTCCTGTCGAGCCTAAGGTTAAGGTGACCCCGACCTACCTCCCCGATGTTCTTCGATCCGACAAGAAGGGACACCCCCTCGACTCAGACTGGGCCGCTTGAATACACCAGCCATCCTCTTGAGACGAAATAATTCCCCCATTTAGGAACTCGACTGCTCAAAAGTTGGAGCACTCTCACCAGGGACTGTACTTTTTACTTTGGTTCCGGCGTTCGGGTGCATCATTATACCAAAAGCCTCTACGTATCTAGCGGCATGGTCTGCTTCAGCAACAGCTTCAGCGAGAGAGAAAGGACTCGAAACTCGACAAGTCACGCAAAAGCTCAATTAAAACGAAAAAAAAAAGGAAAGAAAAGCACCCGAACAATGCAAACAATGCAGGAAAAAAAGGCATATATTCTCTCAACCTTGCTCTGCCTAACCATTTTCTCTTTCTTTTTGTATTGCACATGCCTTTTGTCCCGATCGATGTGTTCTTTGCTGGTTTTAGCCTGTATCAAAGAGAAAAAAAGGGCTTTTTCTTCTGATTTTTTGTATTCTACATTTTTTTGGTACTGTTAGTTCAAACTGCATTAAAGATTGGGGAGAGTGTATGATCTCGAGCTATGGAGAGGCATATCTGTCCTTCTTACTTTTCGGTCTCTTATTGAACATTATTTTACTTGGTATATTAGTTACTATATTGTCGATTTGTCACAGCTCTCGAAGCCAGGGCAGGATAACACGGGAGCGAAGATCATTGCGTACCTTACCTCGGACAGTGGGGTTTATTCAGTAACTCTGCCGCAGGGCTGTGTGGGTGTCTCAGACTCTTAGTAGTATGCGTAGGCTGCCCATCCTCCAGCAACGGGACAAAAATAACAATGACACTGTCCGAAGAGTCTCTTGTAGACGCTAGATGGCCAGTACTCGTAGTAACTCTAGAATTATCGACGGTAATTGAAGATGATGAAGAATTGAAGAATCGACGAATGGCGTCACTGGGGAATTTAGGCTTGGCAGCTTGGCCCAAGCAGGACTAGCGCCGCGTTCTGGTCATCGTGGCCTGAAAGTCGAAAGTCACGAGCCTCGGAAGCGGAGTGGAAGTAAGAGACAACTATTCAACATCCTCCTCTATTGAGCCCTCAAGTACCCGCTCTTCTCTTTCTTCCCTCTTTTCCCTCCCTTCCCTCTTTACTTCCATTATTCCCGGCTTGCACTGCTGCGGTATTATTGCTCTTTCTTGTCAATTGCATCCTTGGTTCCTCCTTGTTTGGACCCTATCGCGCTCCCCCTCTGCTCCCCTCTCTTCAAGACTACCTACCCTCTATTGACCTTCAGCTCCCGTGTACCATCCAACCATCGCTGCCATGGCGCAAATCCGTGGCACCGCAGGCTATAATCTTGGCCACCAAAATCCATTCGGAGGCCCCGGAAGCGCAGCTGCAACAAGCGACCCGAGCCCCTTGGACGCCATCCGTGAACAAACAAGCAAGATCGAAGATTGGCTAGATACCATGTCAGATCCTATCAAACCGTAAGTGGTTGATTCTAGAAATCCCCTTGTTTACTCGCCATTTCTGTGGAATTGCATATCGGCTGCATGTAACCGTCTTAGAGCTCTACTGACAGCGTGTCTTCTCCCGTCAGGTACCTGCCAGCCGTTGGTCGTTTCTTGATCGTGGTCACTTTCCTCGAGGATAGCTTGCGGATTCTTACACAATGGAGTGACCAGCTTGTTTACTTGCATGACTATCGGACAAGTAAGCTTGCGGCCCTTTACTTTCCCCTCGTCTTAACCGACTTGCTCGTGGCTCTCCTACGCGACATGCTACCAATAAGAGAAATAATGATCGTAATCTGACCTTCTTCCTCCGCAGTCCCATGGGGTATCACGCACGCTTTTCTCGTTCTCAACGTTGTGGCTATGACAGCTTGTTCCCTCCTCGTTATTGGCCGTAAACATGCGGAGATCGCTGTTGCTGGTCTGCTGGCTGTTGTTATTCTTCAAGGTATCGGATACGGACTCATCTTCGATCTCAACTTTTTCCTTCGCAATCTAAGTGTTGTCGGCGGTCTGCTCATGGTCCTGTCCGACTCTTGGGTTCGCAAGAAGTTTGTGCCCGCTGGATTGCCACAGCTAGATGAGAAGGATCGCAAGATGTACGTTCAGTTTGCTGGACGTGTACTGCTTATATTCCTTTTCATTGGCTTCGTTTTCTCGGGTCAATGGAGTGTGTGGAGAGTGGTGGTGAGCCTGTTCGGATTCGTCGCCTGTGTCATGGTCATTGTTGGCTTCAAGGCCAAGTTCAGCGCAATTCTACTCGTGCTGCTACTGAGCGTATTCAACATTCTTGTTAACAACTTCTGGACCGTTCGTATCCCAAATCCCTTATGCTGGGCTTGAAATCAGGGCTGACAAAGACCTTAGCTGCACCCTCACCACCCACAAAAGGATTTTGCCAAGTACGACTTCTTCCAGACTCTATCTATTGTGTAAGTTGAAAATTTTGAGATATAACCCTCGTAGAACTCCAACTAACTAATTATGCTTAGCGGAGGACTACTACTCCTAGTGAACATGGGGCCTGGCCAACTAAGTATGGACGAGAAGAAGAAGGTCTACTAAAAGCGATTGAGGCGAACCGAAAATGCCCAGTTGGGGAAGACATACAAGCATCTATTCTAGGAGCCAGGACTACCTGATACTCCTTTGAATCCTCACGACATTATCGCACTACTCTATGAAAAACAGCAAACAAAATCAATCTTATACGAAACTTTACCTTTTTTTTATTTCTTGGAAAGTTGTTCTTATAAAAGCAGTTTGATCACTGATTGATTTCGAACGAGCTTCCTTCTCTTTATCTTCTAACTACCAGGCTGGAAGTTTGCAAAAAAAAAATGAATGGAGTGGACGGACCATACCAGTACTTATCATATGATGATGCATACAGAAATTGAAATCGAACTCGAAATCAAAATCAAAATCGGAACTTATTTTGAGCTCACTATACTCATGTCTAAGTACCTCGCCTATATATCGTGATAACCATGGTGTACATTTCCTACAGAGTACAGACTACAGGAGCACTCACATTCTTCTGTTCTACCCGGAATGAACGATAGCGAATGACTCAGTAGCAGTTCGATTGGATGAGTCTATGAGAAAATATGGACATTGGAGTCAAGCTTTTGATACTTTCAGAATGTAGGAATCCTACGTACAACAAAAAAGGTGCTTTGAAGTAATAGACAAACAGAAACGCTGAACATGCAAAGCAGTTTTTGTTTGGGGGTGCCAAGTACTAGTATGTGCTCAATGGTAAGAGTGTATAGCTTGAAGAGGAAATCAATAACGAGTGAGATGTAGCCGACAGGAAAGGAAAGGAGGCTTAGGGTACTCTGCACAAAAAGTTTAGCAGGGGCAATATGTGACAAAATAAAGAAAATAGGGAGGGGATCTATTACGCCTGCTTTTCTGTTCGTTCAATCTATACTAGTCCTGCCGTATACTTCTTTTTCTTCGAACAGAATTGCAGTGCACCGCGAATGCAACGGAATGAGTGATGATAGAGAATGAGAGAACAAACTGCAAGCTCACTACCAGGATACGAGTATGTCCAACTGTGACACTCTGCTACCCAATGCGAAAACCAAGAATAATGGCCTAACACGGCATAGAGACGATGAAGATGTGTGGGAGAAGAATACTGCCTTCCTTAGGCCTCAGAACTCCATACTCCATCGCCACGGTCGTACTCGTTCGACATGACCTACCCCGAGATCATGCGGACCTTGGAGCTCAAGCTGCAGCATATGGATTTTGCTTTTGTTGTCCTTCTGCATTGTCGTCAAAGCCCTTGATATTTCAGGGCGCAAGGCCTCAAGGTGAGTGTTGGTATCTTTGGAAATAGGTCGCGATATAGGAGTGGCGGGTGAGTGAAATGAGTCACTGAGGGACTCGTCTGAATCAGCAACAGAGGACAGGGTCGAACAAGAATCAGACGGCGAATGAATAGATGATGATATGACGAAGTGGGACTCATCCCTCCCGTAAGCATAAGTAGGTGATGGTGGGCGGGGGAGATCTTGCATGGCGGATTCAGGTGTTTTAGGGGAGCGGAAAGCGACGGCAAGCGAAGATCCCGGAGATTTGACAGTGAGCTCTGTAGTCAAAGGAGGTAGCGTATTGGTATTCCCGCTGCGTCGGGGGGTGGATTTGTCACTGTCCACTCGCATACTGCTGTAATCGACGGGTGAAGCCAGTGTTCGAATCTGCTCCTTTCCAGACATGACCCTAGCACTAGGTGGAGGTTGAAGCATCCATCGCGTTTCAGCTCTGCTTTTCGGCCCGCTGACGATGGGTGGATGCAGATTATTGACTGGAGGCACACGAGGGATACAGTATTTGCTAAGAGCCGGACCGTCTACCTTACCCTGGCCGGGTATTTCAACCGTCGAACCTTTGACTTGGGTATCTTCTCCCCATAGCGGCTCGTCTTCACGCTGGTATCGGAGCATTCGGTTCCAGCGGTCACCGATGTGTTTAGAGCCCATCTTGTTTATCCTCTGGGATGGGGTGAGTGTGCCTTGGTTATCTTCCTGACCAGAACTGGTAGAGAACGCTCCCGTATCCCAACTCTCCATCCGGTGGTGGGCCGTAGTCCGATAGCCTCTTCTCTTCGGGGGCGCGGGGCCTAGTGCAAGTTCTTCCATCCATCCTGGATTGGTACTGAAGGGGGTTGGTTGGGGGAAAGGCCGCGGTTGGTCGGTGATGATGGTATCGCTCCGCTGCTTTTCTCTCTGTGAACGAGCACGGATAGCTTCCTTCTTGCGCTTTCGACGGTCGGCGGCTTCGGCACAGGGAGTGCAGGTGACATAGTAAAAGACGGCGGACTGGGCGCCTCGGAAGAGCCACATGCTGTGCAACGTCTCCAGAGCCTCAACGGGGTAAACGCTAAACAGCGAGCGACAGTGACCGAGATAGTCTAGTAGTCGGACGACGTAAAGTGGGGCTGACCCAAAAGTGCCGTAACGCGAAGGCAGAGATTCGTAGTCAAGGAGATCGAGAACCACATGAAGGGCAGCTGTATTAGGGAGATCGGAAGTCACAGGAGGGCCACCGAGAGTACGAGAGAGACGATAGATTATGCGAGGACGAGTAGCGAGCAATTATCGGAGGTCGACCTGCGACCCTGCGGCGGCTCGGAATGGGGTGGAAAGGCGAGGAGGAAAGCGAGAGGCAAGAACGAGCAATTCAGTAACCAGAGAAGGAGGAAGGAGGAAGGAGTGAAGGTGCGGAGGAGCGGTCGGTAGGCAAAAGAAAGGCAGACGCAAATAAGCGTCGTGGGGGTTTGAAGGGAGGAGCTTGGAAGGAGTGGAAGCAGTGAAGTCAGGGGAGAAGATGGAGAGTCCTCCTGTCTCTTCATAATTCCAGCCAACCGCAGCGGGGCCAGCCGCCCTTGGCCCCAAAGCCGTTAATGTGTTAATCTCTTGGTATCACATAGTCTGGAATTAATATTGGATTCTAAAGCGGGCAAGTTGTCACTTGGACGTGAGATAGCCTGAACAATAAAGATCTACACAATGCCACTTTGGCGAATTGATTGTCTGGTGGCTTGGGGTGCAGGCCCCGGCCAACTCATCCGCTCTATGCGACTACCCTGCATGAACCAGTCGTCATCAGACAACACTCAAACACCTCATTATTATCCCGCTTTCGTCCGTCAATATTAATGTCAGTTGGCCCCTGGTGATCATGTATAAATGGCTCTCATTATATTCCCCACTCGCTACAGTAAGGAGTAAAAAGAAACTATAGAAAAGTAGCCCCTGTCGCTGCCGTCAATCTATTTCCGGATAGACCTCAGTATGATTGACAGCCGAGTATATTTCCTCATTCACAATGCCGCAAGTACGAATCGATACACGCACTGTATAACTGCCGACCCGATCGTCGTATGGCGCCCCACAGACGGGCCTCAAGCCGAACGACAAACAATCATCCGTGCATCTCCATCCTCACAAGATCAAGCGTAAGCCAGCGCGCCATCCCACGAAATGAAGAGTATGCGACGAATAAGTCGCTTGGTCGACCATGGATCGCACCTCCGTCACTCCAATTGGCTGCACAGAATGGACGGATACCCTTTTTTCTCGCAGAGTAAATCGTATCGCTAATCGATTAAAATCCATCATCATGCATTTTTCGTCCCTCGCACCACCTCTCCTTTTACTTTGGCCCAGTCGATATCCTTATCAATTGCCTCGTCCACTTCACCGCATACCACCACATTATCACCTCGAATTAAGTAGAGGCCGTGTTCGATCTGCGAGCTTGGTTCGGGGTCGTCGGGTGTTCGAATGATTCGTTCTATTGTGTCCAGCAGAACTAGATTTGTGAGTTGGTCTGTGGAAAGAAGCGTTCCGAGTAGAGTCCGTCCATCGACAGTGAGGATTAGGACTTTTTCTAAACCAGAAAACGAACGATTAGCATCTGCTTTAACATAGCACATGCTCATTGCCGGGCTCACTATTGATGTATGCATTGATCGACATTGTGAGGAGTTGTAGGATGAGAATGGGACGAAAGGAGTATGTCAACGAAGGATAGTGTGACCGGTTGGGCGAAACTGTAAGGACAGCCTATGAATTCGGGGATTCAGGTGTTGGAAGAGAATCAGGTGTTCGTATATAGCAGCTTCAAGGCCAGCTCGTCGGTCGACTCGAACGATCACTTTCGGCGCGTCTCTACAATGGCGATGGATGCTTAACTCTCGTGTTCGTACAACAGACTAAAGCGAGCTCGGTAAAATGTATAACGCGGTAAGTTGTTCGTAAGTTGTCGCCCTGGTGAAGATATGCAGAAAGGCTGTTGATGTGGATGCTTCTTAGCTCTCCGCAGCTCGAGACCCATCCAAAAGCTACATGTGATCACGTGACTTACTACATATACCGCATACCAAGGCCTAAATAGATCTACTTCGGATCTTCTATCTTGATATTCTCAATTCCTTTATATTTGCAGTGCAAAATACTTGAATTGGTTCCCGGCCCACGCTTAGAGCCAAGTTATAATATCAAGTTATAGTATCAATTGCTAATAGCTCTCCTAGCCTACTAATGCGCTAAGATCCAACGGCACACTGCTTCCCCTTCCGGCCCGGTAACGTTTCATTCCGCCCACAAACGGTCGTGGCTTGGGTAATAGTCCGTCATTTTGGAATTTGAATCGGGAATCCTCAACCCGGCTAGCGCCATGTGCGCCGAGGCTTGTAGCGCTTGATCTTGACGATGGTCCGCCGTTGGAGAGAGTATAAGCACTAGCCGCTAGACTGGAACGGTCTGGTATATGGCTAGAGTGGGATTCATAGGAGTACGGCCGCGATGGCGGTTCGCTTGGAGGGGCGGAGGGAGGGAGGGATGGAGGTGCAGAAGGCGGAGGTGGTGGAGGTGGGGCTGACGGTGCTGATGCTGGTGGAGGCGGTGGGGGAGCTGAGGGGGTATGATGGCTGTGACCAAGAGCATTCCGGGCAGCTTGAACGGCTAGAGACACTGAGGAGGCACCACTCGGGGGGATTGGCGCCGGAGCCGGAGCAGACGGAGGGGGCGGTGGAGTGGATCGCGAAGGTGCTGGAGGAGGTGGTCGAGGTGCGGCCGCTGCAGGCGGAGGTGGAGGGGGTGCAGCTGGGCTAGCGGAAGGGGGTGGTGGTGGAGGTGGAGCGGGAGCCGAGGACTTCCTTAATGATACTGGTGGCTTCGATAAACCTGGCAATAGCGGGGGCGCACGCGGGGGAGGATTGGAGATGGTTGAAGACGGCCTCGAGACCGGCCGTGGAGGGGCTTTCCTAAGATTCGCAACCAACGAGTTGACAGGCGGAGCGGAAGGTGTTTCTGCAGATGGCGGAAGCGGAGGGCGAACTGCGGGGATTTTTGGATGTGGTGCAACAGGCAGCCTGGGCGCCCGTGACGTTTCTGAATCTGACAGGTATGGGGACGCATCCCGGTTGGCACCTGTATCGACACCTCCTCGACTGCGAAGCTTAGGCATTCCTCCCGCAAAAAGTCCGCCCAGTTGGGGGGCAGATGGTGCAGCCGCACTAGTATTGCTCCCAGGGCCTGTGTCGCTGTTGCTCCGTAATCGATTGGCTCCTTGCCCTGGGGGTACAGGGGGAGCAAGTCCACTCGGAGGCTTTGACATTCCAGGAACAGGAGGCGCAGCTCCCAACGGAGGACCAGACGATTTGACACCTCCACCCACCACCGGAGCCGATCTATCATTTGTAACAGTCTTTTTCAATCGTGCGCCTTTTGAGATGTCTGAGAGTAAAGCGCCCTAGCAGGTTGTCAGTGGCTTGATCTGGCCAACAGCTTGGACTCCTCATGAAGGCTTACCCTATCTTTCCCGCCGCCTGATGGTCTTGCTGGTACAGCCCCTGCTGGTGGTGGAGGCGGAGGAGCACCCCCGCCAGGGGGCGGCGGCGGGGGGGGTGGTGGTGGAGGGGGCATTATGCGTGAACGATAAAGATGGAGACGGGATGTTGAAGCCTAAGGACGTCACAGGATGGCGGGTATCATGGACACAAGCATGTGGAATGCAGAGTTCTTCGTGAAAGGACACAGAACTTAATCAGGTCCAGATCTGTCGAATAAGCTAAAGGGCATAAGAGAGGAAAAAGGACGAGTCGAAGGATAAAGGAGATGACATGGAGGGCTGGATACAGTGGGTAGAGCTCTGTAGGCGGCAGTAATATTCCGCCTTGTCGCTCATTGAGAACGGCCTTCTCCACTTGCACTTGAACACTGATTTGCGATCTAGCGGCTTAGGCTACATCGTTGCAATGAGGGGTATTACATTGAGAAGCCAGAGAGCCTCAAAGCCTGAAGCACTTCTCTGCCAATTATGCCAACTGCCCGCGTCACCAGCAGTCCGTTATCGCCCTCAACCCACCCGACCGTATGCGTCGGCAACCAAAGTCACCCGCAGAACTCAAATTGAGCAATGTCTCTTAAGAAAAGGCGTGAAATCTCCTTCGGCGACGTTATCACCGCTGCGAAGGTATGCATCGACTGAATCCGAGTCAACAGCTTTACCTGATCTTAGTCCAACACTGCGTGAGATCGAAATTGGTTCCGCAGAACTTCGAAATTCGCAAACTGTGCCGTCGAACAGCGCAGTTGTACAACTCCTACAGAAGTGCCTTGGTGTTGCAGAAGCCATTGTACAGCCAAACCGAACCTCTACGAAAGAGGATAATGAAATATCTTCCCTACTCAGCCTAGAAGAAAAGAACACGAAAAAGGCATCGAAAGCGGCCCAAAATGCGCAATTATCACAACCGTCAGGGGACACACTCTGCCGCATCGTCCACGAACTACTAACAGACGAGAAAATATTCATCTCACCAGAAGCATTAACCTTCTACGTCAAGATCCACACACTGCTCAAGCGCCCTAATCACTTCCCCGAGATCTTCCACCTCTACGCCCACAAGCCAATTCCCGAGGAGAACAGCTCGCCTATCAAATACCTCCGTCCCAATCCGAAAAGTATCAATAGTGCCATCCCTGTCGACCTAACCAACATGGCTCTCGACGTCGCAATCGAGCAGCGAAACCTTGGTCTCGTCCTCTCAATAATCGACAACAGCTTTTGCACCCCCGCATTCCACCGAGCCAAGTTCTTCAAACGAGCTGCCGTCCCTCTTGGTACTCTCGCAACAACACCACTCGGATGCTACGTAGCTGCAACCTGGGCCGCCAGCTTCCAGAACACAATGGATCCGAGCACGGCGACAGCATTTGCGTTTGCTGCCACACTTGCCTATGTCGGGGGTACTTCATCGGTTGGGCTCCTAGCTATTGTGACAGCGAATGACCACATGGAACGGGTTGTCTGGTTTCCGGGTGTTCCGTTGCGGGAACGTTGGGTACGAGAAGAAGAGCGAGCGGCTTTGGATAGGGTTGCGCTTGCTTGGGGATTCAAAGATGTTTATATGCGGGGCGAGGAGGAAGGTGAGGAGTGGGAGAATCTAAAGGAGTTTATTGGGATGAGAGGGATGATCCTAGATAAGACAGATTTGATGCAAGGTATGCAATGAGTTTGCTACTGCCTTATGTACCATATATTATATATTCTTTGTGCTAGTTTTCAACAACCGGAATTAGACCATGTAATATAGCCGCTGCAACTACAAAGCTACAAGACTACACGGAACACATATTAGGGACAAATAGTGAGTCACATTTCAGTTATCGAAAGCATATACTGCTCCCCCACCTATCACCAAATTTTATAATAAAAGTTTTTGTTTTTCCCTCGTCCTTCTCTCCAGTTAAGAAGAAAAGAAGCCTCTAGTAGACACGGAGAGGGGGAGACATGGTCGCCTTAATGACAAGGGACCCAACGTTCTGCCAGCCCTTCTTGAGCAGAGAGACGAGGTAGTTGATGGAAAGCATGATGTTGGCGACGAGCTCCTCGTTGGCCATGCCGACGTTGCCGACAGCAACACCAAGGCAGAGAACCTTCTTAAGCTGGAACTTGATGGTGGACTTGACGTCGTTGACCTTGTTGGCCATGTCCTCGTTGTGGGAGACGGGGGTGGGGAATTTACCAGCTGTACAGGGAAATTTTGTCAGTACATCACATCTTCGTTTTCAAGAGAAGATTGGGGGTTATGTAGGGGAACATACCCTTGGAAAGACCGGGACCCAAGAGACGGGGAATCTGCTTGATGAGAGTGTCGGAAGCAACGAAGGCATCGTACTTGCGGGCAAGCTTCTTGATGAGCTTCTTGTTCTTGTTCAGCTTCTTGAGGTCATCAGCGGACATGGCGTCGATGCCGTGGTGCTTAGCACGGTCAAGATCATGCTGGTCACCGAGAACACTATATTGGCGATCTTGTTAGTGATTCGTCCTGTTAACAACCCATATGCATTGGTTCCTTCTTTTCTGCTTCTTTCTTCTTCTTTTTTGTGTCTTAGGCTATTCGAGACGACATACCAGATGCTCATGTTGGGGCGAGGCACGGTGGGGAGCTTGATGGTGCCAGAGAAACGCTTGTCACGCTGGGGGTCGTAGTTCTTCAGACCGATCTGAAGCTCGACGGTTTCGAGGAAGTTTCTCTTCTTCTCATTTTGAGAGTAGTTGAGCAGCTGCTCGACATTCTGGCGCACTCCGGCTGTAGAGAAAGAAAATATGTTAGTGAGGCTCAAGGGCGAATACTTGAAGAATATTCAACATACCGACTGTGATCTTAGACATGGTGCTGACAGTCTTCCAAAAGAACCTCTTTTCAAAATTCTTATGGTGTGGCTCTGCGCTGAATGGTGCTGGAGAAAAAGACTCGGTCGTTGATGGTGGTTTTGAAAATCTGGACTCCGCTTGTGGGTGCGACTACCGCTAACCGTGTTGGGTATAGTTGTGCCCTAATCGAGTTTGGATGACTCATCAATGACAGTTGCCCTCTTTTTCTTAGTTCTCACCATTATTTAACTAGTTAACTGTCGGCAATTATCCAAAAGAAGGTGAAAACGGCCAAATTTGCTTCTATTCCTCGTGCAACAATATCGGGTATGTACTTTATATCCGAATGCGGGACGAGGCTCTTCAATCCCAGCGCTACTAGTCATAAAATCAAATTCCTCGAGAGTTGAAGGCTCAAAGAGCTGCAGGCTATGTAGATGTTAAACCAGCATCCACCATCGATATATGCCATTATCTTGGGTGCCCGCTAAAATGACCCATTCGCAAAATCGAGGTCAAGATTCCCCCAGTCCCAAATCTGACTCAACTCACCCAGATCTACCTGAGATAAATCTGCCAATGCGGCATACCCATCTATAGGGTCTGAAGACAGAAGGTCTAGAGACGTAGGGGCAGCAAGCCCATCATCAAAGATACTCCCTGACGAGGATACGGTTGTAGCATAGTATAAAGGGCCTGGAATACCCGATGTATCTGGTAGAGTCGGGGGTGCCTCGATCGAGCTCTGGGGAGTCGTGGAGTCTGCGGATGCTGCTTCCACGGATCCTAGTGGAATGCAGGCGGCGAGCTTCTTCAAAGCTGTGTAGCAGACCAATCCGGTTTTCGCGCGCCGCGATAGCCGTCCCAGTTCAGCGAGAGACTTCGGGATTGCTTCAAGTATCCTGTCGCGCTGCGGAAGAGCTCTGTCTTTATCATGCAATATGGCAGAGCATAATAATGCGGCTGTGTCGAACATGTAGAAAGGCGCAAAATGAAATTTTGCATTTAAAGGTAGGACGTGCCTGAGCAGATCGTCGCAAGCTCTGAGTAAGTTGAGTGCATTTTCGACCGCAGCTGTTTGTAGGCCCTTCTCTATGCTCGAACTGCCTGGGTCGATATGCTTTGTCAGGCATTGCCTTAGCGGCATAAGCATCATCATATATCCTATGATATGTAGTTGGAAGCGTTGCGGTTTGACATAGTTATGAGCCTCATCCCACCGAGTATCAGGATTCGATATAGAATAGGCTGGATGGAAAGACTCAAACCATTTTTCGGTTTCCTGTTGGATGGTCATTGCTTGGGCTGAAGACAGAACACCGCCTGGTATTTTCGATATTGATATGCCAAGCTGGCATTGGAGGACCATATGGGTTATTGGGGATGGGGGTTCTGGTTGGGAGTCGACAGTCTCCAACCGCATGTCGGGCAACTCAAATGCACAGCAACTACTATTGATTATGGATGGGCGGGATAGTAGTAAGGACATTTGCCTTTGAATGTTAGAAATAACTTGAGGAGAACAAAGGAGAACGTACCAATCCCAGGCATACAGTATGAACCAGAGTCGCCGTCTCATTTCCCGGTCGAAGTTGGAGAATCTCGGGCCTGAAGAACTCCTATGCATGCCTTGTCAAAGCAAACATATTAGCAACATTCTGGCGTATAGTACCAGAGCAGCGAATGGGGGAGTGACGCGAGATACCTAGTTCCTGTGCCTCATGAATAGCGGCACCCAAGACATGCCACGACTCCGCGAACAATGCCTCCGTTTTAAACCACTGTGCTGTTAGAAACAATTGTTGTACTTGCATCAAGCCACCCTTGCCATGGCCTATGGTACTGCTTAACTGCTTTGCAGTATTATGATATAGCAATGAGAGGTGGTCGACGCCTTCTCCCAGCTCTGATTCGAGCTTTTGACGTATATCTTTGTCAAGGTAAGGCATGGAGCACGCACAAACACGAAGTAATAAGCATGTAAACTCTGAAGTGAGTGGCAAACCGGTTACTTTCGCTGGCCACCAAGCAATATAGTCTTGCATAAAGACCGGTGGATAAAGAGCGCAATATTGGTAATTCGTGTAATCGAGGAAATGTTGGACAAGAATATCTAGCAAAGAGTAAGTAACTTCATCCGTAGCATAATTGATTCGCGACAGAGCTTGTACCTGTGTAGGGTTTCGGGGGAATGACGCGCAAAGCGTTTTCCATCTCCATAGACAGACCGGCTTGATGCTCTAGCAAGACCACAGTCGGCTTTTCATATGAGAAGATCATTGTCAGCGTCTTAAGAATGGGCACTTGGGTAGCCTAGGAACTCTACCTCTCTTCCGCCGTTATTCGGAGCACTTTGAATGTCCGGTAGATACCCCAGCAATCGAAGATCATCCTGGTTCGCAGCTATAGTGCCGATATCAGAAGGAGACCCCTGATTCGAGTATTCAATAGGTCTTTGGGGCACCTCTAGCGCTCTACATGCGCATTAGCTTGAAATAGGTTTACGAGACAAAATACATGCGAACCTTGTATCATTGGCAGCTGAGTTAGCTGCCCTTAAGGATCGTTTCGGAGCAAATTTACATAAATGGGCTATTTTTCTCGCCTGGCAGTGATTGCAGGGCCATGTTCGACTGCACTGCACAGTGAAAGGTTAGACCAAGCGATATTTAACCAGCGGTTGAGATGTTCGTTTACTCGCCTTTTGCTTTCGCCGTTGGCACTCCGTACATGCAGTAGCAGAGCGAACAGGGGGCTTTTTAGACCCATTCGGAGCAGTCATGTTTAAGCCTATCCAAGGCCTGTCATGTTGGATTTTCCATATAGAGCTGTCTCGACGGTCGTCAAGTTGTCAATTCCCGTCGTCGTTCTAGATCCCCACGGCACTGCGTCATCACACCGCTTTAAGTCCTCAGCACGTGACCAACACATGGTTCGCCAATAACTGCTTATACTTACACGGTTACACCTCTGTAGGTGGAGAATGGGCTGGAATGTGGGATCAGAATTATTAATATTTATTATTTTTTTCTGGGGAATGAGCCACCGAATGAATTGCTAAATAAACGGTTTAGATTGTCGGGAGTTATCTGGAGGCTGACGTATATATAGTTACGGCACAGCACGTGGATTGTCTTGCCGCTTCTGACCACTGACAATGGGTACAAAGCAGCCTCTACTGGGCCACTTCTGACGATAACCAGAAGCCTCCTGAAATTTTCATCATCAAATCTTTCACGATCCACCATGCTGCAGCTGTGGACAGCAAGGGGTGTCGGGTCGTGTGAGAGGATGGAGAACATGCATTAGGCTGGCGGCAAGAAATGCCATTTGTATCGAGGCTAAGGCTCAGCGCCTAAGCGCTCAACTGACCCCGTCATCTCTCACGACACCTGATCTTCTGCTGATTGAGATTCAGCTCCAATCCTCCGAGCTTTAATCATTCTTACACATTCTCAAATTATCTCGGTCTTGCCAATGCTAGATCTCGGCCTCGTTGCTTATTCAAGAACCCGCAGTCTAAGAGGAGTCCACCATGTCAGAAGCCTCGCTTGTACGGAGTTTGATGACAGCTCAGGAATATTATTCCAGCTTCTCAGATAATCCGAGTATCAGCAAGAAGTTCCACAATATCGACGAGGCCTCACATTTCCGAGATAGTTTAGCATTGTTACGCGATGTCCAGACTCGGAACTTTGTCTTAGATTTTGGCAATGAGGATGCTTGGTGTGCTGTGAACTTGGAACAGCAAGACCTTACTGCCTTGTTTACCCATAATGTCTCTGACTACATCAATAAGCAGCCGTCCTATTTGAACCGAACTGGAGCTGATACGCATATAGAGACCAAGATGTTTTGGAACGCGATGGATGTAAGTCCTAGCAGACTCGCCCAGCTACTTCAATCGGCTGAACGTGGTATCTAGAAACATATGGGCTCCAGAAGAACAAAAAGATTTGATCAAGGTCTGATGACCCGGGCTCTGCTCTGGGCGCTATGAGGCTGACACTCACAGGCTATCACCAATTACTACGGCGTTTCAGAGCGACTGCAAGGGTTGATGTGCACCAACCCGGTAAAACGGTCATCAAAACCTGCCGTTCCGACACAGCCTCCAAGGAAGAGCTTCCAGTCAAGGAGTAGCCCTAAACTCGGTCGCGCAACTATGAATGGCGATCTCGAAGACGGCCATGCCTTAAAAGAGCTATCAAGCTCGCAAGAAGTCCATGCTACGGCCTCATTTAGGGGGTTAACGTTCGGCAATGTAGTGGATCAGATATGGCATTTTTGTTCTGCAGACTATGGCCCTAAATGTACGTCATATCGACTCGCCTGCTCTTTCACGAGGCCACTGACACGGCGGCTAGATACTTGTATCGGATACAATTCTCTCTACGTTGTTCCGAAACTTGACATGTCCAACGGAAAAGGACTACCAGATGGAAGGCGTTTATGGTCATGGCTCATAGTATTCGACGATGGTATGCTATATAATAAGCTCTAGATATGTCAGTACTGACACTCCCAGGAACTGTCCTTTCAATGCAGGAGAATCCATATCCCGGACTTACATCATCATCAGAGACCGAAATGAAGGCGGTAACAGCAGTAAGCCGCAGAAATGTACAGTTAATCTTTGCAGGGGTATCCAAGCAGCATTCTACCAATTCTGAGAACGACTCTTTGGTTACGATTCGGGTCCGGCCTTTCCACGATTCTGGCCTGGAGTACGCGAGCATCAAACAGGAGGACGGCCCAAGCCTTCTCTTCTTCTATATATTTGATGACTGGGTTTCGAGCTATGCACTCGTCGCGAAGCGTGAGCACGGGTACGGCGTGGCTCTTGATCGTCTAGTACTGATCTCTCTCTTTCACATGGCGACTGAATACTGACCTGTACACAGAGATTTAACATGTTGAATAAACCGGTGGTCGACTTGATAGACGAGTTGCATTGGCTTGGTAGACAGCTCGCGGTGCTGAAGCGTCTGTATCAAAGCTACGAGCTCATTATGACGCGAATCCTTCAGAGGCAGCGCTTGCTCCATGACGAGGCCCGCTCAAACCACCCTCAGCTGCCATTTGGGCAAACCTTCACGGATATCGAGCTCCACCGGCAAATGACTATGCAAGGTAGTTTCAGCAATTCAAGTGCCCCAGAGAATTCTGTTGGTGTCCGTCTAAGTCCACCTGCTGTCGCTCGGTTTGAGAGGTTATTGGATCGTATCAAGCTCTACTGTCTGTCGGAGATAGAGACTTGCTTGACGGAGAAGGAGTCACTCACTTTTCTTGTACGTTGTCATCGCCTTCTCTCTTCTCCAACAAGTCGATGCTGATGGTTTGGAAACAGAACTTCAACTTGATTGCCCTCAAAGATTCGCAAGCCGTCGAGAAACTAACCAGGACAACGATTCTGCTGGCTAAAGTGACTATCGTGTTCCTCCCAGTCAGTTTGATGACTGCATACTTCTCGACCGAGCTCAAGGGTGTTAAGGGGGTATACACGCAAGCCCAGTTCTGGATGGCCTTTGCAGTGATAATAGTCTTGTCGATTGTGATGCTCATTTTCTTCGGGTATGTGAGCGATACTGTCGAAGGGAAGACGATATATCGGTCGATGTTCCGAACATTTTTTCGGAAGTCCAAAAACAGGTTCTTTCCAGTGGAAGATACACCTGCAGATTCAAACCATTTGTCATGATTGCTGAGCAGGTATGGTTGAGAATGGGGATGTGGCAGATGATCTGATCATGGCTGTGAAAATATAAGGCCCAAGGCAACTGTTGCCCTGTGAGTTTGTTGTATGCCTACGAGATAGACACGTATCCTTCTTGGTATTTTGGTTGTCAGACATATTGCCCAATAGCGCATGTGCCCTTTGTTGTTTTCAGCGTCTGCCTACTGGCATTTGTTCATTATCAACTCAAGGTGTGATAGGATACCCAATAACAATGGGTTATGATACCTTGAATGTAATATTTGTTATCGAAAGACAGAACCCTATTAATTATATTGTGAGTGAGCTGGGGAAGTAGAGTGGACCGAGGGTTGACGCAATCAGCTGTGATTATGTCATGTCGAGAGCACGAGACGGAGACCCAGCAAGAGCCAGTGAAGCCGGTCTGCTGGACTGGGGAATGGAAAAGATACAACGGCAGCCTATCAGAAGAGAAGACGAGCTTCGAATCTGGGCCTTTGCTGGAGCATTCAGTGATCAGTTCCAGATTCGAGGGATCAATGGGCGAAACTCCTGGAACTAGAAGTGACTGGCCACCCAGGACGGGAAACACCGTGTCCTCTTCCAGATAGTAGGCAGAGACATTGGGGGAGGATAAATATGAGGAAGCAGGGTGACAGCGAGGGTATCCAGTTAATAATAATAATTAGAACTTCACCAATCCAGCTTTTTCCCTCTAAGGCTCGGTTGTTCAGTTCCCTTATTAAGACCATCAAATTTGCGGTGGTGTTGTCTTGTCTCTTGATTACTATTAGTGAGTGACGGAAGCTACGCCGGCGGCTGAATTTCTCGACCTGGCATTCAACTCCTGGCACCCAAAAATTCCACTCCTCGACAAAACAGTCGCCTGTGCTTGACCTGTCAGACCGATTCATCCTCCTTGAACTCTCTCCCTTCAGCGTCTATCTTGTTGGTAAGTCCTGCCCTGTTGCTTTGCTTCTGCCCGCGTCTGCGCGTCCTCGCCACCCCGTCGAGTGGATGGGTATCGGTCACCCCTGATTCCCACACGATGGTCTCCAGGCGTGACCACCTAACGCCCCTCCGTCCGCCTTTTCATCCCCCATCTCCCCATCTCCCCATCTGCGCCGACCCTGACTTGAACCTCTCACCTTCATCACCCGACACACTCAACCGCATTCGCTCCGGATCTGCTGCCATCGGTTACCCCTTCTTGTCATTTGATCTAACCTCGCGTCTCTCTTCAGACCTTGAGGACTTACTTTCGCCACCGCCAACATGGGTATCGCCATCTCGAGGCTGTTCGACAGACTATGGGGAAAGAAGGAGATGCGAATTCTGATGGTCGGTCTTGACGCTGCCGGAAAGACCACCATTCTGTACAAGCTGAAGCTTGGTGAAATCGTCACCACCATCCCCACAATCGGTCAGTCGTCTCCCTCCCGCCCCTTGCACTTCACCTAGCCGTTGCTTGGGTGCTCGTTCAATTGTATCCCTGTGCGCCTAGATAGTGAGACGCTAACCGGGCGTTGGCTCCTTAACAGGTTTCAACGTTGAGACCGTCGAGTACAAGAACATTCAATTTACCGTGTGGGATGTCGGTGGTCAGGACAAGATCCGTCCTCTCTGGAGGCACTATTTCCAGAACACCCAGGGTATCATCTTCGTCGTCGACAGCAACGATCGCGACCGTATCGTCGAGGCCCGGGAAGAACTGCAGCGCATGCTGAACGAGGATGAACTCCGTGATGCTCTCCTCCTTGTGTTCGCCAACAAGCAAGATTTGCCCGTATGCACCCCTGCACCTGATTGATAACGCACTGAATGTGGATATTGATATGGAATTAATCTAGAATGCCATGAGCCCCGCCGAAATCACCCAGCAGCTTGGTCTTCAAAGCCTCACCCGTCGTCCTTGGGTAAGTTGAGATCTCTAGACGATCTAACTGTCAATTGTTAACATATTTCTAGTACATCCAATCTACCTGCGCTACCACTGGTGACGGTCTGTACGAAGGTCTTGAATGGCTTGCTGAGACGCTGCGGAAGACTGGCCGCGATTAAATGCGGCAGCCAGTTGTGATGAATGGATTGATACCTGAACTTTTGACTGGGAGTTGGGGATGATGGATGGGGAACTGGGGGCCGACAGACACCTCGTATAGGGAAGGGATGTGCTACTCGGTGGTGCTTTGTATGTTTCCTAACGGCTCTTTATTTTCTCTATGCTATTAGCTTTCCTTTTTCTCTCTCTAATCCTGGCGTCGGCCCGAAACGATTATCCTTTGTGCTTTTGAAAACAATAGCCCTCTTCTTTTTTTTTCTTTCTTTTTTCTAAAATCGTCTTGTTTTCCTTCCTGCCTACCCTTCTCTTCGCCCTCGGTTTCAATGCATTTGATTTTTATCTAAAACTTGATCGAGGAATTCACGTTACACGAGGCATGTATGAATGGACCTGACTGTTGTGATGACGTGTATTCCGCGAGCAAGCTTGCATGCTGCATATACTCGGAAATGTAGAAGCATAAGGATTACGGAATTAGATTTTGTCTTTTTTTCTATGTTCTAGTATTCTGAGACCGTAATCTAAGACACGATTAATTGTTTAATCAACGTGATCTCGACTAATTTCTTAAGAATCAAACTACCATTGTGTTCATAAATTATTACGATCCACATCCACCCTCACTTCCATCAACACCAACACTACCTAGTGGTACCTACCAACAGTCACTCTCTTTAGAGACAGGCCTAGGTGTACCAAAGGGCTTCAAACAACCACGCCTCACTTCACCTCACCTCCTTCCCCCCAACCCACCACGCTGCGGCATTAATAATCTCTACAATAACCTTCAACTCTTCCGCATTCCTCGGCGCATAGATCATCACGAACCCCGTCGGCACGAGCCTTGTAACCCACCACCAATTGTCCCTCGCTAGCGGGTGGCGCTGGGCCCAGCCACGCTCGAGGACCAGTTTCACATCTGCGGGGTGCAGCGTCAGGTGCAGGCTTCCGTCGCTGGGGTGTGAGTGGCAGACTTCGCCATTGCAGGTTATGCGGTGGTTGTGGGTGTTTGAGGCGGGTTTGGGAGTTTTGCTAACGACGCTGTTGGTGCTGCCGGGACTGCTGGGGGAGGGTGTTGTGGTTGTGGTTGCGGTGGGGAGACGGTGGAAGATGCCAGTGCTGTGTTTTTCGAAGCAGGAGGTTGCAGTGTAAAGAGTGTTTGGGTGGGAGAGTGCGAGACGGTGGATTTCTGTTGCGAGGGCATCGTACATTGGGGCTCCCGGCTTCTGGTTTAGTTGCCGTTGTGGTGCGATTCCTGCTACTGTTGGGCGGGGCCCAGGGCGAGCTGGGATGGTCGCGCGGGATAGGAGCCCGGTTTTTGGGTGGAGAGTTGGTGGGATTGAGGGTGGTTCGAGGGGGTCGCGCATTGTGACGAGGCGGAGGATGCAGATTCGGAGGTATCCTGCTGGGGTTGACGGGGTGCCGCCGGGGCCCAGGGCGAGGAAGGCATGGTAGTCTTTGCGGATGGAGTGGATGAGATAGAACGTGAGAGGGAGGAGTATGAGGACGATCTGGACGTGAAAAGTGGAAAGCACAGTGAGGGGGGACTCGTGCTGGTCTGGGGAGGAGAGAACGACGTTAGAGCTTGCCTGCGGTATGTGTGATTAGTTCAATGCATCAACTGGTTGTAGGAACAAGCTGGGAGCTTTGACGAACCATTTGAAAAGAATTGATCTTGGTATCTAAGTTTGTCAGTAGCAGCTTCACAGTTATGTGTTGATCTCAAACCAATGGATGTCCTGTTCTTCAAGACTCTTTATAGATTCACATGGTCATACCCGCAAAATGAGGTTGGAGATCAGGCAAATTGGCTAGATGCCTTCAGAAATTTACATCACACCGCACATCCTCAGTGCAGGCCACTTAGAAACTTGCCATTATAGATCTGTGGTAGACGTGGTCGTGTGGATATGAGGATCACTGGACTTTGGTCATGGGATAGCCTCCCGGGAGGCGTCAGTATGATGTAGGTGGATGCCAATAGCATTTCTAAGGCCACCAAAAGGCTCCATATTGAGCTTTTTTGGCCTCATTGATAAGAGAAAATGAGACGTTTTCCCTTCACAGATAGTGTGAATAGACAACAAAATCTAGATACTTTCGCGGGCTGACGTAGGAGGACTGGGATTCGACACCAGGGTGCGGAGTTCGTCCCCGCGAACAGCTTCATTGGCGAGAAGGAAGGGATTCTGTCCGTAGGCAGCTAGGCGCGCAGAGTGATACCAAAACAGGGCCTTATAGTCAAGGCTTTGCTGTGCTTCGGCACGCCTGAGTGAATCAGGACCAGTAAGGATCCATCGGAGTCTGTTGGGTTAGTCACCGGGAATGGATGCCTTGTAAGGGCAGGCCGAGACTCTTGTTATCCCCTTGCATTGCATTGCCACGGACCTCGTGATTATTTGCCAAGTGCAGTTATTTGTGGCCGATTCTTATAGGTTCTTGAGGTGATAGAGAGTGCTGGGAGAAACTAAGGAACTTTGGACTCCAGTATTGAAAGTCTTGGGCGATTACAGCCTTAGGCTGCTCGGACTTAAAGACTAGGCCTAAATGAGTAGCATAGGTATTACCCGCTATTCCTATTCTGGATCACCACCCTCTTGTCGTTTTCCTGGTTCACCATCACAACTCTGTCAGTATTGTCACTCATGGCACTAAAACACCAGTCTGACTACTTCTATTATAACTTCATGATGTCAAAATCAAACATCTACACTTCGACATCTTGTCCAATGTCCAATCAGCCGCCCAAGACGGCTAGGCCCGCTTTGGTGCACAAGCGCTGGATAT
Source organism: Aspergillus asperescens (assembly GCA_027569075.1). NCBI lineage: Eukaryota > Fungi > Ascomycota > Eurotiomycetes > Eurotiales > Aspergillaceae > Aspergillus > Aspergillus asperescens. The sequence continues at coordinate 47,870 of JAPDEH010000013.1, read as the reverse complement.
CCCCGAGGCAACGCCGATCTACAAACAGTTGGCCCCAGAGTATACTTGCGGTCGCTGGGGCTTTTCCTCTTGACTTCGAACTCTCTTCTTAATCCATCAACGACGATTTTTGGTCGCCAGTTGGGGTGAGTTTTGTTCCCTTCATCTGTTGCTCTCTATTTATGCTGCAGTTTGCTATTCTTATAACTCTATGTGAGCCTATCTCGACGGTCAACCTAACACTTATTGACCTGAACCTTTGTTTATAGTCTCAAAACCATTGCGACTCGCGAAACGTTGATGTTACCCAATTGATCACCACACACGTGTGTGACGCCGCCTCAGGTCCTCCTGTATGCGCATCGCCCCCCAACATGAAGTCCAAAACGAAGGGCCGTTTGCCCACTTACGACGCCACGCCCGGTCGACATGGGTCCCGCGACGACACGATAGACATTGAAAAGCAATACGCCCGCAGGGATTACCATTATCGCAGTTTCAGTCACTGCTCGTTCGAATCGGATAGCGGTGATGATTCGATAGCGTCCTCTTCGGCGGCCTCGGCGGCTTCCTACTACCCAATGTTGAATACGACTGCAACTGCGCCTGCACGGCGTACGCGAACTACAATTGGCTTCTACCGTGTTCCTCATAGAATTATGAGATGGCTTTGCCTGGCCCTGTTCTCTGCCCTCGTGCTCTTTATTCTAACACTCTTCCAATTCACTATCTCATCACAAAGCACACTAGCGCCTCTCGAGGTACCCAAAGCCCCTTCAAGACCGCCGACTTGGGAAAGTTTTCCTTTTCTAAAACGTTATCATGGCGGTATCCGAACACTGGTTTCACGCAGAAAGAATGTTCCGGAGTACCCGAACGATGATCCTGAAGGCATGGTCTCGGACAAGGAAGTCAGTGTAAACACGACCAACCTTGAGGCCCGCGATCTGATCGGCTTGTCTTTTGCAAGCTCGGCCTTCAATCCGTATCCCAACTATACTTCCCCGGAATATGTCGAAAAATATGGCGTTAAGCGAGAATGTTTCTTGGATGAAGACGAGACAATTCGACTTCCGTTGGTGCACTCCTATCCTGGAGTTCCGCGTGGCTTCCCAGATGCTGTGATGGGCTCTAATGAGATGCTCGAAATTCAAGACGATATTTGCTTCGACCGCTTTGGGCGTCTTGGACCATACGGCTTAGGCTACACTGTGAGGAAAGGTGGCATAGGCGCAGGGCTAGAGGGTCACAGGGAAGGCTCTGAGCATGTCTGGGATGATTTCCCCCCAGTAGACTTTGGTCGAGTAAGTTGGGCAGCTGCACAGAATCGATGTGTGACTATAAACAGCCATCGCTTTAAGAACCTGCCTGAACTGCAAACCGAGCGTTTCCTCTCCATGACAGCTGAATCGGAGGCTGAGCCAACTGAAACGCTCGAGGAACCAACGGAAAATCCAGAAGACGACCAAAAACGTCTCCCTCGAACAGCGGTCGTGATTAGAACGTGGCATGATTTCCAATATACCTCCGAGGACATTCTATACTTGCGTTCTGTCATAGCCGAACTCTCTCTTCTATCCGGCGGCGAGTATACCATTCATTTCTTGGTACATGTCAAGGATACAAATCTCCAGATTTGGGCCGACGATAAAACGTACGATCGTGTGCTGAAGGACGCTCTGCCAGAAGAATTCCATGGAATGGGCACCCTGTGGTCGGAACAGCAAATGGCCCTCGTATATCCAGGACTGGAAGAGACGTGGGCGCGTGGCTTGTCCGTTCATGGAGTGTACCGCAGTACCTTTATGCCCATGCAATATTTTGCATACCGACACTCTGAGTACGACTACTACTGGAACTGGGAGATGGATGCTAGATACACTGGCCATTGGTATCACCTTTTCGACAAGGTGGTCAACTGGGCGCGACAGCAACCACGTAGAGGGTTGTGGGAGAGGAATTCTCGCTTCTATGTTCCCTCAGTTCACGGGTCTTGGGACGACTTCAGACAGATGGTCCGCGTGCAGACAGAGATTGGCACGAATAGCCCAAACAACTTGTGGAGCGCAGGATCGAACCATGACATTGCACATGGCGAAAAACCTGGCCAACGCCAGGGTGATAAATTTGTCTGGGGGCCCCTGCGTCCGGATGAGCGGGACCTAATGGAAGTCGAGGGCGAGGGTATCCCGAAAACGACGATGGAGAAGGATAAATATGACTGGGGAGTCGACGAGGAGGCAGACCTGATTGTGTTTAACCCTCTTTTTGACCCTGATGGGACAACCTGGCCTCTGAAGGATGATGTTACTGGGTACAACAGGGAGAATGGGCTACCACCACGACGCGCTGCAATTATCACCGCTTCACGACTTTCACGTAAGCTGCTGCGCACCATGCACAAGGAGACCACCTTCAAGCGGCATACCATGTTCTCCGAGATGTGGCCTGCGACCATGGCTTTGCACCATGGATTCAAGGCGGTTTACGTACCTCATTCTGTCTACATCGACCGCCAATGGCCCATTGAGTATCTCGAGTCTGTCTTCAACGCAGGGCGAAATGGAGCATCGGGAGGAGCGCGTCCCTCTATATTTGGTGACCGTGAACACAATTTCCGCGGCACCACCTGGTTTTATTCCGCTGGCTTCTCGCCAAATCTTTGGAGACGATGGCTGGGCTACAAAGTTGACAACGATGGTGGCGAGCAAGAGGAGCTTGCGGGTGAAGGACGCATGTGCCTACCACCGATGCTACTCCACCCTATTAAAGAGGTGGAGATGATCATCGACGATGGAGTAGAAGCTGATGATAGCGTCCAGATATGATACTAATGCTCCTTTTCCGTTACTCTTATATTGATTTGATGGATCTACCTTGATGGTAGTTGACGACGAACATACAGGCTTGTTCTTGGATATGATGAAATTGTTTCTGTACATTTATTTTTATGTGCGTATGATGATGGCGAAAGGCGTTTTAGTATGCGATTTATAGATTTAGGTGACTCGAACCCACAATGCAACGAGATATCATATACTGCTACCTTGACCATACAAGCAATACTCTGGCACAATCAAATCAATACTTGGCTCTCCTTGGTATACTCCAGCATGCTGTCGCTGCGTTGCCTATGGTGACTGGATACTGTCCCCCTTGGGAATACAAAGGACACCAAAAATGGCCTTCATTGACTCTGTCTGTATAGTTCCCAACTCTTGCTCCGAGGTTTATATAGTTACCTAGCCATGCAACCATTGCCCAATATTGATCTAGCTGGCGGGGTCTTGAAACCAGTCGCCGGAGTTTCAGCACATTGAGTGCAGTGGAAATATTTACACAGCATTCTACTGGGTCTGAAAGGCCTGCTGAAGTACCGATTTCATGGGTTCGGCGAGGGTTTGAGTCGCATTGGGGCTAATATACAGCGGAATCGATTGAAGGAGAAGACGGAAGGCGATCTAGCTTAGAAGATAGACAGAGAGAGAGAGAGAGAGAGAGAGAGAGAGAGAGAGAGAGAGAGAGAGAGAGAGAGAGAGAGAGAGAGAGAAAGAGAGGGAGAGAGAGAGAAAGAGAGAGAGAGAGGGATTGTCTGTTTAAATTCTATGTCTCTTTCCTCTCCACTCTCCCTATCGTTATCGTAAATATACGCCCCCCCTCTTAACGGTACTAAAAACATATTGCACTTCCTGAAGATACTGGGCGAAATCCTTTAACCTTGAACTTACGAACCGAGAACTCATTCTGGACACCCAGAATCGAGAGACAGCAGTGGCGCGTAGGGGCTTGTTGTTTGCTGGTAGATCCTCGTATAAGGGCTGCAGATGGGCTTCGAAAAGGTTGAATAGAGCCTTGGGAGAGGGAGATGTTAAGGCGCTTAGGTACCAGTAGTGATGTTTCTCCCAGGCGTGATTCATGGTTATCGCCAGGGAGTAGGTTGTGTCTTTATAGCGGAGTGGTGTAGGCGCGTTGAGCTCTTCTTGTCGAATGGTGTCGGTGAGTTGTTTATAGCGTTTCTCGAATTGCTCGTACTCTGGGCCGGTGAGTTGGTTGATGGGTTTATTTGTGAGCCAGTATGGAGCTAGCACTTGCTCGAGGGGGAGTGAGCAGGTCCATTCTAGGTTGGTAAGTTGCTTGATGTTCCAATTTTGGTCGACGAGGATGTTGGTAGGATGCGTGGCTGTTAAATGCATCGCGAATGGACCGTCGCGAAGAGATCGATCTGTGAAATGGGGAAGACTCGCCCGCATGAGTACTAGGTCCATCGCTTGACGACGTTCATCGTCTTCGTCGAAGATGGAATTCCCTTGATAACGGAGCCGGTTTTCATGGCTGGACAGTAAATCCATGTAGAGAGTATCAGCGCTCGTATAGGTTGTATCTCGCGCAATTCCACTTGGGATGTCCCGATTCTCTAGCTGTTGTAGATGGCAGAATAAAGGACGATTGGACAAGCTTAATTGGCCGTCGTTGCTAATAGTCCAGGAACCGATTCGAGACTGTGGAATCCGAGCGAGGGAGGTGATGATCCTCGCCATGCTTTGGTGGAGGTTCTGCATTTGTGTTTCTGTGGGGGTTTGGTTGAATACGTTAGAGAGCATCTGCTCATCGTCGCTCTCGATCCAATCGACCAGGGTATAGCCATGGTCTAAGAAAGTCGTCCTCATCTGAGGAATGTAATCAGAGAAGGACGTTCTTCTACACAGACGGTGAAAAAGACGCCAGACATAGGACTTTATCCTTTGCCAAGGTGTGACGAATCTAGACTGGAAGAACTAGGATCCTTATTAGAAAGGATAACTGCGGTTGAAGAATCTCAGCACTTACACTGAGACCACCAGGAACCCCGAACCCCCGTAGTGTGGCTATTGGTACATCTGGACAGTTCATACCTATCCAGATATAAGTCGCAGCCTCGGACCGTAGCTTTTCCTCACAATTTCCGGGATAGAAATCTTCGCCGACTTTATATGGCAAAGGAACCCGGAAAGCCATTTTGGCTGGAAGCGACTGTTCTCCAGATTGCTGATCAATAGACACTGGAATGCAGACATTGAAGCTCCCTTGTATCCACAACATTCTTTTCCCGTCGTACATGTCAGGTATATGAACCTGGTCAGGACTCGCCAACCCGCAATGGGAAGCTACAACACTTCTGATGTCTTTCACCTTCTTCTCCATTTCGGTATAAAACTTCCCCCGCTTCTCCACATATTGCAATTTCGCGCTCATATCATCCTCGTCGTCTTCGGCCTGAGACGGTGTACCAAAGCCACGGGGAAGAGCCTTGCGTGGTTTGCCCGGAGCAGTAGAGTTGTTAGATGGGGCGTCACCACTTCCTGCCAGAGGAAGGTTACAAATTCTGGCGTTTTTGCTCTCTGAATGTCTCAAGGTTTTATGATCTCCTTGGGAAAAAAAGGTAATATTGCTGTTTTGTTGGTTGAGGGACGTTGAGAGATGAGGGGGGCGCGTAAAGCACGTGACAAGATTGAGTACGCTCAGCCAAAAAATCTCAACCATTTTTGGCGAGCTAAATCATATTAATAATAATAATATTAAGTTTGGGCCCTGGCTATTCTGGCTGGGAGGTCACAATCTAGATTAATGAGACTAGCCTTGTTTGGTTTAGTACTGCCATGTGTCAACTATGTAAGGCTTGAGTGCATGCATCATTAACACAGAGAACTTGATAAAAACAGCCTGGTAGATGAACAAGTTCTAATCTATCCAATCCTTCCATTTCCTTATCCTTTGAAAAGCCTCCAGGTCGCGATATGTGCACTCAGCCATAACGGTGACCGTGATAATCGCCATGCATGTATGGAAATACCTGGGGCACTTGCTTATTCTCTGCCGCATACCAGTGAATCGGGGTATGAACCTGAGAACCACACAAATGCCAGATGCCAAGTTTTCCAAGGAGGATTGACCCTTTTGGCTGAGTGGGAAACTTAATGGCTGATATTCTCCTTTTCAGGCTTCACTTCCCAAAGCGATGTACGTTGACAAGAAACCATACTCAGCAGTCCCTCGAAACATTGGAAGTTAAATTGGATGCTTTCTTTGTTTCCCTGGGGCTAAGCAGCTCTGCCAAACGGGCGGATTGCTTGCTTGCTTGTAGGAAACCTCTTGTCCCTAATTTGTTAGGTGTCTGATTTATTCATCCCCATTCTGCTGGTCGAGGATAGTTTCATGAAACATCTCATTGGGTCTGGAATACTAGCTTCATAAGAGATCACGCTCCCTCTTTTGCAGATCCTCTAGCTCCTTCTCGATGAAGAATCAAATGTCTGTCGGAAAGAACATAAAGCCAGGGCCGATGGTTCTATCAAGCACAACATGGCAGGTTGGGTAGAGCCCAATACCATTCTCCGTTTCATTGGTGCTCTTCCTGGGAAACGGAATACAAAAAAAATAACGAACTCGGGGCTCGCGAATCCTTTCTTGATGCCCTTGATTGGAGCTGAGGCGTAGTCCTGAGCCTTAATATCAGGGAGACGTAGTATGGCAGTAAGCGAGGAGTTTCGTAGGCGCTTCCAGTAAAATGCATACCCGGCGTCGTCGCCAGCTGGGGGACCGCCTTGAGCGCGTGGTTCGCAGCCAGGTAGCGGATGATCGTATAGTCTTGACACAAGGTCCATACCTTCTGCTTCTGCAACTGGCCCGGTAGAATCAGTAGTCTTGTCCGCGTGGGGGATGCTGGCGTGGGATAGGGAATCGTGACTTGGAAGGTCGGATGAGCCTGAGCGTCCGCTATATGAATGCAGGAGGAAGGGTGCGATACAGAAATCTATCGGCGTCGTCAATAGCCAGGAAGCTAATTTCCTATAAGTTCACCAAAGGGGGACTCATTGGCCTGAAATATGGAACTTCGTTAGGTTATTGAAGGGGTGACAGTTTGAGTCTTATAATATCCCCGCGCACATCCAGGGCCGCAAACCGTCGGGGGCTCAGCAGATGAAACGGTTTGGGATCGGGAATGGTTGCATGGAACCTTGCGTAGGTTCGAGAGTATATGCCATACTCGGCACTAGGGTCCGCTTCGACCACGTGGAGTATGAGGTGATAGTTAGGGTTCGTGCGGTCACCGGGTCGTTCGCATTAAGACTCTTGACATAGCTTATGAGGTCCTGGATGGTATCAAGGACCATCTCCTTCTTTCTGAAGTCGCTGGTGTATTCCTGGGTCCCTTGGAACACCCAAACGGGCAGCCATGTTCTAAACTGCGTGCGGATTTCGAGTAACCAAGTATTGACAAGCCCCGGCGGGCAGAGGATCAACGTAGTTCATCGTTTAAACACGAGACAGAGAAACCCATGGTCCTCAGTCCTCGTTACCTGGAGACATCGGCTGTCTCGATACGGGGCCCGTCGCCCTCCTAGGCAGTCGAGAAGGCTTTCCAGTTCCCAGGAGTGCAAACCACGCTTGCGAGGACAGAGCTTATCCATCCCACTCTATATACCAATTTTGCGCTGCATCGGTCACACATCCCTACCTTGGGGGCGGCCGCAGATCAGCTGGATTTCGGCCAGTTCGTAACGGGTATAGCTCGAACGCTCCGTATACCTTTTAAGGGCGCACGACACATGGAGCCTGTTGAGAGCTCACAGAAGGGGGCCAGTGCGGCAGGGGCGGGCGAGGATGGAATGCTCATGTAGCCAGAGTGTCGAGCTTCAGTTTCAGGCTCCATCTGTACGTCTTCCACATGATTTGCGGTCGTACCCTACATCGTTCGATTCTGAGTCCCAGCCCGATGTAGCTGGCTCACATAGGATAGGGTCGCTTTGTCATTCAAATGCAAACCTCGAACCGGATGCCTATGTAGCAAAGAACCTGACTAGGCTGGAGGTTGAAGAACGCCGAGGGTAGCTGGGATTATACCTCTGGCGCTATCAGAAAGTGAATTGGAGAAAGAAACAAGAGTCAAAAGGCGACGTGATATAATCTAGCATCCGGAAAGTTAGCAACCTGCACAAGCAAGACACCTAGAGGAGAGGGCGGGTAAGGAGGGGGGGACATACTTCAATCCTTTTCGCAGAGGCTAGATGGCCCTTGCCAGACAGGGAGGCAAGTCGACAAGCTGACACAGTGGTGAGAGTGGATTATTTACCCTCGTTTGTATATTGATCAATGGATTTCTTCTTATCACCAGCGGTATCCGCGTCATTTCCCTAAGGCCCATCCAACATCAAGGCTAGGTACCCAGAGATCAAGAATGAAGACCCCCCCACGCTGCTGAAGTTCAAAGACATTCCGGTTATTGGCAGATGAGGGAGTCAGGACTAGGCATAGCGCTGGGGTATTGGTGGATGCGATGTAGAATGGCCATTCTGACAGACCCCGCGGACAACGTGGAAATATTTTCTCAAAGGTAGTTTGAAAGAAGGGAGTTCAGATGGGGGACCAGAGGCCTTTTTATAGAGCTAGCTGGAGGCTTGGAATGAGGAAGAACGAAGGGTGACAGTGGATAATGAAGGGATACTTGCAACGCATGGTACCTTTGTATTCATTAAGGCTAAGAATGCGTAGTATCACCATTTGTATAGATATTTCGGCCAGGTATTACCTGTTGGGGGAACACTCATCTAGCTCATACCGTTTTCATTCCCCGTCGTGTATAGTTCTATAACTCTGGCTGCGTTGAGCGCCAGAGTTGACTCTTGGTGAGGAAACCTAAGATTGCCATGGTTTCATGAAAATCGATATATTCACTGCAAGTATTACTGCTCGATATACAGTAAAATCATCCCATCCTTCAAGCATACGTAACCTGGCTGACTCCGTACTCAACAGCAAGCGGCTTGCCCTTCTCAGCAACGAATCGGCCCGTGCCGACAAAGACGCGGTTCTCGAGATCCTTGTAGCGTTCGTCCCCCGTCTACCGAGTACACTGTTAGCTAGAGCCGTTTCCCACTGTTTTAGGGGCCATCCCACCTCGAAAACAACGTGAGTGACTTTTGAAGATTCAACAATCAGCATCGGTAATTCTAGTAGCGATATTTCCATATACTCACAAGAGTTGCCGCGAGGCGTTGCCCCTTCCTGGGTGACACCGGTGAGAATTTCCTGTTCGGGTGTACCCATCTGGACAACACCAGTGTACTTAATGTAGATGAGCTAGTGACGGCCAATTAATTAGTTCAGATCTCCCCTAGAGGCAATTTGGTCTAGCATAGACATACAGCACCGTCATGAGTCCTGCAATCAAAGGTTGATTAGCAAAAGTACAGTTAACTAGCTCGAGGGACATACTTGATAGTCCCATGAGCGTCTAAACGCAGACGAACACCATCGTTATCCGTGCGGATGTAATCATTGCCAACGCCTACGAACTCGGCATCAATAGCTGGAGAGAAGCCTTCGGCAGTTTTGAAAGTGCCGCTAGAAAAGGACTTGTGTGTCGCATTCTTAGAATTGTTCTTGCTGCGCTGAAGGTTGACTGCCGATACTCACTATGATCTGCAGGCGTGTGTTCGTAGCAGTGCCACCTGTTTGGCGAGGTTAGTGGTTATGTTTATTTTGAGTGCTTTATTGAGGGGATACTAACCAACTGCAAGCGGGGGGTCGAGCGCGAGCTGTAGATGGATGGTTCATGAGTAGGCTATCGGATGAGCGGAGAGGGGTGGGCTGAGGTACTTGCCTTGAAGGTGAAGGCAGGCTGAAGGCTCGGAAAGACGGACATTGTGTTGTATAATAATAAAGATAATCGAAGGTCAAATATTGGAAGTACACTGAAGGGTGATGTAGAAAGGATGGAGGGGAAGCTCAGGGAAGACTAGCAGAGAGAAAAAATAGCCCCGCGTGAGGGGCAGCATTTGTAATGTGATCCAAAGATATCGTGTTCTGAAGTTCTCCATAGCACCTCATCAGTTATTCACAACCAATTTATGCCTAGAACCCTTGGATGTAGACTAATATGAATTATTATGCTATCTATTCTGCTGAAGTGAGACTCCCCGTTAGTGGGCCGTAAGCTAGCCCGATTAACGAGACGTGCATTTCCTGCCCGCAGGCCCACCACTGACCTTTCTCTCGACAGCCAGGACATAATCTCAGGGTTCTGATGAATAACCAATTGACAAGGCGATATGGGTTCCTGATGCCGAACCAAGACAGGCGTACTGGTAATAGGTGGTAATAGGTGCCTGCTACCGATATGGATTCTTGGCTGAACCGAACCCTTTTGTACAGCGGCACCTTCGGCCGTATCGCTAAGATGGCAGAAAAAACTAGGGATATTCTCAATCGTATCCAGCAAATCCTCAACGTGAAACCGAGTTCCCATTTCAGGTGACACTACCTCAGTCCCGGACTCCATGACTAGAAAGTTGAGAAGACCTGACCCTCATCGGGGCTTCCAGTTGACATCCCCCAAATCGCAGCAATTATCAGGGTTTTGCAGCCTGGAAAAGCCTCTGGTATGAGATCAGAGAATCGCCGAGATCGAGCAGGGCGGCTTCAAACCATTGATGTCCAACACCATGACAAATAGTGAAGGAACGACAGTCAAATTGGAGACTGCACCTCTGTGTTTAATCAATCGCGGAGAGTATAGCAGAAAGCACATTGGGGAATCATATAAAGTGCAGGAAGCTCGATCCTGACGCAGCTCCTGATGGTCAAGATAGGTTGGGCCGCAGTGTCCCTTTCCCTGCAAGGGATACGGGGCATAGTCTCAGCAGGCCATACCACCTTTTATGCTGGTCAAGAAGCCCTAGACATGCAAGTGTTGACTTCTCATCGTCTCAGGAGTGACGAACCAGCTACGGACCCAATAAAGTACGTATGTACTGCATGAGTATTCACCACTTACACAGGCATATGGTGGTCCCCAATGCCCCCACAAAGAGAGGCGGGCGAAGGAGGATTTTCCATTCTGAAACGAGGTAGATGTGGGGGAAAGATCTCCTCTAGCTTCTCCTCCAGAGTAAGCCCCTCCAACGAAGTATGGCTGTTTTTTTATTTGGTTGGATCCTCGTTATGCAGATGACTTCTGGTTTCCCGGAGGCGGCCATCCAGCGACGGAGCAAGCCCTTGACACGGACCAGGCAGATCAACCGCAAACTCAAAGACCTGAGAGTCTGAGGCCCAGTTCTAAATTCAACATGTATCGAAATTCTCAAGCGAATTTGTGGCACGAGGGCTTCGCACAAGGTCCTCCAGATCAGCTGTTTTCTGGCCAACGAGCAATCAGCAGACCCCTAGTTGGGCGAACCAGCCCACAGAACTGCGCACGTGGGGCCAGTGAAGAAAGACACAGGCTATCCGCGATTTCGCAAGGGCCTTAAGATGGTGGGGGGGAAGCGATCACGATGGAAGGAGGAACTCGTCTGATCATACTGCCTCTTCAGAGAGGAGGAGTGTCGAGTATAAAACAGAAACAGCAGCCTGTTGCACTTGCAGGGGTGTAGTGGATTATCATTGTGGAAGCTGTCAGACGCTTTGCCCAATCGGGACTTCACTGACGTATCTGATTCTCCGCCTCGTTATTTTTCTTCCCCCGGCCCAGTCTTTTTCCACGCCGCGACTGCTTTGCCTTCTAGCATTTCCTCGTTTGATGATTGATCATCTTCGACTTGTGCAACCTCGCCCGCGGAGACGGTGCTTCTCCATCTACAAGAGGTACCAATGATTTCGCCTCGCCTCCTTCCGGTCCTCTTTGGTCTTGTCGCCTGCGCGTCCGCCGTGCCCATCACAGAACAACATGTCTTGGGCAACCTTGACAACCAGGTGGGCGGGACAGAGTCATCGAGGCAACTATCCGGGCGCTTCCTTCATGTGACAGGTACTGTTCAGGCTCGTCGAATTTCCCATTATTCTCTGGGAGAGGCGCTGGCTAACCGCCACCAGATCTCCATTTAGATACCCATTACAAATCAGGAACGTCGGACGAGCGAGTATGCCATAGGGGTAAAGGATCAGCGGGGTCCCTGGGGGCGGAGGGAACCGAATGCGACTCTCCGCTAGCCCTAGTCGACGAAACATTCCGCTGGATCGAGAAGAATCTTAAAGGCAAGGTCGATTTCGTGCTCTGGACTGGAGACTCCGCTCGACATGACAACGATGAGAAAATACCACGGACGGCCAACGAAATAATAGACTCGAACGAGGTCCTGGCGACCAAGTTCATCGATCTCTTCGCGGATCCGGGCGCCCGTGGCCTTTCCATTCCGATCATCCCAACGATTGGCAATAATGATATCATGCCGCATAATATCTTCAAAGAAGGTCCGAATCGATGGACGAGGAGGTTTTCAGAAATTTGGGCCAAGTTTATCCCCGAGCACCAACGGCACAGTTTTGAGGAAGGCGGGTGGTTCGCCGCGGACTTGATCCCCAACAAGCTTGCTGCTATCAGCTTGAACACGATGTACTTCTACGAGTCCAACTCGGCTGTCGATGGCTGTGCAGCGAAGTCAGAGCCGGGCTACGAGCATATGGAGTGGCTCCGTGTGCAGCTTGAGATATTAAGGGCGCGCGATATGAAAGCTATACTTATCGGGCATGTGCCGCCTGCAAGAGCCGGTCCTAAGCGAAACTGGGATGAAAGCTGCTGGCAGAAATACACATTGTTTGTGAATCGGTTCCGAGACGTCGTCGTCGGCAGTGTCTATGGCCACATGAACATCGACCACTTCATGTTGCAGGACAGCCGGGAAGTGGACATCCTCGCGGCCAGCGAAGAATCACCAAGCGATCCTAGCGTCGTCATGCAATCTCGATCAAGCTACCTCTATAGTTTGAGACAAGACTGGGCTGGTATGCCGTCCCCGCCGGATGGCAAGTTTTCCAACTTCTTTTATGATGACTCAGAAGAGCCTTCCGCACTAGGTGACTCCATCGACACTTCAAACGAGATATTATTAGGGAAAAAGGAACGGCGATTTTTGAAGAAGATCGACGGACCATTCGCCGAACGATACAGCGTCTCGCTGGTGTCACCTAGCGTGGTACCAAATTACTTCCCAACACTAAGGGTCGTCGAGTACAACGTTACCGGCTTAGAAGGTGTCACAACATGGGCCGACACTCCGTATGATGATGACTCATTTGAGTCGTTTGTGTGGGATGCGGCCGAAACAAACTCTCCAGATGATGTCAACAATGTCAACGATATCAGCGAACAAGGAAAGAAAAAGAAAAAGAAAAACAAGAAAAACAAGAAGAAGCCAAATTTCAAGGTCCCCGACCAGCCGTCGGAAACCGCCCCGCCTGGGCCTGCGTACTCGAACCAGGCATTCACTTGGCTGAGCTATGCTCAGTATTATGCCAACCTCACAGAGATCTACGGCGAGAGTGCCGAGTTGTCCAAAACCACCTCCGGAAACGACAACAGCACAGCTACTAGCTTGGACTTATATCAGATCGAATACGACACTAGAGATGATAAAGTATACAAGATGCAAGACCTCACGGTACGCAGTTACTTCGCGCTAGCTAAACGGATTGCAACCAAGAATCTGCGCCAAGAGGACGTATTGGCTAGCGATATCGACGCATCCGATCCAAATAACCATGAACCAGAGACAACAAAGAGAAAAAAGAGGAAGAACCGAGTATGGAGGACATTCTTGCATAGAGCATTTGTTGGCCTTCTGACAGGCGACGAACTGGATGACATTGAGATATAAACTTACTCCATACTACTTGCATTATTCCCCCTTCTACTTTGTTTTAGCGTTTTCAAACATACTCCTCTTATTCAAGAGCTGGAGGCTATATCTCGTTTTAATTTATGATAGGCATTGCATGTACATGGTCACTGTATTGTTTTGAATATCTTCCTCGCAGAGCGAATAATTGCTATCTGGCGATGAACACCAAGGAGTAGAGATCTTCCTCTTCGAGAGCAGCAAGTATAGTAACGGCGGTGAGCAGATTCAGTAGTGGATGTGTTGGTACCATGGTTCGCTCCAAGCTTGTAAAAAGGTATTCCGACGACAAAGACACTACTGAGTATACTTTTAACATGATCTTCCATCTTTCCCCCTCAATGCCAACCCAGGCCTATACAAGACAGGTCGAAATGAAGTGAAGCAACAGTGCACTGTTTATGGGAATCATCCATCAGTGCCCGCCCATCCCTAAGAAGCTAAATTTAACTTCAAAGCGGTAACACAGAAAAAGAGACGATAGCGATACAAATTAACAGACATTCCTGATGCTGAGCCTCAGTCCCGTGTCTGGACTCTGACTCTGTCTCCTCCGCATTAGCGGTCAAGTCCTTCTCGAATCTTTGATCACCAACCCCTGGTTTGCAAGCCGACCAGTCCCCCGGAATCAAGGCGCATTCGTCGGGCTGCTCCTGCACGAATCTGATTTGCTGTTTATCCCCGCGATGCCACGCTGGCATCGAGCCCTGCCAGCTGTCAGTCTCGCATTTGGTTCTCCAGGAATCCAACAAGTCCAGGCTCATCCGCTAGAAGCGCGCGGGCGCTGAACCCCTCCAAGTGAGCGGTCTGTCGTAACAGCGGCCCACACTGGCGCGCGGTCAGGACTCAGGCACGCGCAGGATCTCATCGCAATCTTGAGGATTATCTTTCCTGCACAGTGCAATGCGGTCTGGAGACTGGCACACAAAATTTTCCATATGGGGGGAATTCTCGTGCCAGAGAGCGCGGTGATCCACCCAGATGGCCCTATTATTGTGCCTGATGTCTGACCAGGCTGGTTAGCCTCTGCAAGGTTGAACAAAACTCCGCAGTTGGGCTCTGACACGTATCTATCAAGCTAAAGGGCTGATGCGTTGTCCGTTCGTCTCCCGTCCCAGCATGGCTGAGGGGTTTGCCACTTTGCTGTCCAGTCTGTAACTCTTGCAATTGATAATGTAAGGACGATGATGATATTCTTCTGATGACGCCTGACGTATGAGTCTTTGACCCGTCACTGTTAGCAACAAGAAGCCTCCAAGCCTCCAGCTGGTTATCTCCAGACTAACAAACAGCGGACCCTTCGATCTACATCGCCGCATTGTGATTGCACTCAATCTTCCTCAAACTAGCCAAGGGAATCCATTCGGAGCAGTGGATTTTCCATGCTCTTGCGCCTTGAACTCCAAAGTGGAATCCACTTTTCATCAATTGTGGCTGATATTCTTCCTTTTTCTAAGGCCGACTCGACTCACTGCTGCTTTTCCCGCTTGACATTCTGACCCCGTGTCTTCAATCCCCCCCGGGCTCGATAATAATAGCCATCCTAATCTTGCTGCCATTGCCAGGTAGCAATTGTCGTCAATTGCCAGCTCATCGCCGGCAACCAAGCACAGGCGACTCTTTCCCGCCTCGCCGCCTTTAGGTCGCACACGATGAATCAACACTGTCTCTGGTCTCTAAATCGCAAGCTCTCCGTCCTTGACCTCGCTTCTGTATACTCCCGGCCACTGTGCCATTTACGCCGCTAATACCCATTCCCTTTTGTCTATACCTCATTGCGCATCGCCGTCGCCATTGCGATTACCGAGTACATCCAAAGCGATTTTTCGAGGCACGAGTTGCACACAGCCCGAGATTGCTGAGAAGCACTGACCAGACCGTGGACATCGTTGTTTCTTTTTTCTTTCAAACTTTTTTCCAATTTTCGTATTTCTTTACCCCTGCGCTTTTCCTTCCCAGAATCAACACTGTACAGACTTGTTTTCACCCCGGCAACTCATTGGGAGGTTCAATTGCTTTGATATACTTGTAACATATCCTCTTCCCTTTTGGAAACTCAGGTAGGTGTTTTGCTTCAACGGTCTCTACATCCACCGTTACTTGTGGAACTCCAGTTTGATTCAGCATCAAGAGACTAAGGGGCGCGCTCGAAAAGACAAGGCACAGGCGCCCACAGTATGCAGAAGTGATTCCTCGTCGTCTACAGAGTATCAGCCCCTGATTGCAAGCATAAGCGAATCAAATCTCAACCACTTGCCCCTAAGCGCTGGGCGAGCATGGAAAGCTCTATCATTTAGAACCGGGCTGTTCTTGTTTTTATCGACTGTTTGCGCGCGCTTCGAGGTAAGATCAACCGTGCTTTTTGGCGCTCGGCCTCCCACCCACATGTGTCACTCTTGCCAACGGCCCTGATGTGCAAGTTGCGAGCTGCGCTGTCTTGCTCAGAACATTTATACTTCCAATCCCCATGAATTGGCAGATCCCTATGCCTCCCCAACTCTGCAGTTGGCCCCGTAATACCAATTCGTTGTTGCTCACTCCCTCCCTGTCACCATGTTGCAATTTACGACCGAAGAGGCTAATATTTCCGACGAAGATTGCGTCCTGGTCATAGATACAACGCCCCTAGTCATTTGGATGGCTTCAGCTGAGGTAGACCAGAAGGCCTTGGGCAACTTTGCCTCCATGACAGGCCTGGCGAACCCATTTTTATCAGCTATGTTATATAAACTATTGGGCCTGTCGGTTATGCTGTCCAACAAACTACTTCGCGCGCGACGATTACGGCGACTGGACCCTACTCGCGAAACAAAGTCCCTTCAGCTGTACTATCATATCATATGGCTTTCCCGCGAAGGCCTTTTGATGCTCGAAGAATTCGTCCTCCCAATGGTGGAAGGCTTCATCGAACTAAAAATTCTAGCCTATAAGCTCAGAGCTTCGTTTTACCATATATTCGTCCTTTTCCATAACCAACCTGCCGTCCACTCACCTGGATTCGCCAGCCTTTCGAGCAACGCGACCATCCCCAACGAGGCGCCAGAGGTGACACCGTCCCCAAGAGATCAGAATTCGCGGTTATCCTTCCGAGCAAAGCCCGAAGTTATGTCTCTTGCCAACCCGTCACCAGGCGCCTTGGCCGACATACCGCGAGGGAACCTGAAGGTGACAAAGGCCCCTCCTGGTCTCACGCCTGTTCTACCATCGCGGCCAATTTCGTCATTTCTTCTACCTGCTCTCGACTACACACCGACCGCGACTGCTTGCTTTAGCCATGCCTCCCTTTTAGCTGAACGGTTTCTCCCCGGATCTCACCCCCTCCGTCTATCTATAAAGCTGGAATATGCGGCATACCTATATGATTGTCTCCAGGACGTCAATGCCAGTCGAAAAATGGCAAAACAAGCCATTGCAGATGTCTACAATGCCCGAGAAGGCATGGACGACGAAAGTTTTGAAGACGCGGCTGAAATTGTCGGACTTTTGGGCAAGATGGTTAAGCGCAGCGTCAAAAGCATTAGTCATGGAGGTAGCACGACTCGCAGCGTAACTCCCAGAGCCGAAAGCTCACGGAGTGAGGGAAATCGAACCCCAACAGCCAGGAAAACATCTCCCCGGACGGCGGCGACGACACCAATGCCGTCCCCCAGAACACCCAAGCCTACGAAGAGGGGCTACTCTCCTGCCGCCGTACCTAATCCGACCATGCTGAATCCCATCTGATACCCGATGCTGATTGATGATTAATTATGTACATTTTAACGAGAAATATTGCGACAGCTTTTTGGTACCACAGGCCATTGTTCGTTTTTTCTTTTTGGCTCCTTGCGTATTTTGTTTTTCTATTCTGTTCATCATCTTTTCGATGTTTTCTTTGGTATAGTCCGTTCAAGCCCTGTCTCTACACAAGTACAGGTTTGTCCTGGGCTTTCTTGCATTTTCAGTTCATTGTATCTAATTAATAGAAAGGCGGAACTTTGTCCTCAAGCTCTGGGCTTTCTAATAATTTCTAGGTGAAGGCGACTTGTATCGTTTCGCTTGGAGCATACAAGGACTCGCAGCCTCAGGCATCGAGTACAGGCAACCATCAACTGAAACGTGAAGCCTCAGGCCAACACCCGGTCAACGCCGCAATGGACTGGTCTTAGGGGGAAGAACTCATAATCGCTGCGCTCCTGCAAGTGCTGATGTTTATCCAGCGAGTCAACCAATAATTCAGCCTGGCACTTGGGGATTCGTAATTCTTTTTCTTGGCCCCTGTAAGCTGCGCCGCTCCAGCTGCAAGCTCGAGCTACCTTGTCGCTGTCCTTTACGTCATCCCCAGTGCTTCCTCAGTGCTCACGCAATCTCTGCACGCCGCCCCTCCATCTTGGGGGAAACAACAGAAGGTTGTTGCCAGTGCGATAGGCAGCATCGATCAAGCCATTCATATCTAACCTCTCTTCATTGCATCTTCCCCACTACCTTAAACTGCACCACTCTATTACCGGGACGTGCATTGATTTTGAGGCGCTTCTACTCACCACCGAACCAACGGATCCGATCGATCTCGAATTTACTCGCACTATTGCTAATAACCGGTAGCAGATCCGAGAGAGGAAGAGACGTCGGGATTTTGGGGATTTGGAACACAATTGAGGAAGAATCGAGAAGGAAAAAAAAAAAAAGAAAAGGGGCATAACGGGGACACAGCAAGTGCATCGTTGACAACTGTCTTATCCTGCGGAACAATTGCGCCCTCCCTCAGCAATGCGGTTGCTTGTTCTGGAAGCTCCCCAAACAAATAGGACTTTCTTCAGCTGCTGTATCTTCGCGAATTGAGGCCCTCGCGGCAGGCTTCTGAGCGAGGATCATGCGGTGGGGGCTGCAGAAACACAGCACTGTCCTGTTCCTCGCCCTGGTTATTTTCTCCCTACTGAGTCTAGTGCCGACGCTCGCGAAAGAATGGGATTTTTACAGCACGCATCTAGCGTATCTCGGTCTTCCCCGCTATCATAGTCGATGTATGTGATTGTGATTGATCTACCTCCCCTTGCGTCTGGGCTCCATGTGGGTGGACTAGATAACTGACCTGGCATCTGCAGATTCTTCATCCCGCGTCAAGAATGCTTCAATCGATACCCGATCGCGGGGCCTCCACTGCAAGCCGTGGCTATTTGGCGACTTCTATTCGTCTTGTATTGATAGCAATGCTCAACCGCTTCACTCGGCAATAAACGCACCGCCGCGAAGCTCGTTCGAGGTTGGCGCTAAGTCGGGAAATGGTCCTATCACATACTCTGAGACCAAAGAACTATCAAACATAACGCGAGGGGTAAGCGCTTTCAAGGACTTCGTAATCAAGCGCTGGGACGATCAGCAGACGACCCAACCTCTTCCGCCTCGGCATGATTTTGTTGACGGGGTCTCTTTTTCGCACCCTACGCCGACTCTTGCCAACTTGCCTGTGGCCCCTTCGTCTTCTAATGGACAGCGGCACCAACCGACACCGACCAATGAGCTCAACGCGGCGCAGCTAGCGGAACATTCCACTGAAGATTCTTTGTTATTCCGATTGCCTTTGTTTATACATGAGACATGGCAGCAGGTCTGTCATACCGGAGGATATTACTTGGAGGGTTTAACAACTCGATCTCCCACGCATCACTATGATGATCATACTTTAATACCCAAATCTCCCGTGCCCGCCTTAACCAATGAGCAGAAACATTTGGGGCACCTACGAACCCAAGAACAGCCGCAAGCAGAAACCCCCTCGACAAGGGGGTCATTGCTGAACCGCAGCAATTCAATGCAGACCGACCTGCACGCGGGACTGGGAGATTCGCAACATATACAGACATCGTCACCTAATCCAACTATGATGACTGCTGGCCAGTCCAAGTACACGGGGTTCGGACGAGATTCGGAACATATGCGCGGGAGCTCGATGGCTATCGTGATAGGCCTAGTGGCTGGAATTATGTGGTTTTGATACCCTTACATGACCCCGTGGCCTATATCCGGTGCATGATTATGACCACTATCTCCAGGTCATTCTCTTGCAGCTATTCGTGCATGACCTACGACAGTCCATTAATAGCCGGCATATGTACTGCCTCCTAATCTGAATCACCATTCTTCTGGTCAGATGTAATTTTTTTTTCTCTTATCCATTCTATGGCATAGGCATTGTTTCTCTCCAGCAATGCTGAGATGCTGAGTGTTGGCTGGTTCGACGTCGGCAGATAGCTGGGTTGGTGCTTAGAGAAATGCCGCTTTTAATGTTTTATGAAGCTTGGGTTGATGGACATAATAACAATGCTCTCAATACTCTCGTCTTGGTTGAATAGTAGACTTGACTAATAATGTTATTGTGACACACTCCGGAGCACAGCAATCCATGCCAAGCCATCCAAGACAGCTAGTTCGTTCCTGATCTGATAAGATAATTCCACGTGATCGACGTTTCGGTGAGGTTGGACCCTGTCTCTCCCTCAGGAACTGGAATTCTGGAGAATTATCGTCTTACCTTGAAGCCTCTTACCTTGAAGCCAAATATCGCCCAGTTCACGGTTAATCATCATGGAGGACAGTCATTTCCGGCACAGTGCCTCGCACCACCCTCACCCCTTCCAATCCGCTTTCTACCCCCGCGATCACTCGCTCACCGAGGGCACGACGACCGCCCTTGAGCTTGAGGACCAAACCGCCCAACACCGCAACAGCGCATACGATGAAGAGGGCCAGCCTCCTCGTTACACCGAAGAAAATGATCCGTTTCAGCTAGCATCAAAACTCAAGTCAGATGAGGAAATTCAAGCAATGCATCCGCAAGCCAACACGTCGCGGAAGCGCCATGGACATACTTCAACGACGACAGCTCCACCGACAGTGCGCTCGTCTTCAGCCCTTTCTACCGTACCAACATTAAATACCTTGAAAAATTTGTCGGCGAGGAGAGAGCTTCAGGGGTTCTACCAAACGCAGAATGAGAATATCGAGCGGATGCTCAAGCCCGTTGAGGACCACCGTCGGGACGCGAGAGAGCTTAATTCTAACAACCAGATGAAGTACAAGATTGCGATCTATGGCAGTTTTGCTGCCAATATTTGCCTCTCTATTCTGCAGCTCTATGGTGCTATTGCATCGTCGTCGCTTTCTCTCTTCACAACTATGGCGGACTCGGTCTTCGACCCGTTGTCCAACTTGACTCTCCTGCTCTGCAACAAGACGGTCAATCGCGTTGACCCTCGCAAATTTCCTGCTGGGAAGGCCCGGATTGAAACGGCTGGCAACATTACCTTCTGTTTTCTCATGACGGCTGTCTCTATGTTGCTGATTGCGTTCTCTATTCGCGACCTCGCTGGTGGCTCTAATAGCGAGACCACTGACTTTCATCTGCCGTCTGTTATCGCTGTTGCTGTTGCGTTTTGCACCAAGCTTGCCCTCTTCTTGTATTGTTTTGCGCTGCGCAACCAGGTTTCCCAGATTCGTATTCTCTGGGAGGACCATCGGAACGATCTTTTGATCAACGGGTTTGGTATCCTCACCTCCGTCGGTGGTAGTAAACTGCGGTGGTGGATTGACCCGATGGGTGCCATCGTTCTTTCCGTCCTCATCAGTTGTCTCTGGCTTCATACAGCCTACCATGAGTTCCAGCTCTTGATTGGTGTCACTGCGGATACCAAGATGCAGCAATTGATCACTTATATCTGTATGTCTTCCTTGTCAACCCCCTTATTATTCACTAATGCTAACGAGCGAAAAGCGATGACACATTCTCCTCTTATCACCGCCATCGACACTGTTCGCGCCTACACCTCCGGCCCTCGTCTGGTCGTCGAGGTCGACATTGTGATGGACCCAGCTGACTCTCTCCGCGCTACCCACGATGTTGCTGAAGAGTTGCAAACAAAGCTTGAGTCTCTACCCGATGTTGAGCGTGCTTATGTCCATGTCGACTACGAGACAACTCATAAACCCGAGCATTTCTTGAAAAAGGAGCTCTAGGGAAGCCCAGCCACTTGATTAGTTACCAGGGCTAGCGCTTACCCAACCTCAGGCCTAGACCATAAAATCTCAACGACGTGCATTTTAACTCGCAAATTGCGCGAAATATGACGGAACTCTGAAACAGGATCCCGATGGGCTGTGCGGCACATAATCTAGCTGTACTTAACTTACTCACCAAATCAATGCCCTTAATCATACACTTAATCGCCACCCCAGCCAGATCCATCCCTACAATGATATAAAGTTTTCACCGCTAATATAGACCGCTACTTAAAACTGTATCCCGGACTTTGAAGCATAAGTCGAGATATACTTACTTGGAAGCAATAGTTCGGCCCCTTGCATGTCAGCCTGACATTTCGCTTTCTGGGCGACTTCCTTCGGTTCTTCCTCTTCCTCTGTTTGGGATTGGTTGATTAGCAATCGTTATTGGTTGTCTCGAAGCTATAGGCTATCTATACCTGATCTTGGGAAGAGAATTCTATCCGTCAAAGCGAACTCCAGCTGGAGCTGAACCAAAAGGACCTAAGGTATTAATATCATGACCTCGATTTCCCTGCCACGCTTCATGCAAACAGGAAATAAACCGCCAACGTGGACATCACTGGAGTAAGTACGTATGACCTAGACAGCTGCATGCATGAACTCGACATGCTGCAAAAGAGCGTGAGCACCGGGCCAGCAGGTGGGCAAACCAACCATGACGGCCTGGCTGGATCGTATTTATGCCATGTCCCCCTTCTTCTCCGGAAGATTTGATTTGATTTGGTTTTCTTCAACGCTCGAAATAGGTAGAACAGGGAAGTCTCTACTTGGGTGTCTTCTTGATTAGTCCGAAGTTGAGAACAACAGAGAAACGCTATGGCATTGCAATACTTCTCCAACACACTCACAGAATGTCTCTTCGTCCTTACTGTGACGTTTGCCTTTGCCCAGTCGACTATCTTCTCTGGTATGGCGACTGTCATGACCGATATTATTGGGAGAGACTTTGATATGGATGAGCAGGTTGTTTGGATTACCTCTGCTTGTTTGTATGGATTTTCCTTTTCCTTTTCGTTTCTTCCTGATTCCGAGCACTCCACTCCCTTGGCTGGCTGGCTACATTCTTCCTTTTCGATGGATCAACCAAAGACTAGAAACTGACCACAACTGACCTGTGCAATGGATGAAAAAGACTCACAAGCGGCGCCTT
Organism: Aspergillus asperescens; assembly: GCA_027569075.1. Classification (NCBI taxonomy): domain Eukaryota; kingdom Fungi; phylum Ascomycota; class Eurotiomycetes; order Eurotiales; family Aspergillaceae; genus Aspergillus; species Aspergillus asperescens. Next base: position 25,049 of record JAPDEH010000013.1, on the reverse strand, counting down.
CGTCCTCCCCTTCGGAACCCTCGCCGACACAATCGGCCGCAAAAACATGGCAATGGCAGCCATGGTCTGCACCACGCTCGCCGTCTTCGCAGCAGGCTGGGCCCCCGACGGACCCTCCCTAATCATCTTCACGGCGCTCTTTGGTCTATTCTCCGCCGCAGCTGTCTCACCGGCCGTAGGACAATTGGGAACAGTGTACAGCGAGCCCTCAAAGCGGCGGAATCGAGCCTTTGCTTGTTTCTCCGCGGGGAATCCGCTGGGTTTTGCTATTGGGACTTTTATTGCGGGCGTTGTGTTGGAGGTGACGAGTGGGTGGAGGCCTTGCTTTTGGGTGTTTTCTGTGCTTTGTGCTGTGTTTGCCGGGCTTGTTGTGTTTACGGTGCCGAGTGATGGGAAGATTGGGGTTGCGGTGCCGATTGCTGCTGGGGGGGAGGTTTCGGGGTGGGGGGTGTTGAAGAGGTTTGATCTTTTGGGCGCGTTGTTGATTACGGGGGGTGTTTCGTTGGTTTCGGCGGGGTTGACGTATGGTTTCCCTTTCTCCCACTTTGATTGAGGCTTTGGATGGATGGATGCTAATGAGGATGGATTGGATTGTGTAGGCTTACTGGAGTGGCGCCGAAGGGCTGGGGGACACCCTATGTGATTGTCCTAATTGTGCTCGGGGTGGTCTTGTTGGGGGTCTTCATCTTCTGGCAATCGGTGTACAAGTTCCCGTTGATGCCGTTGTATATCTGGCGAGATCGGAACTTTTCTCTTGTACGGTGCTTCCATCCCCTCCCTCCCCCATCAGGATACCGCTGGTAATTGCAAAGCTGACATGTATGTACCTGGAATAGGTGATCGTCCTGCTAAGCACGGGAAACGCAGCTTTCACCTGCTCCTCCTTCTGGCTGTGTCTGTATCTCCAGCGTGTGCTGAAAATGAGCGCCCTATGGATCGCAATTTATCTCTTACCGCAGAATATAAACGGCCTTCTGATCAACTTCATCTGCAGCTTGATTCTGCACCGGGTCTCGCACCGAGTCCTCATGGGGATTGGCGCGGTGTCGTACCTCGCGAGTTTTCTGTTGTTGGCTCTTCTACAGCCGATCAGGCTGTATTACTGGGCCTTCGTGTTCCCATCGCTTTTGTTAGCGGTTATAGGAGCGGATTTGCAGTTTAATGTTGCGAATGTATGACACCACCCCCACTTCACCCTTGGGATGTCCGGGCTGAAGCTGATATTGATTTTAGAGCTACGTCATGTCCTCGCTCCCTCGTGAGCAGCAGTCGCTTGCTGGAGGAATTCTCAGTGCGGCCAACAAGCTCCTCTCCAACATAACGTTGAGTATATCAACCGCCGTGTACTATGCTGGACAGCATGCGGCCCGGAGCGATGAGAATGGATTGGCCGGGTACAGAGCGGCATTCTGGCTGCTTGTCGCTATTGCGGGGGTGAATCTGCTTCTTGTGCCGTTTTTGCGTATCGAAAAGAAAGTTGTGGAGGATACAAGGCCTTTGACGGAGAAGACGGACGTGTAGATGTGCAGAGTTTATGGATGCCTGAGGCGTGGATGGATGCCTCGCTCTCTGCGTATGAATCCAAACAAAGTGAATAAAGCCGGTTCCTCTGTGAAGGTTACATTACCAACCTTAATTGTTCTGATATAAGGATGCCTGGTAGACGTGACAGTGAATACATTGTAGACTGTAGTATCGCTCTTATCAGGTGACGCGGCTGCCTGAAACAACTCCGTAATATGACAACTGACAACATTCCATCCCCCCTTCACTTCACTCCCGCTGTTTTCCTGTCCTTGACTTGACTATTTAGCTCGCTTGTTGCCCGGCGACATGTAGCAGCTCCCTACCCCATTCCAATGCAACAATGGTGCTCTCGTTATCCGCGACCAGCTTTTACCGATCCAGAACAACCTCTCCCCCACATCGTTCGAGAAATGGCAGCAGCAGCTACTCCGCCACCATAGGCGAGGCTCTCCGCAACAACCCGTTCGGAAACTCGTCCCGATCTCGCTCGAGGACATCCCTATCGCCTAGCCCTGAAGAGCAGAAACAAGACCAGGAGGAACTGAACAACGCCCTAGAATCGCTTACCCGAATCTTCCCGGACGTCAAAATCGAAGTCTTCCGCGAGTTACTTGTCCGATTCGACGGCGATAGCCAGCTACATGTCTGCGTTGACCAGCTTGTACGACACAAGGAGAAATGGGTAGCAGGGCGATGGAACGTTCCGTCGGGGCCAGCGGGGAACGAGGACGCGGCGGCCGTCGTTTCCGCTTCCTCCGATAAGGCCGAAACCTTGGTTCCTCGCGACGAGCAGTTCCGGAAGGAGGATTATAAGGCCGCTGTGAAGGGGATCCTGACCAGGGAATTCAACGGGTTGAGTCGGAGTACCGTGGATGCGGTGTTGGCGGAAGTCAATTACTGCTACCTTCGTGCTCGACCTGTCCTGCAGGATCTCTCTCGGAAGACATGGCGGGCTACGTTTAATAGTATCCTTCCCTCGTTTGGACGCAAAAAGGACAAGGGTGATGGTCATCCTCTAATGCTGTGGCAGCGTCAGGCGGATGGGGAGTCGGTTCCTCTGTTGAAGGAGACTGGATGTGAGGAGCTGGATAATGAGCTACGCGAAACGTTGCTGGCGCCGATACTTCGAGCACGACAGGAGGAGCGAGAACGAGTGGACCTAGAATTGGCTGAAGCGTTGAATGAGAAGGAAGCTGAGGCGGCTAGTGCGCTGTACGAGTGCGAGTGCTGCTTTACGGACGTCACGTTCGAGCAGATCTCGACGTGTTCCGATGGCATGCATTTCATTTGTTTCAACTGCATCCGACATACTGTTCATCAAGCGCTCTTTGGTCAAGGCTGGTCCACGTCGGTTGATGCTGAGAGGTCTACGTTGACGTGTTTAGCGCCGTCTACCAATGAGCCCTGTCAAGGGATTCTTAGCGCCCAGCTAGTCAAACGTGCTATACTCCTCGACAAAGCGGGTCCCGAGACATATTCCAAGTTCGAATCTAGACTTGCCTCCGACGCGCTTCTCAAGTCCCAGTTCAAACTTATCCGCTGCCCTTTTTGCTCCTATGCCGAAGTTGATCCGGCCTACCACCCTCCCACAAACGGTATTAACTGGCGCTTCCGCAAAAACGGACTTATTTCTACCTTTCTCATGACCATCCTATTGTTGGACACGATACCTTTCCTTCTTGTGATCATGGCAATCCTCTATATATTAAACCCTACCACCCTTCCTACCATTCTTAACAATGCTCTCCTAAACCTTTGCCTCAAAGTCCGCATGAAGAAATTCACCTGCGCCGATCTGAATTGCAGACGAACCAGCTGCATAAATTGCCAGAAACCGTGGCGTGACCCGCACGTCTGCCATGAACCTTTGCTCCTTGATCTCCGAGCCACCGTCGAGGCTGCCCGCACCGCTGCAGTGAAGCGCACATGCCCCCGCTGCGGTCTCTCCTTCGTCAAATCCTCCGGCTGCAACAAACTTACCTGCACCTGCGGCTACTCCATGTGCTATCTCTGCCGCAAGGCTCTAGGCCCTCCACTGAAAACCCCTCGCAACAGACGCCGCCCGCCACGTCAAGAAAACATCGACCCGTTCGGCAGCGGAGCGGGCGAAGCAGCACTCGATGGACAAGAAGATGACGAAGAGGAAGAAGAACACGAAGGTTATAGACACTTCTGCGAACACTTCCGTGTCAACCCCGGCGCGCGCTGCAATACATGCAATAAATGCGAGCTCTACCAAGACGAAGACGAAGAAGCCGTTGCACGGCGCGCAGGCGAGAAAGCCGAATACGAGTGGCGGATCCGACACCAAATGGTTAGCGGTGCTAACGGGCGTGCGGGCGCCGGCGCAGGTGCAATTATTCCCTCTGTCAATGTAAACCATGACCTCTCCCTCAACAGGGCGAGAAGAGATAGGGGATATTCAACCATTATCATGAGACCCCACGGGAAGAGTCTGTGGTATTGGGTTGATGAGGTGTGGAGGTCTGGTCGGTGGAAGGTTGAGGGACAGATACTTGTAGATTGGATCGTGGAGATGGTTATTGTTACTGAGGAGGTTTGATGGACCTGACTGACCTAGGCTCTGTCCGTCTCTTTTTGTGTTTTACTTGGGGGTTCTTTGGGATATGCGGGTCAAATTTGCAACTGGAAAGGGAGTTGGCGTTTTGGGGGTTTTGGGCTTAGGTTACACGATGTTATGAAGACATGAAAGATATTCTTTACTCTAATAGCTTGATTACTTTAATTGTTTATCAGAAGTTTGCTGACACTAATTCCGGAAAACAACACCTGGCAGCTCCTATCAGCTGGTGCATACAGAACATAATCATGTACTAGATGGCAGCCCAGGATTCAACATCAAGAAAAACAGATAGCGGATTGCCAACCCAAATTTCCACATCCGTTTCCTTACGAACGTAATCTCAGCAAACTGCACTAGTAGTTAGCCACTTAAAACACCCAAATCCAGATAAAGAAGGGGGAGACGTATAAGAAAAAAAGGGGGGCCGTCTCCCTGAAAGGAAACGGCCGTTCAAAAACCCGCACGAACAGAACACCATCCAGCTTCTTGAATCCAAGAAAACTGCAATAACCCCAGAACCATGAAACCCATCCCGAACTCAATAGATAAAGGCACTAAACAAGCAGCAGACAAGCCTAGACTTTGAGCCCCACGCGAGAGAGGTCCCGCCGCGAGTTGGTTGACAGTATCCTGAGTGCAGATGATCATGGAGTGGAAGATATCGTAAAGTCCGGAAATAAGAGTGTTGGAGGGTCTGGTTGGTAGAGCTTTGTGAACATGCTTGCAGCGTTCGTTGTTGTCCATCTCACAAGCTTTTATGAAGAGCATTCGGAATGTTTGTTTCAGAGGGCTTTGGCTGGGAGTACTTGTCGTGGCTTTTCTGCATCGAGGGGTCCCGGTTGTTTCTTTCTCATATCACGAACATTACCCCACGGTGTATAGACCCCTTGTGTGTGACAGAGTACCTCCAGGGACAAGTTTTTGATTCCTCTCCACATCGTGGATTTGGAGGGCGATTGAAACGGACAAAGAACATCCACAAAAACCGTTTCTTGAGAGTAGGTGTCGGAGCCCATCAATCGATTTGCAATCTACATTGCAAAGAGATGGTTAACGCAGTGGATCGGACCTTCAAAGAAGCAAATCGGTGGCTGATGCCTTGATTTGGGGTTTGCTAGCCAGCGAGAGTGTAAAGAAGGCGAAATTAGGCTGGTGAAAAGATCGATACCGGAACGTGACAACAGGCCGAGGGTTTTGGAGGCATTTTATAGCCATCCAAGAGTCATACTTGCGAGGAAGCAATAAAAAAAACCTTGCTACAATCGAATCTAGTCGACAGAGATCTGATCTGGTTGATTCGATTGATTCCGACAAGTGGATTCTCCCTATTGACAGCCCCGACTGCATGACCGTGTGTAGGCAGGCCCGGAAACCGCTGTTGTGTTCAGAAAAGTCCAGCTGGCAACATACAATGGTTTGCACTTGGGTCCGCATTGATGATAACCAACGAACTACATCCGAGGATGCTCGACACAGTTCACACGTGTGCTTCCCAATTCCTTAGTCTCGGGCATAGACAAACGGTCCTTATTGATCCGCATGGAATGCCCAGCATTGGATAACCGACGCGTGCCCGATTTCGGACTTGAAAACGCATGGTATTCCGTCTTTCAGTGCCTTTCGGCTCTAGAGAGCTGCCTTTCGTCAAAATCAATTGACTAGTTAACAACCCCCATGCTTCACTGCGAGGCGTTTCAACCGACAAAGTTGGCTTAGGGTTAGATTCCCAATTTCTATCAAACAGTCGTCACTCTGTTCGAGCTAATTCAACATGCTTGATTGAAATTAGGGAGTTCAAGGAGGTACATCTGTAGGGATGCCTTTGCAGGCAAGAGGTGACGCCAGATTGAGGAGTTCGGACATGAAAAGATGAGGCTCGATGCGGAAGGGTGTAAATGCGGCGAGTATCCTTGGTAGCCAAGGCCATGATCAGTAACAAGCAAAAGTCCCTTCAGAAAATTGGTTGAGCGGGGGCGATGCTGAAGGTGCAGAGGGAAGGGAGGAAAGCTAAACACCACGACATTGATGTCGACGCGACGCGCGATCACATGATTAGTGTACCTGAGGCATTGAAAGCCGGGGTTCTGCCCAACCACACCGCTTTCTATGATCTACGGCCGAGGCCTCAACCGATTCTCCCCCAGGGTCAACTGCCAACCTTGCATACTCCTAGTTCTTCATACATTGGGCAGTCTGGAAGACATCCCTCATGGCTACCCCCAATCAGCTCTTCATGATCGGAAGCGATACAAAACTGAGAATTTGGACGCATCGATGATGTCCCACTGCGCGGCAATATCTTCATCCGGTGTTCGCGGGGATACACGCCTCAGGCAGCTCCTGCCCGCTGCCGTGATTGATTGCCGTCCTTAACTATCCTCCGTCGAGTCCATCCCCTCCTCTTCTACTGCTATCGATCCTGGTTATGTGGCGTGTGAGGACTGCCTCTCTTCCATATTTGCGTCAATTGCGATCCATCAGGCAAACAGTCAGAATGAAGCACCATTTGATGGTGGGCACCTGGACCCGTCCAGGCCGCATCTATACAGTTGCATTCGATGATGAGGCTCTAACTCTAGAATTGGTCAAGAAGACCGATATTCCAGAGGCCGAGCCGATATCCTGGATGACCTTTTCTGTAAGTTCTTGAATGCGCCATGATCATTTGATTGCGTCTGACCGGATTAGCACGACAAAAAAGCCATCTATGGCGCCGCGATGAAGAAGTGGAATAGCTTCGCAGTGAACAGCCCCACGGATATTGTTCATCAAGTATCCCATCCCGTGGCAGGACATCGTATGTCTTCCCTCTGTCCAGCCTTACTTTTTTGGGTTCCTGACATTGCTCTTTCGCAGCTTTGGCCGCCAACGAAGACACAAATACCCGCGCAATTTTCGTACTTGCAGCCCGCAAGCCCCCATATAATGTGTACGGAAACCCTTTCTACAAGTACGCTGGCTTCGGAAATGTGTTCTCAGTGGAGTCCGACGGTCGTCTTGCCAAGAACGTTCAAAACTACGAGTATGAGTCCAACACTGGGATCCACGGCATGGTGTTTGACCCTACCGAGACCTACCTCTACTCTGCCGACCTACAGGCCAACAAGATCTGGACCCATCTCAAGGATCCCACGACGGGCGAATTGACTCTAGTTGACTGCCTCGAGGCGCCTGAACCCGGTGATCATCCTCGCTGGGTCGAGATTCACCCTAGCGGCAAATACCTCTATGCCCTGATGGAAGCCGGTAATCGTTTGGCTGTCTATGTCATTGACGAGAGAACTCACAAACCGGTTTTTACCCACATTACTTATCCTTTACTTCCTCTTGGTATGTTTTACCAAACAATTCTATGTCGCCGGCTTCTTCTAACCCTGGTCAGGTCTTCCCCCACGTAACAAGTACCGCGGCGATGTCACATTCACCACCCGGAGCGGCGAATACCTCTTTGCAACTACCCGCAGCAACCACTTCGATGTTACCGGTTACATCACAGCTTTCAAGCTAGGCCCAAACGGCAACATTGAGCGCCAACTATTCATTCACCCCACCTCTACTAGCGGGGGGCACTCCAACGCTGTGAGCCCATGCGATTTCAGCGACGAGTGGCTAGCCATCTGCGATGACCAGCTAGGCTTTGTGGAGATTTACAGGTTCCGTGATGAGAACCTATCCCGCGTGGCACGCGTGGATATCCCAGAGCAGGGATTCGGCATGAATGCAATTTGGTACGATTAAATATAGATTCTGAGACAAATGAAAAAAATTTCAAACCAATTTCGTGCGCGTTACCATCTTCCTTCTGCTAATGGCCCTCATTTACAACCTCCAGCTCTATATGGTATTCGGTATCGCAGCCTTCTGAACATATTGTAAACCCTTATTAAATCTAAGATAGAAGCCATCTAGAAAGGCCTGTGGAAGACGAAACGTGCTTTTCTACATATTTATCTTACAACGAATGCATCAAGCACAGTGAATGATATACATGGGCACTCTCAAAATATAGTACAACCAGCAACAGTGTGGCGAAATGAAAAGAGCTCAAATCAAGTTAGCAAAACACATAAAATCCAATCCAGCGCCGAATAACATACAGATGCATCGCTCATGGTTTCATACCCGCGTTCTCTCTCCTGAAAACAACAGCATAGTCCGATCTAATTCGATCTAAAAGTCCGTAACACGCCCCCCATAACTCCAATCCCCACTAGCCCCCCATCGCAACGGCTCATTCTTCGGGCCCCCAACCTCTCCAGTCTTGGGATTCTTCTCTCCCTCAAATTCTGGCTTGAGCCCAGGCTTCGCATCCGGATGACGCTCGTTTTCGTCGCCGCTTGCCTTGGCTTGGGGCTCTGGGTCACAGTTCGGCGACTGGTTGACCTTTGGCGTTGAACGAGGGGTGCTGAAAGCGCCTGTGGATTGTTTCTGGAGCTGTTCGAAGATCTTTTGTTCTTCTTCGGGGAGCCTGGGTGGTGCAGGGCCCTGACGAAACGCGACGGCGGGTTTGGAGTCGTCGGAGAGGCGGGCATGTGATGTTGAGAAAAGGGCGCGCGTGGGGAGGGTTAGGTTGGCGCGAGCTAGTACTCGACGGGATACGATGGAGATTGTCATGTTGTTCGGTGTGCAGGTATTAGACAATGTGAGTCACTTCAAGTTGGACTGAGTTGAAGAAGGAAGAATGCGGAGTGGCGGCGGAGGAGAACAGCCGAAGCCGATATCGTTATATCAGTCACCCTCCGCCTCGATTTTGGATGTGGCATTTCTTCTTGTTTCTTCCACCACGCATCCTTCCCCTTCTCCCTCCTTAAGATCTTCACACCAGGCAATTGCTTGTAAGCTCGTCGTATCTTTCCGAGTGTCTCCATTGCAATGTCGTTTGTCCGTGTGGTGTCGCGGCGGCTGCCGCTGGCGAAGAGACTGGTCTCCGCGGTTGAGTCACCGCTACCACGGCGATATCTCTCTGCGACCTCAGGAGCTCAGGTAGGTCAATTATCCTCGTTTTCTCCGGTGCGAGTATGTATGCTGACATATAGGAAGAATTCTGTGATCACTCCTGACCCTGCTGCCGACTCCGTCTCCGTCGCTTTCGTCAATGAGCGTGCACCATACCTCGTCCCTACCTACGTTCGACCAAACCCGGTCATGGTCAAGGGGAAAGGATGCTACTTGTGGGATATGGAGAACAGGCGGTACCTTGATCTTACAGCAGGTATTGCTGTAAATTCTCTTGGTCATTGTGACCCGGAGCTTGCGAAGATTATTGCCGAGCAGGTACGCACTCTGCTATATCTATGATTAAAACACTCATTGAGGCTTATCGGTTGTGTACTAGGCCGAAACCCTTCTCCACGCCTCCAACCTCTACCACAACGCCTGGATTGGTGCCCTGAGTAAAGACCTTATCACACTAACCCGCGAGTCTGGCGGCATGCGCGACGCTTCTCAAGTCTTCATCTCCAACTCTGGCACTGAAGCAAACGAGGCCGCCATCAAGTTCGCCCGTAAAACCGGACGCGCTCGCGACCCCTCCGGCGCAAAGCACGAGCTCGTATCCTTCCACAACTCCTTCCATGGCCGTACAATGGGCGCCCTCTCCGCTACTCCGAACCCGAAATACCAGACCCCCTTCTCGCCTATGCTCCCCGGTTTCAAATACGGAACATACAACGATATCGCCCAGCTGCAAGACCTCGTTACTGAGAAGACCTGCGGTGTGATTGTCGAACCTATCCAGGGTGAGGGTGGTGTTAACGTCGCGACGCCCGAGTTCCTCGCCGCCCTCCGCAAGCGCTGCGACGAGGTCGGTGCCGTTCTAATCTTCGATGAGATCCAGTGTGGTCTCTCTCGAACTGGTAGCTTCTGGGCCCACGCCCACCCCTCTCTCGCGCCCGCATCTGGCGAGGCCGCACACCCGGACATCCTCACCACCGCCAAGGCACTGGGTAACGGTATTCCTATCGGCGCCACTATTGTCTCCGGCAAGACCGTAGCCGACAACATCAAGGCCGGCGATCACGGTACCACCTTTGGAGGTAACCCGCTTGCCTGCCGCGTAGCACACAACATCATCCAGCGCCTTGCGTCTCCGGATCTACAAAAATCTGTGCAGGACAAGTCCGCGTTCCTGGTATCTGGCCTCCAGGGCCTGCAGAAGAAATACCCCGAGCTCGTCTCTGAGGTCCGCGGCCGTGGTCTCATCCTTGGTCTCCAGCTCTCTGGAGCGTTCTCCCCCAAGGCATCCGAAATTGTCACCGCCGCTCGGGAACGGGGCATGCTCGTAATCACCGCTGGTGACGGGTGTCTTCGGTTCGTCCCTCCTCTGACGATTACAGAGGAGCAGCTGAAGACTGCTCTGAAGATCTTAGAGCAGTCTTTTGAGGCTGTTTCAAAGGCTTAGATTAGGGCAATCTTTTCTTACGTTTATTTGAGCTTTTGGATGCGAGTCAATATACCAATTGTTAGCAGTTTACTTTTCAGGTTGATTTATTAGGTAGAGGGTAGATATAGAGAAAAGTAGTATCTTCTTCGTCAGCATGCGCTTATGGATCTGAAGTTACTATCCCCACTACTAGTAAACAACTGGACTAAGTTATAATACCCTCTCTCGGCCAGCTCTTCACCATAGCACCCCGCAATCTAATCCTCGAGTCCTGAGTTCGCCGCCCTCAATCACCACCTCCATAATCAAGCCAATCCATCTAGGAGAGCAAGATCCAAAATATCGATAATCTCTAGAACAAACCCCCAGCTCCAGGTTGGCCTGATTCACCCCTCACCCCTCACCGTCATTCTGTCCCCAGCCTCAGCCTTCAGGTAAGCCACACCAAAATCCAGATGGAGAGTGGAACATGAGTACCCTTCGCTCTGCATGAACACCCACAAATGATCCATATAGGAACCTTGAAATCCTGTCAGGGTGCGTCGATCACCAATCATATACTTCACTCTGTCCGACGATCCCGAGATGTGCAGAAAAAAGGAAAAAGTAAGCATGTAGACTAGTTAGATTGGGTGAATATATAATCTCGTAAAGCCGTTCGGTGGTTGCCAGTTTAGTTGTCACGCACCCAGATTCGATCAAAACAATTAACACCTTATCCAAGCAACGAATGATGGCGCTTAGTTTACTGGCGCTCGGTGCTGCCATTATTAGGCCGGTAGTGGCTACTCTTGGTCACGGTGGCGGCTCCGGCTCCGGCTCCGTACTGTCTGTTAGCCAGACTGAGTGGGAGGCATTTAACGCGAGTGTTTCTGGGCGGTTGTATAATGGGGTGCCGATGCTTGCGCCTTGCTATGGGACCTATAATGAGGAGGAACAGGTATTTGCTGGGTTACATTTTAGTTAATTGGATAAACTCGTTAACGAGACTACCTAGGTCCTGGATACTCAGCAGTGCAACATCCTACAAGAAAACCGACGCGATCATCTATTCGTATCTGACCAGTTCGGCGGCTACCAGCAGTCGAATTGGGGAGGATGCCAGACGACTGGAGACAACTGTGCGATGAAGATTACAGTGCCGGATTTGGGTACCCCGGTGACGAGGTCTTGCTTACAGGGGAGTGTTCCGTTGAGGTATGTTGATGCGCGAAGCGTGGATGATGTGCAGAAAACGCTGCGGTTTGCGAAAGGTAACGGGCTTCGGCTGGTTGTTAAGAATACTGGGCATGATTACTTAGGGAGGAGTTCGGCTCCGGATTCTTTTGCGCTTTGGTGTGTTGATCCTTGACCTAAATTCTATTTTTCTTTGTGGTTGACATTGTAGGACACATCATATTCAACCTCCTATTGAGCTCACTGAAGGGTTCATTCCTGATGAATGTTCGGAAGCAGTCGGGGACGTGATCACATTCGGTGCTGGACAACAGTTTGGCGGGGTATACGAGTTTGCAAATGCCCATGGGTATCGGGTTGTAGGTGGCACGTCTCCCAGTGTTGGAATCGCCGGTGGGTGGACAGCCGGCGGTGGACATAGCATGCTTTCGAATGAACTTGGACTCGGCGTCGACAATGTCCAGCAAGTCAAGGCTGTTCTTCCAAACGGGACGTACATCACGGCCAATCGGTGCCAGAATCAGGATATCTTCTTCGCTCTTCGGGGCGGCGGCGGCGGGACTTTTGGAGTGGTAACTGAGATGAGTTACTCTGTTCACCCCAAGAAGCCTACGCAGTTTGCCCGGGTCTCAATCGCCGGGCGAAACGAGGATGTTATTTCCGAGTTTTTCTCAATCGTCGTCGGAAATGCAGAGAGATGGGCGTCTGAAGGCTGGGGAGGATACATTCTACCTGCTGCGGCAGGCGGAGCATCATCGGTTTCCCTGGGCACTACAATGCTGGATCTCTCTGAAGCTCAGGCTTCCATGCAGCCACTGATCGATCTTGCCAATAGACCCGCTGATTCAGGGACACTGGGAAATGCTAGCGTCATCACCGCGAACTACCACAATATTCTGCAAGCCATCATTGCGCGTGAAGAGCACTTGATTTTCCCCAGTTCAGCCTGGGCTTTCTCTTCTCGTCTCGTTCCCAGGGAATCCTTTGGCGGTGATAACCAGCAGCAGCTCTCGTCGGCTTTGCATGACATTTTGACGACAGCGCAGAGCCAAGACGTAGCTGCATCTTCCGCATTGCTAATCTACGCCGTAGCTCCTAGCCTTTACTCTCGTACGATGCCCGAAACTGACCTGCCGGGCGGCCCAGGGGCGTCTTCTATAACACCAGTCTGGCGTGATGGGCTCTGGCATGTTATCTTCACACGGCAGTTTGACGGCACAACTACCGATCCAAGCGTGGTTCAGCAAATCTGGCAGACGACGCACGACATAATGAATCCACTGCGGGATCTCACACCCGGTGGGGGTGCGTACCAAAATGAAGCAGATCCATTCGAGCCCAATCCCATCAGTTCGTTCTGGGGAAAGGAGAACTATGCTAGGCTGCTCCAGATCAAGAGGGAGCTTGACCCGACGAACCTGCTCACTGTACATAACGGAGTTGGGTGGGATGAGACGGATGGGAGATACAGCTGTTATCCTGACATTAAGGTATGATTGCTATCTCACTCTGGCGGGCCGTCATAATTTGTACTATGACTCGGACATGGCTGATTGACTTCTGAATTAGAATGACGCTGCACTTCCCACGGTTGCCAAAGCTGCGACACCGAAAGACGAGCTTTGAGAGGTATTGGAGCCAATGCTTGGCATTTGGTTGGCTAGGGCGATATCTGTGGCATGATATAGCCTAATAGTCAATGCGCCTTCTCCGCATTGTCAACCAGGGTTTCCACCTCTTGTTCTGTCCATCGATGAAACAATTTCTTCGGGTCGGATAGCGCTCCATTAATCGCAGATTGTACGTGTAAAACCGGGACATCGAATTCGTATACATCTTTCCACTCCTTATTGCCAGCAACCATAATGTCAACCTCCGAGTAGTCGAATGGCCGCCGCTTGTGTAGCTGGGTCACGGTGTGTTTGGCGGTATCACAGAGCCCGCAGCCGGCACGAGTGAAAAGCGTGACTCGGGCGGCTTGGAGGAGGCGCGCGGTAGGAAGCATTGTGTATAAAAAAAGCAATGAAAACGATGTGATATTGAATTGGATTGGATTGCGGCTAAAAGTCGGGGAGGTTCAAGACGGACTGCTGGAGATCCCGAGAGGATGGTAGTGGTCCCATGGAATCTTCGAGCTTCCCCAGACTAAACCGCTTCGGGGTCTGAGCCTCTGACGAGCAAGCTGCTGCTTTGAGAAATCGATGACTCCCCTCTCCCCCACTTTGTTTTTTCCCTCCTTGTCCTCGTCGGAAGACTCAGTAATAACCTTTCACTGCGATATTTATCCCATATTTTCTCAACAATACCCACGATGGCCACCAAGTGCGTCCACAAAGGCTGTCAGAAGGTGTTCACCAACCCAGATGAGCCGTGCGTGTATCACCCCGGCCCACCAGTATTCCACGAAGGACAGAAAGGTAAGTAGAATGCTCTCGCTAGTCTGTCTGTGATTCGGCGTTCTGGGGTTATATGTCATTCGCAAGTACCCTCTGAGTTAGTGGCGCCTTGGGACAGTAACTAACCTTTCCGTTCGTCGAATTAGGTTGGAACTGCTGCAAGCCCCGCGTGCTTACGTTCGAGGAGTTTATGGACATTCCCCCCTGCACGACTGGGAAACACTCGGCAGTAGACGATACTCCTGCTCCAGCTGCGAAGGAAACCACACCAGCCGAGCCTCCTGCTCCTGCTCCTGTTGCGGCTCCGACTTCCACAAAAGATAGCGGGGTGCCCCGGGCTGCTACCCATTCGCCTGCTATCCCACCTCCGTCGAATCCACCTACACCGGTTCCTGAAGAGCCTGAATCAGATGACCCGGAGCTTGCGATCCCGCCTAATGCTTTGTGCCGTCGGAAAGGATGCGGTGCTTCCTATAATCCAGACGTGTCACGTGACGAGGAGAAGTGTATCTACCACCCCGGGCACCCTGTTTTCCACGAGGGTAGTAAGGGCTGGTCATGCTGCAAGAGGAAGGTGCTGGAATTCGATGAGTTTTTGAAGATTGAAGGCTGCACCGAGAAAAAGAAGCATCTCTTCGTCGGAAAGGGCAAGCTAGCTGGTGAGGAGAAGGTCGAAACAGTCAGGTGCGTCTCGTTCTATCTAGTCGAACCCTCACCCAACCCTCACCCAATTTAGGCTAACAGTCTGTCTGCCAGGAATGATTTCTACCAGACGGCGACATCGGTGAATGTCTCACTATACCTGAAGAAGATCGACAAGGACAACGCCAAGGTCGAGTTCACGTCCACCGCCATCACCCTCGACCTCCCAACTACGGATAACAAACGGTACAAGGATAGCTACGAGCTGTTCGCGCCGATTGACCCCGATAGGTCCACGTTCCGCGTTCTGGGCACGAAGCTGGAATTGGCGCTGATCAAGGGAGATGGGACGAGCTGGCCAGTGCTACGGAAAGATGATCGGTGGACTGGAGAACGGATCCAAATTGGCGGTGCAGGAAGGGCTTAAGATGGCGGATACTCGACTTCGACATCGAGTACCGAATGCCGATATAGTAGATATAAATCCCGTATATCATTCAACTTGTTTTGGTTCGCAGCATACCTGTGTGATCCACAAGACGGGCGGCCTCAAAAAGATAGCACTGAGATGAGTCCATAAAATTTTGAACACACCTACATCATGCATGGTCTATGGGTCACAGAACCCTCATGAGAAAAGTCTCTTGCACAATTAAATGCGCTGTGAAAGCAACAGCAAATAGTCTGTTGAACCTTCCAACTTAGAAGACCTACAGAGTAAAAGTCGAGAAAGCTTGACGTCGAAATGCCAAAATCTTCAACCCCATCTACGAAAACTAACGCATGGTGACAACACACAAGAAAAAGGTATCCGAAAGGCAATATTACGCCCCCTCCACAGCCAAAGCGCATGGGCAGTCCGAAGACACACCTAGCCCAGCCATAAATTGTGAGGGAAAAAGAAGGACGCAAGGATTGTTCTTCAGAGCCGGGAACGGAAGGAAACCCACAAGAGAAATTGTAAATAAAATCCCAAAGAATAACCCTCAGCAAGCCGCCGTAGCGGAGCTCCAATTTTAACGAATTTACATGATAAGTAAACCGCTACTGATGATGAAGAAGGAAAAGAAAAAAGAAGAGGAAAGAGCGGCGGAAATTCTGCGCTTTTGTACTCGCGCAGTTAGTTTGGCGCTAGTATAGATTGGGCTAGCTCGGAGAAAATTTCTTGTTGAGGGTCAGGTGGGCGGTGGCAGAATTGGGAGTTGTATCCGTTGTTAAGAGAAATGATAATCACATGTGGGTGGAGGAGATTAGACTGGATATGGTTAGATTGTTATATCTATCTGGTAAGTTTGATTGCACGCGAAGCGAGCGAAGTAAGCCTTAAATGGGACCTGCCGTTTCTTGGCATGTGACGGATTATTATCAAGTGATCTTTATAGGCGATCAGGTCAAAAAATCACATGAGTTCCTTGGTTTCTGATTGGTCAATTTAAATGCGTCATAACGTGACCTGGGCAGTCACTTGATTATCTCAACATCATGTTTTTATGATCTGTTGGGAGGAGAACTCATTGATTGTCTATCTCAGCTACGGGATTGCTAGATGAGGTTTGTGTGTCACGTAAGCCCACGTGCCTCATGCGTCGCCTACAGTCCTTAACATGATCTTTAATAATACTGCTATCCTCTGTTAGACATTGCAATAGAGCGTTGACCACGAGGCCTGCGGGCGCCTCAGGCCTTGTGACCACCTGGGTCGGGGGAAGTCACATGACGCACTGACATCGCTTCATCATTTAGGAAGCCAGTGATAGTTCTACTACTACAATACCACATACCTTCCCCGGCGTTTCCGTCACGTGCCAAGAAACGACTGGTCCCTAGTATTGGTTTTCCCTTATGTTACGTATCCATGCTAGATAGTACACCTGTCTCCTCTTTGAGATCACTTCATTTGGGGGGAGGGGTCGAAATTTCAGGATTGTGACAATTTTTTTTTGTAGAATTGCGCGAGTAATTTAGGTGATTCCATTTCTAATCATTCCGTGGCTGCCTCTATGTAGTGCAGCATTATGGTCAGAAGCGTGGGGGCACTCATGCACAGGGTCAACCTTCCTTAGAAAGCTTACGGCTCCCAGGTTCATAAAAAGGTACTAGTAGGTGGAGGAAGGAAAACACGACTACAGAAGAACTCACCCACGATGACAATGACACCGAAATGAAGAAGGTCAAGGGAAGACACGAGGGCGAGAAGGGGTGGCAGTGCCTTGTGGGCGATTTCGGCAGTGGTATAAGATATATTAAACTGAACTGACAATGTCATGCAAGTGACATTCACATGCAAGCCAATAATCAGGGGACGCTGATTTTAAGCAAAGAAAGAGAATACTTCATACTAGTACGGAGTATGTAGTCTTGATCGGGGAGGGGTACTCTTTATATGGTGTCCATGACAGCAACAGAACCTACACAGGGTCAAAGCGTCAAGAGGTGCTTTCCAAACCCTTCTCAAGCTGAAGTTTGTTGACGCAGAACAGGTAGTCGCAAGAGGTGATATAGTCATGCAACGACACGTACCACCCAGGTTTATACTGACCCTCTGTGGCAGGATCGTCACCAAATTCAACCTCTATACAATCCTTAATGCGGGGCACCTCGCGCATCCTTACAAAAGTTACTTCCCAACATTTATGTATGTAGCCAATAAGGTCAATCTCAACGGCCACGCCCAGTCTAAGTTGAGGGGGGTGCCGATGATAGATCAGAGCCAGGGTTCATCATATTTTATATGGTATACAATAGAGGGCATGCTTCGTAGGTTAGAATCTGGTCGGGAACATAAGAGAGCAGCCCAGTTAATTGGGTGTTTGAATGACTATACAAATATAGTGGGGGTTTGAACATCATCCAAACTAATTTAGTGCAGGGGGTGATAGGTAAAAAGTTAAAACATGGCCGGGCAGCTGGTTGCTCTCAGTGCTCTGGCATCTCACAACACATGTTCAATGATGCCATGAATACAAGCAGCTGATCAGTGATAGGCGATAATGATCCTTGTCTTTAATAGCTGAGATATTAAGGAAACTAAGTTCTTACCCGCACTTGTTGCTGCGGGAGATGGCCTGTAACTTGCAATTTAGACAGGACATTCTGACAAGGAGGGGCCGTCCGTGCTTCTCCAATCACAGGCAGGGAGGCACGAGACCAACACCGTTACGACATCGCCTCCTCCCCTTCTGGCTCCCCCACCCCCTTTCAGACTACTCCTGCATGGCACATGCTCTCTCAACTATCTTCTCCTCCCCTTCAGTTTTAGTTTTGACCTTCTTCCCCCCAAAAACACCCCCATTCCATCCTGTCGAGCTCAATTGCCGGCCGATTTGTGCTCGTTGAGAATTTCCGGGTGCCTATTTGCCACTGGTACCTGACTTTACCACAGTCCGCCAACCTTGGACCTTAAGAGTGAGCGCAGTCGCCTCTTCTGTTGAAAAACGCTGACCATGTTTCAGGCTTTAGGACTCTCTTCCTACTGATATTGTTATATATACCCACCGCTGCCTTCCCTGCGCGCATTAGACAAAATGGGGTCGATCAACGGATCGGACATCGTCGCCCCTGCCCCGCGGTACATCGCCCAGTCATATAACCATGCGGATTCACAAGCGTCTGCCCTGAGGCTCGTGCTGATGCTGAACCCACACTGGAAGGGTCCTGAGAACAAGATCAAATTTGTGCGATTCACGGACGGGATCACCAATACTGTGCGTTTCAACACCCATCGAAATTGGCCCCAAGGTTGTGGACTAACCCTCAGCAGCTTTTCAAAGCCGTAAATCGCAAAGCCGGCTTGACAGAAGAAGAGATAGACAAGGAAGCAGTATTGATGAGAGCGTATGGTAATCATACAGAGATCCTTATAGACCGCGAAAGTATGCGATACCGGACAACCCATTCCTTCCCATTGCCCAATGCGACATGTGCTAAGTAGAATGGACCGTCTACAGGAGAAACGAATTCGCATGCTCTTCTGGCTAGAGCTGGCTTAGCTCCCCCCCTCCTGGCTCGCTTTAAGAATGGTCTTCTCTACCGCTTCATTCGTGGCCGTCCGGCCACCCATGAGGATCTGGTGACGGAGAGCGTCTGGCGTGGAGTTGCTCGCAGACTGGGGCAGTGGCATGCCGTTCTTCCCATCAGCGCAGCCGGTCCGGAGCCCACATCAGGGAAGGGAGATTCGCTATTAGACTCAGTAGAAGTGTCCGCGGATGGCCAGCCAGTGAAGACGGACGATCTGCATGTCATCCAACCGCGACGGGCTGGACCCAATCTCTGGTCTGTGCTCCAGAAATGGGTCCTTGCGCTGCCCACAAGCACCGAAGCGCAACGCCAGAGACGGCGGAGCCTGCAGACGGAGCTCGAGCGAGTTGTGCGTGAGTTCGATGATGGAAACGGACTAGGGGAGGACGGGGTAGGCCACCCACAGTGACAAAACTTCCAACGACGTGTGCTGACTTGACAGTTCGTATTCGCACACTGCGACCTCCTATCTGCCAACGTTATCATCCTCCCATCAGACGAGCGCGTAGATAACGGAACAGAAACCGTCGACTTCATCGACTACGAATACGCCACACCATCACCGGCAGCATTCGACATTGCGAACCATTTCGCCGAGTGGGGCGGTTTCGACTGCGACTACAGCATGATGCCGACGCGGACGGTCCGACGACAGTTCCTGACCGAATACGTACGCAGCTATGCACAGCACCAGGGGATTTCAGAATCATCACAACCAGAGATCGTAGACCGGCTATACGAGGAAGTTGATCGCTTCCGAGGACTGCCTGGGTTGTATTGGTGAGCCTCACTACAACACTACTAGTCTCGCAAAACACGTACTAACGTTAGTAGGGGCACCTGGGGTTTGATCCAAGCACAAATCTCACAAATCGATTTTGACTACGCCTCGTACGCGGAGACGCGACTTGGCGAGTACTATGCATGGCGGGCGGAGACAGAGGGGACCGGAAGCAAAGAGAAGCCCTTGCGAGAACGACGATGGGCGGAAGCATAGGGGGGAAATTGGGTCTTTTCATTCAACAGTAAAATACCATTTGTACAACGGGATCTTCAACAGCGCGCATGCAATTTAATTGTCCTTTCCTTTCGATGCCAAACCAGATAGTCAAATAGATATTCGCTAGATAAAACCACTTCACGTCATAACCAAGTTTCTCTCTCTTTACATCTCAAATACATCTCTACAGCCGATGCTGCTGAACCGTCCCCTCCAACTGCATCTGCACATCTCTCCTCCTCTTACTATCAAGATGAACAGGAACACGCCCCGGCACACTAACATCCAACCCCAAAGCCGCAACAACCCTCCTCCAACTCTCCATCCCCCTCTCCGCATGAACCCCCGGCGTCCCCGGATCCGCATCATTACAAGACCTCGAAAACAGCTCCAAACTCACCCACCCCTCAAACCCAATCTCAAAAAACGCCCTCGCAATCTCCAAAACAGGCAAATACCCACCCCTCTCCTCCTCACAAGGAAACAGCCTCGCATTCCTCGACCAACTCATCCTTGCCGGCTGCCCAGCGACATAAAACGGATGAGTCTCATCCAGAGGCGCAGAGAGTCGTTCGCCATCAACAAGCTGGACGTAGAAGACCTTCTTAATGTCCATCTCGCCGCTTGAGACTGCGGATCGGAGGGTCTGCAGGGATTCGGAAATGGCGGTCTCTGCGGTTGGTGTTTTCCCAGAGAGGGCTTCTGGGTCTGCGTAGATCCGGCCCGCGATGTTGAATGTGTCCAGGCAGAGACCGAAATTGGGCCGGTCGACGAGTTTCACGACTTCCCATGATGCTTCCCATGTGTTGATGTGCGTTGACCAGCATAGGGCCTCGTAGACGAATCGGAACCCTTGCGTGGCGCCGAGATCAGCGATGCGTTGGAGGTCTGCGACAATCACACCTAACTCCCCCGTTGTCTGCGGGAGACCGGTTTTCGGATCATTGGGGAGGAAATTGGCTGGGATCTGGATGAGGTCTGTGTTTAGGATGCGGGCGAGGGAGAACCAGAGGGGGAGTTTCTGGGTGAGCAGGGAGGTTGTTTGGGAGCGGTCTAGGAGGCCCTCGTAGAAGCCGAAGGGCTGGAGACAGAGGATGGATAGGTTGAGGGATTTGGCGAGGGCTGAGGCGTGTTGGGCGGCGAGGGGGAGGGAGTTGTTGAATTTTGAGGCGGCGAGGTGGTTGAGGTCGTCGATGAAGAGCTCGATTCCTGTGAAGCCGTGATGGGCTGCGGTGCGGAGTTTGTCGGAGAGGAGGTGCAGGCCTGGGCGGCTGAGGGACATGGTTGGGATGGCGATTTTGAGGGGCATTCTAATCTCTAAAAAATTTTTCATACTCTGGTTGTTGGGTGAGATTGGTTCTGGTTCTAGTTCTGGTGATGGGAGTGGTGGTGGTTATGTAGGAAGTTCAGTTCCCCTGACAAATGTTTGCACCTGTGGCTGATCATTTGCAGCTGAAGGAAATCTGGGCTGGAGGAAGCGGCGATCTATCGTACACGTCAGATTCTAGCAAACCTGAACCAGGATTTACCGGCAGCAGCTTCAGGATAATAGCAAGAGTCATTGCGAGGGAAGTAAATGTTGGGCAGTAAGTATACCGGGTAAACGTTCCCATCGCGGCAGAGCGTTTTGCCCCTCAACCAACCCTACACTCGTCGTATATGATCAGATCATCAGAGATAGTATGGGGGACTTGGGGAAGTCGGGGCAGTCGGGGCCAGCGAATCTCCTGTTCTAATTCGACCCCTGCTGTGTTGTAGAATGGCCATTCGTCTGTCGTGCTCTGTGGCGCTGAAACAATAGCTGATATCTGTCGTCGTTACTCTGTATATATCTATGTACTCGGCTACCGACGGCCAATCCCCACCCCAGTCAGTCATCTCCTTCTAGTTCCCTCTTTCTCTTCTTCTCTTTCTCCTCACCAACCCCGGCATCCCACCATGCACTGCCCCATCCCCCAAACTCAGCTCGACGAAATCTACGCCTTCGCAATCGACGTCGCCCGTAAAGCAGGCGACCTCCTCCTTGAACGCATCAACGGGCGCAATTCCAACCAGGTCTACACCGAGAAAGAGAATGCAGTGGACCTAGTAACCCAGACAGACGAAGGTATCCATCCTACCCCCGGGAAATAAAAGTACATAGCCAAGGCGACATAAACTAAGCAAGCACAAGATGTGGAATCCTTAATCAAAACCGCCATCCAAACCAAATACCCCAGTCACCAATTTCTCGGCGAGGAAAGCTACGCGAAGGGCCAGTCACGGGAATATCTGATTGACGAACGGCCGACATGGTGTGTTGATCCGTTAGATGGTATTCTCCATTTCCCTCTCATATATAGAGAAAGAGAGAAAGAAGGTATCTAAGTAACCGTACCAGGAACCGTTAACTTCACGCACGCCTTCCCCATGTTCTGCGTCTCCATCGGCTTCATCGTCAACCACCACCCGGTCATCGGAGTCATCTACGCCCCGCTCCTAGACCAGCTCTTCTCGTCGTGCCTCAATCGCGGCGCATGGCTGAACGAGAAGCGGCAGCTGCCGTTAGTCCGCAACCCCTCTATCCCACCTCTCCCCGCAACCGCGCCGTCAAAGTGCATCTTTGCGTGTGAGTGGGGGAAGGATCGGCGTGATATCCCCGACGGCAATCTGCAGAGGAAGATTGAGAGTTTTCTGAATATGGCCTGTGAGCGCGGGTCAAGGGGTGGTAAGGGCGGGATGGTTCATGGGGTGAGGAGTTTGGGGAGTGCGACGATGGATCTGGCGTATACGGCGATGGGGAGCGTGGATATTTGGTGGGAGGGGGGTTGTTGGGAGTGGTGAGTCTATCTCTCTCTCTCTCTCTCTCTCTCTATCTCTATATATATATAGCTTTGAGAAGCTGACAGATGTAGGGATGTGGCGGCTGGTATTGCGATCTTGCTTGAAGCCGGTGGGCTGGTTACGACGGCGAATCCGCCTAAGGATATGAATATAGATGCGCCGATTGAGCCAACGAAGCTGGGCAGTCGATTATACTTGGCTATCCGGTAAGTCCCACCATACCAGGTCTACCTTATCGAGGAGATGGTTACTGATAGATTAGACCTGCTGGGCCTTCTGCAACAGAGACCGGACGTGAGACGCAGGAACGAACAGTGCGAGAAGTCTGGCGCCGGGTGCGTCAATTAGATTATACTAGACCATCGCCCTAAACATAAGTAGACGCTCTATATATACAATGCATTTCTATCTACCCCGTATCTATCCTACAACCTCGACGTGGACCGCTCAGCAACAGCCTGCGCAACAAACCGCTTCACCTTCTCAACCAACCCAGGCACAGCAACAATATCCCTCCCCGTCCAAAGCCTCGCCTGCTCAAGACCCTGCCAGATCAGCGCCTCCGACCCCAGAATCACCTCCCACCGCGCATCCGCCGCCATCTGCGCAATCTCCGTCCACGGCACAGGATGATAGCACATCTCCAAAAGAACCCCCTGGTCCTTCTCATGCGTCTGCTGCCGCAGCAGCACCCTCAACGTCGCCCTCGCCGTAATCTCCTCCTCCGTCTGCGGCGGGTAATTCGGAACCCCAGACACAATAACAACAGGCACCTCCAGCTCCGCCGCAACAACAGGATCAAACACCGGGATTAACGGCACCCGCGTCGAAGGATTTCTTATCTTATCCTCCCTCAAAATCGCCTCTACTTCCACCACATCCCGATTCACAATATAGATCTGACTCACCCCCAACCAGCGACGCAGCACATAGATCGCAGTCCGCGCCGTCCCGCCCCCGCCAACAATCAGCGCAGGCTTCCCCCGAAAATGATCCGCTCCTGATCCTGATGGCGACCCCTGCACCAGCGCCTCGCGAATCCCGATACAGTCGGTGTTCGTCCCGACGTACCCAGTTTCCCCGTCTGGGCCTTTCCGCAGGAAAATCGTGTTGCAGGCACCTGCTTGTCGCGCGTCCTCGGTTAGGTCGTCGAGGTGCGGCATGATCGCGACCTTCCAGGGCATGGTGACGGAGGAGCCGACGAACTTGGCGTTGGAGCGGATGGAGGAGAGGAAGGTGGGGATTTCTGGGGACTTGGTGTTTGCCGTGGAGAGAGGAATCTGGGTCCAGTTGAGGCCGAGGGCGTTGTAGACTGTTTGGTGGAGCGGCGGGGAGAGGGAGTTGTGTAGGGGGTGGCCGTAGAGGTAGGCGATGCCGTCTCTATCGGTGGGAATGGTGATTGGTTCCATTTTGTCCATTGTGGTCTTTGTAGATGATCGACTGATAGAAGCGGTTATCGAAGGAGAAGTTGGGGAGATATTTATTTGTACCAGGCGAGTGTTTAGCCGGGGGGATGAACGCTTTCGCGGGACGAAGACTCTGTTCTCTGGTACAGATCGAGAGACAGCGTGGGGAATTGGGGTCTTTCGTGAGTTTCTGCAGTCTCCTTTTGTTTAATTGGACTTTTTAGATTGCTAAATGCTTTCCCCACAAAGTTTGAGATGGTTTGTTTCCCTCTGCTTCCCTTTTATCCATCCTGCTCCTCCCCGGCCGTGGTGTATATATATCATATACCCTTCTCGTCTCCTCTCTTCCGCTTCATCCCACCCCTTCTCCCTTCTGTTTTTACTGGGTTAAATATCATTCTGCTTTTACTGGGCAATGTCTATCCTCGCACTGGTCGAGGACCGACCAACCCCCAGAGAGGTCTACAACTGGCGCGTCTACCTGCTCGCCGCCGTGGCCTCCTTCACATCATGCATGATTGGCTACGACAGCGCCTTCATCGGCACAACTCTGAGCCTCCAGTCCTTCCAGGATGAGTTTCACTGGGAGAGCCTAGATTCAGACTTGGTCAGCGCCAACATCGTCTCTCTATACCAGGCTGGGGCCTTCTTCGGCGCTCTCTTCGCCTACCCAATTGGTCACTTCTGGGGCCGCCGATGGGGCCTCATGTTTTGTGCTCTGGTCTTCTTCCTCGGTGCGGGCATGATGCTGGGTGCTAATGGTGACCGCGGGCTCGGTCTGATCTATGCCGGACGTGTGCTGGCGGGTATTGGTGTTGGTGCTGGCTCGAACATCTGCCCGATTTATATCTCGGAGATGGCGCCCCCGGCTATTCGTGGTCGGCTTGTGGGTGTCTATGAGCTGGGATGGCAGTTGGGAGGTGTTGTTGGGTTTTGGATCAATGTATGCTCTTCACCTATAGTTCTTTCTTCTTTCTTCTTTCTTCTTTCTTCTTTCTTCTTTCTTCTTTCTTCTTTCTTCTTTCTTCTTTCTTCTTTCTTCTTTCTTCTTTCTTCTTTCTTCTTTCTTCTTTCTTCTTTCTTCTTTCTTCTTTCT